>JAQPPZ010001273.1:1350000-1950000 GCA_028583015.1 Wollemia nobilis | reverse complement strand
TTAGTTGAAGTCTTTTTTTTGGGTTTCATGATTAAATATCTTGCAAATAATCTATGTTCCAAGAAGTTTTGGGATGGGGACAGCAGAACAACTTTTTGGGATGGCAGGACACGTTTCTGGGATATCAGGACAGCTTTTCGGGATATCAGGGCACATATCCAAGACGGCCCCCAAATCCCAGGACACGTTTCCATCAAACATAGCAAATAATTACCACATTATACCAAGCCATTGATGCTTGCATTCCTATGGCTCCACTCTCTATGTGCATCTAGTTTTTGCTGCCACTTTCCTTGCAAGGCTTAAAGGAAACCTAAAAGTTGCTACTGGATAAACACTGTCGTCATTTAGTCGCAAGAATCCATATAGAGCGAGCATAACTTTACTTTATAAAATCAGAAAATAATATTAAAATTATTGACACTTAAAGCAAAATTCTTGTTATACGTGTGAACAGTTTGCTACATATCAATTCACATGCTTGGCTAGCCCTGCTTAATTAAAGAAACCAAGACCCACATATAGTTTTTAGTTTTTACTGATGAGTTTAGTGGGAACCGTGCAGAGCATGCAAATCCCCTTGGCAGGATTTTGAAAAACTAAAAGAAGAGCAAAACTAAAATAATTGCAAGTATGGACAAGACTATAATTGCAATAACTATGACAGAGCAAAGGTCAGCTTATATATATATGATTTAATGTTTATGACAATTTGCCCAAGAAATTTGGGGCAAGTGGTGGGGAAAAAGAAGTTTCATACACTAAACAAAGGTTCCAATCTCATGGCTGAAACTTGATATTTTGACCCAATGGGTTTATGGCAAGTGGTGGGGAAGGAAGAATTTCACATCGTAAGTCAAGGTTTCAATCCTATGGGTAAACCTTACAATTTAGCCTATGGGTCTTGGGACAAGCGGGTGGGGATCCATGAGTTTCCCATCGTAAAACAATGTTCAAATCTCACAGATGAACCTTAACATTTTAGTCCATGGGGTTTGAAACAAAGCTGGTGGAGCTATGAATTTCACACCGTAAACCAAGGTTCCAATTCCATGGGTGAACCTTAACATTTTGGTTTTAGGATCTGGAGAAAGCGGTGGGGAACAAAGTGTTTCACACCCTAGACCAAGGTTCCAATCCTATAGATGAACCTTAACATTTAATCAAATGCTATGAACTAAAGTGGTGAAAAACATGGGCTTTCAATGTGGAGTTCCAAGTTCAAGTCTTGCCAAGCAATATATGCATAATTGTCAGTTGAGTTCAAAGATAGGAAATTCAGTGTTGCTTTTTGTTGTTATTCTATCTATTTGATGTGTGATTGTTTGAATTTGATGCATGGGCAAAGATAGGAAAGCAATTGAACATTGAATGCAGGATTACACATAAAATTGGAATTAAAAGACTCCATATGCACTAGTAATCCATTCACCAACACTGAAATCAATTCAATTTTATGAGAGATCCGTTTGATGCACTCAAATTAGGAACTTGTGTGTGAGAGATAGAGGAAGAATGGGGGCACTTATTTTAAAACCCGTCCTCAGTATCAATGTCACAATGTATTTCATTAAGTAAAAAAATAGAGAGCATGCATATGTAATCAAGATTTTAGATCAATGTTATACTGTGAAATCACAACTCATAGTCAGATATCTAACATCTATAATATTCTTGTGACTATGAACAGAAACAGATTAGGGGGAGAAAACAAAATAATAATGCCTGAAAACTGAGTTATGTATGTGATTCGCACCTTTACTCATGTCAATATAATATTCAACCTTGTTTGCATACAACTCCACTCTCTCCTGGCCAAAGAAAAAACAATAGAAATCAATGCTTACCAAATTCTGGAACAATCAGGATTCCCATAGACACTCTATTCCTAATAAATTCCCATAAAAATCTCCTCAAATTTTAAAAGATAATGTCTCCATACAAAACATGGCGCGAAAACAAATACATTTTAAACAAGGTAACAGGCACCCAAATCTTACAAGCTCTTTCTTGAAAGGACTCTCCTCTGGTGACTCTCCACTACATCGCATCTGCACTGCAAAGGCAATTCACCACATTCAACAAAAACAGCACCAAAAACAAAAGCAAATTTTGTAAAGAAGGCAGGATAATTAAAGTTTCAGGGTTTAGAGTTTATCAGAAATTCCAGGTTTTAACTTTTAGGGTTTAGAAAGCATTTGGACTTCTGTTTTAAATTCTAAAATTTAGAGTTTAGGGTCTGGTAAATATAATGTGAAGTTTTGTACACAACCAAAGGATTTCGAAGTTAGTGTTAGGGTTTTTACGAAGTTTTAGAATTGTATGAATGAAATTAAGATAATGTTAAAATTATTTTGCTTACGAGTATATAACGTTGCGACTGATTTTGCCAAGGTAAGAAAGGCGTAAGCACGATCGAGAGGGTCCAATTCGGCCAATACATCTCGATCCCAGGCTGCTAAAATGTCTTTGAGATTGGACTCCACCTGCTCATAATGGGCACGAATACTTTCCAGGGATTCGATCACATCGGTGGGAACTGCGCTGCTCCCGTTGCTCGCCATCGCCATTTTGAAACAACTAACTGGCAAAATCAGAGCAAGGAAAATAAATGCGGAAGAAGCGTTCTTAGCGGTTCTCTTTAGGAACGTTATTCAATGGGTATAATCAAAATTGAAATCTTTGTAGCCTGCCTTTGATATTATAAAGGGATTCGTACTTTATGTTTTTCCGACGGTCATTTCGGATTAGTATGTAGTTTGTTTGGGATTTGTGTCATCGTTGTTGTAGTTGTTGTCGGTTTTTATGGTATTCATAGGATCCAGAACATATTACTTTTGAAACAGGCATGCCAATTTATAAATTGGTAAATAACCAATTACATAAACAAGTATCAATCTATATAATCTTTTAAAAATTTGAAGATTACGTAATTACTAAAACTAAAAACAAAAAAATTTACAATATGTAAAACAATCTTTAAAAGACTAAAGAGAATACAAGAGGATATGTGCCTTTCAAAGGTGAGGGTATATAAACAAAGGAAGACTTTATTTTAGAGGAAGAGCCTGATATTCAAGCTAGCTAGCCATACTCATACCTTACTTTATTTTAGAGGAGGGGCCTGATATTCAAGCTAGATGGCCATACTCATACCTTAGTTTAGGAGGTATAATCAACGAGGATTCTTTTTAAAGGAGAAAATAGGAAAATAATAATAAGTAATAAAAGTTTAAACAGAAAGAAAAATAATTAAGCTAAATTTTGTATGTGTGATTATTTAAAGTATTTTAATATTTTAATAAAAATAGTATTTTTAAATTTTAATTATTAAAATTATATATAAACAATTATTTATATAGGATTGAAAGAGAATTATTATATACATATTTATTTGTTTTTATATTAAAGATATTAGTTATTTTTTAGAAGAATTAAGGCAATTTTTTCTTGAAAACATTTCATCTTTTAGGAGTTATATCTTCGAGAAGAGTTGTCTATCTTTTAGACCACTTTGTGCAGAATTTGGAGAGCTTTAAAATGAGTGGTTATATAAAGGAATCCGAGAAATATTGAGGGAGATACGATCTTGCGAAGTCAGTCATCTGATATAATGGCAGTGACGATTTTTCAAGTCGCGAAAAACGAAATTACAAATATCTGTCAGCCAAGGTTTGGATGATGGTAGGAGCAATAGAGGGTTAGGGATTCAGTGAGGCAAGACAATTTGTCCAGGCATAGAATTTTTTAGCTAAATTTATTTTTCTCTTCTTTATATTAGAAATTTTGTTTGCAAATTATTATATTTTTGTATCAAATATTATATTTGCTATAGGATATTCTAGTAAATTTTAGTAGATTTTGAGTTTTAGTTTCCTTCCCATAGACCAATTTATAGCTAAATCTTTAGAATGATCACTAATAGTAGAGGTTAGTGAGAAAACCATAGAGGATTGATCTTGTTGCTCAAAGATAGGGTAGTTTTTGGTAAATTTAATGGGTATTGGCCAAGGGCTTCAACCTTGAGAAAATGGATCGATAAGAGTTGGAAGTCTCCATGAGTGATTCTCTCCTTTCTTCCCAAAGGTTTCTTCCTAGCCATTTTTTTTCTAGGGAAGAAAGAGATAGAATCTTAAAAGGAGGTATTTGGTTGATGGGAAGAACAAGACTCTTCCTTGCCTGCTAGTATAAAGGTTTTTCACCTGAAAATACAAATTTATCCCTAGTACTAGTTTGGGTTAGGATGTATGGATTGCCCATTGAGTTTTTAGACATGGATACCTTCAAGGTAATAGGCAACACTTTGGGAGAATTCCTTGAGATTTCAAAATCTAGACAAGATGGATTCTTGGCTATTTATGCTCGGATATTGGTCATGATTGATATAAGTAAACATTTACTAGAATCAATTATTCTTAAGTATGGGGATAATATGTGGATCCAAACCATAGATTATAAAAACATTTCTTTTATATGTAGAATATGTCATAAGGTGGGGCATATTAAGAGATCATGCCCTAAGAAGAGTCCAGTAGAATCATATGTAGAAAATCGCAAGAGAAAATTAAAAATGGATATGGATGAGGATGGTTTTTAACTTCGAAAAAATAGAAATAGACAAATGAAAGTAAATAAATAGTGAAGACCAATAAGGAAGGATATTGGAAGAAATACCAACTCTTTTGAGGCTTTAGCTTATGAAGAAAAAGTAGATCAAAGCTTAGAGGATACAGTACAATAGGTTCAACATATTGATAAGGAACTATTTATTCAGTATGATCTTGATTTAGGGACAAACATTCTTGATGAACCTAAGGAATGTGTCAAATCAAATTTTTAAGACTCTTTTGAAGTCCCATTCACCATTCAGGAGAAAAGAAATTGGTAAATAAAATGTAGTGTTAGATGTTAATACATCTACCATTAATAAGGAAATACCAGAAAAATAGTAGGACAAGTCAAAAGCTTCCATAGTAGAGCTAGAAGAGATAAATATAAGGAAAAAGATAGTTGTAAAACAATATTGAGGAATAAACTAATAAGACCTACTCCTGACACAGGCAAGGCAAAAAGAGGAAAACCCTCAAAATATCAAGTGATATTCAAGGAAGCGAGAGCAAACATAGAGAAAGGAACACAAACTAAGTTGGTTGAACTTTTCTTTACCAAACCACAAAATGATATTGGTAATTCTCAGGCTGGGCCAATAGCCCCTAATGAGACATGATTACGATCTCATGGAATATAAGGGGTGCTAATGCCTCCTTAAAGTAGAGGTGTATCAAGGACCTTTGTTTAAGTAATAAGCTTGATATCCTTTGTATCCATGAAACTAAAATGACAAAAGAAGAAGTTTTCAAAACTATGAAAGCAGTATGGGTAAGATGTGAATAGGATTCTATAGATTCTAAAGGAGTGGTTGGGGGAATTCTAACTTGCTGGAATCCTATTAGAATCTCCTATGTAACCATTCATAAAACTAGACATTGGATAACCTCTTTAGTCACATGCTTCTTTGTAGATATTCATTCTATCCTTACAAATGTCTATGGACCTACAACTTACTCAAGCATATTCGAAGTTTGGAGTGGGATTGAAGCCTTTATGAGAAGTAAAGACCAAGAAACCCGATTCATGATCATAGGATATTTTAATGACATAACCAAGTTGGATGAAAAATTTGGAGGAATTAGGAAACTAACCCAAAATATGAGAGATTTCTCAACTTTTATTCAAAACAATAACCTATGGGATATTAAGTTTGAAGAAGACAAATATACATAGACCAACAATAGGAGAGGCTAGAACCTAACAGCAAAAATATTAGATCGATGCATTCTCTTATATCATTGGCTAGATGAAGGGACTTGTGCTAAAATTTATACCTTGACAAGGATTGGTTTAGATCATTGGCCAATAAAAGTTAAAATGATGGTAAGTGAATTAAAAAAGACCATATTTTAAATATGAGCAAATGTGGAAAGACCAACCTCAATTTATTATTATGATAGCACAAATATAGAATTCTTCAGGAAATGGTGGGTTGTATACACTTCCAAAACAAATTAAATCAATGACATCTATATTAAAATAATGGAACAAGAACACTTTTGGAAATATGTTTTAGAATAAGAAGAACTAAAAGATAAACTTTCAAAATTCCAAAAAGGAAATCATAATAATACAAGATCGAAGGAAAGGGAGTTATTGAATATCATAATATTTTGAGTAAGAAAGAGAAATTTTGGAGATTAATATCAACACAAACTTGATTAAAAGGAGATAAAAGCACAAAGTTTTTTTCATAGGATGGCAATAGTACAAATATTAGCATCTAGAATTAGTAGAAATAAATCAGTAGAAGGGGTTTGGATTGAATACCAAAGTGAAACCAAAAAGGAGATAGGGTCTTTTTATCAGAATATTCTAGGATCAGAGGAGTTTGAAGTTCTTAATGATAAACTTATAAAAGAAGTTCATTCACTTCTAATAGATGAAGACAATACGAAACTGATGGATCCTATTACTTTGGAAGAAGTTCATCTAGCTCTTTTCTCTTTTAATAAGGATCAATCTCCAGGTTTGGATGGGCTCTCTACAACATTCTATCAACATAACTAGGATATAGTGAAGGATTCTTTATTGGTGGTAGTTGAATAGTCTAGGGTAAAATAATACATGTCATAAAATAAATACAATATATCTTACCTTGATTTCAAAAAGAAGGATGCAAAATTATTTGATTCATTTCGACCCATAAGCCTATGTAATATGGCATATAAGATTATTTTCAAAGTGATGGCAAATTGGTTAAGACCATTGTTAGACAAAATTATTTCATAAGAGCAAGGAGGATTTGTGAAAGGGAGATAGATTCTAGATGGAATCATAGTAGCTCATGAATTATGCATTCAACAACTTTAAGAAAAGAGAAAGCAATGATCTTAAAACTTGATATGAGTAAAGCCTATGATAGGGTTAAATAGGATTTTATTTTTGCAGTATTAGAAAAGTTTTAATTTGGGAAGAAATGAGTTAGATGGATTAAAGCTTGTGTCTCTACAGTTTCATATTCAGTGTTAGTTAATGGGTTAGTAACGAAAGCATTTAAAGCCCAGAGAGGCCTTAGATAGGGAGATCCTCTATCACCTTATTTGTTCATTATTATGGCAAAGGTTTTGGGTAGAAACTTGAAGAAGGCTTACAAATATGGTCTTATAAGTGAACTGAGGCCTAGTAATAAAATTGACAACATCACCCATCAATAGTTTGTAGATGATACAACCCTTTTGGGTAAGGCAAGGATAAATGAGATCAAAGCTTTAAATAACTTATTAAATAAATACGAAACAGTATCAGGGCAAAATGTTAATAGGTCAAAATCCAAAATTTACTTCCTAAACACCCCAACTAAAATCAAAGTAGGGATATGTAGGTTACTTCAAATGGAGGTAACAAATTTTCTAGCAACTTATCTAGGATGCCCTTATTTGAGGAGAGAATGAGGATAGAATTATGGAATCTAGTTATAAGTAAAGTTTTGAATAAACTACCAGCATGGAAAGGTAGATGATTATTGTTAGTAGGAAGAGTGCAACTAATTAAATTATTCTTATAGGTCATTCCAATATATTTTATGTCCTTGTATACTTTGCCAAAATCGATAGAAAAAAGTTTAATCTATATTATACCTTCTTTTTTGTGGGTAGGATTACATGATAAATGGAAATTTCCTTTGTTGAAATGGAGAAAGGTGTGTGATGATAAAACTAGGTGAGGCCTCCATTTAAGAGTTCGCATGGATGGAAACTTAGCTCTTAGGGGGAAAGTAATTTGGAGATTGTACAAAGGGAGTCAAATACAATGAGCTAGAATTCTTCTAAGTATGTTGAGCCCAATGACCCAAGATTATTATTTAATGCATTTTGTCTACCAAATGGTTCTGCACTATGGAACGATTTTAAAAAATAAATTGATCTAGTGATTAAAGGTTTAAGATGGGTGGTGGGAATTGGAGAAAAAAATTCTATTTGGATGGATACTTGGTGTGATAAAAAACCACTCAATCTAGATCCAATTTTGAAACCATGGATGAGATTACTTTAAAATATTAGTGCACTTTGCCTAATTTAATATTCATTATTGCTTTTTAGGGTTAGGGTTTTGTTTTTAAGACCAAATCTCTCTCTATATGTACTCATTCATGTATTATAATCATTAATCACTTTTGGTTCTAACAATTGGTATCAGAGCGGTAAGATCCGCTTGTGTGAGAGAGCGGTAAGATTCGCTTGTGATTCGCATGTAAGGGGGGATTTCTCTCAAGGAAATCTCCCCCTCCCCCTTTCAAAAATTCTTGATATTTATCTTAGGTTATTTTTTCGAAGGAGGCATTTATAATTTTGGTTGCAGTAATGGTGGTCATTCATCCGTAGAAAGTATTGACAGAGTTCATACACGGCGATGGACTCGACGATGGAATACGAATAATAACAGGTGCTCGTCTACGGATATGAAGTACAAGAGATGAAAACCTAAAAAATCCACAACATGGAAGGTGCTTTTTCGTGGGATTCAACCAAGATCATGGTTGCATGGGTTTTGGACAATATTGTGTGTTAATTTGCATGTTAATTCGAGTTTTTTTTGCAAATTACTAAAAATCAAAATTTTTGATGAAAAACAATTTGCCGAAAATAATAATTACTAAAATTGGCAATTTTTGGTGAAATAAAGTTTTTGCCTAATATAGTAATTACTAAAATTGGCAATTTTTTGACCCAAAAAAATTGTCGAAAATGATAATTACTAAAAATGGTAATTTTTTGACAAAAAAAATAAATTGCCAAAAATAGTAATATTTTTTATTTTTAGGGCTTTAAGCTTTAGGGTTATTTCCATTTATTGAAGTTTTTTATGTGAGAATATTTCAAGAATATTCTATTGTAAAGGCTATGAGCCTCTTTTGTTTTGCTACCGGTGAGCCTAATTATTTTTCTTAGTTTTAAGGCTTCATTCAGATTCAAAGATAGTCTTGTTTGTAGTCATTGGAAAGATTTTTTCGAGCCAAACACAATGGAGGTGTTCAATTTCAATTTTGAGGCTATTACATATAAATTTTTGGGCCTTAAAGTTTGTTATATAGGAAGTGCATTATCGGTTGAACCCGACACTTCTTTAATCCATTTTTGTCATCAGAGACTTTTTGGAAGTAGATTTTCTTCATGACCATGGCCCTCTTAAGATTCCATCATGATTTTGGGTGCTCCTATAGTAGGAGGTATTGTTTTTCGATCATGGAAATTTATCGGGTACTCTAGTTTGGGAGTTGTCGTTGTCTCTTCCTAAGACCATGGCCCTTTTTTGATGTGATCATGAATATCACATGGGTACTCTTATAGTTAGAGTTGTATTTGCATTTAGTGGCTTGTCTCTCAGTGGATTAGTGATTTTTAGCTTGGCTCATCAGTAAGATTTCCAACATCACGATGCAAGTGAACCTAGTTCTTAGTCATCTTCTCTATAGAACTTGGCGGATGCAACGACTGGTTATCCATGCATTTCGATAGGATGAGAAGATTACCATAAGGACACTTTTGATACTTCGGGCAACACCACATCAAGCTTTCAACATCAGATTCTTGGCTATTTTAGCCTAAATTTTGGATGGCTCATATTATTGTATAAAGGTGCATTTTCGGCATAGACCGACACCTTCTAGATGAGTTTCATCATTCAGGGGGGATATTAGAATATGAATGAGTATTTTATACTTAGGAAAGTGCACATTAAAGGGGGATGTTAAAATATTAAAGTGCACTTTGCCTAATTTAATACTCATTATTGCTTTTTAGGGTTAGGGTTTTTTAAGACCAAATCTCTCTATATATGTACTCATTCATGTATTATAATCATTAATCACTTTTGATTCTAACAACTTGGTGTGATAAAAAACCACTCAATCTAGATCCAATTTTGAAACCATGGATGAGATTACTTTAAAATAAATATGGTGATAGGGTTTCAAACATTTTGAACAAGGATCAAGAAGGAAAATACAAATGGAAATAATATTTTTGTAGAAGTATACAAGACATTGATGATAGGAGGCAATTGAGTAGAAAGATAACAACAATGATTATTTCGAGGGGATCCAAGGATAAGTTGATTTGGGAGTTGAATAGCTCAGAAGAATACACAACAAGAAGTAGATATAATATAAAGCACCATCAAAATAAGAATGTCGCAAGAATATGAAAAGATATTTGGGATAGCCCAAGCATTCCTAAAGTCAAAATGTTTGTTTGGCTAGTATATCATAACAAAATTTTATCCTAGGATAACCTTATGAAAAGGGGTTTTCATTCCCCCTCACAATGTGTTCTTTATAAAATGGAGGAGGAGAATATAGACCATCTCTTGGGACATTGCTCAATAGTGTGGAAACTATGGCAATGGATTCTTAGTATATCTGGTAAATGCATGGTGATGAACGATAAAGTTGAAGAATGGTTAAAGCAATGGTAGAGCACTTTTAAAAGTGAGGCTTTACAAATTAGATATATCAAAAGATACAATACTTTGTATTGTATGGCTAGAAAAAAATATAATAATATTTAAAGGAAAGAAAAGCAGTTTAGAGGTAATGAAAAGGAAGATTTGTTTAGCCATAGAGGAGTCTAATCCAACCATATCAACTCACCCAATCCCTAATATGGAAGCAAAGAGCCTTGATAGATGGATTCAAGTCATCAAATGGAATTATGATGTTGGGTATAGTTGAAATAAAAAGAAGGCAAATAATATAAAGTGAAAACCACCATATGTGGAGTTGGTTAAATTGAAATTTTATGGAGCATCTAATGGAAATCCAGGACCAGTAGGAGAAGGAGGAATAATTAGAAATAATAGAGGAGATATTTTGTTTCATTTTGCTTTCAGTAGTGTATTTAAGACAAGTAATGAAGTTGAAGCTTGGGCAACTTTAGAAGGGTTAAAAATATGTAAAAAAATGAAATGGAATAGAGTATGGATGGAAGGTGATTCACTCATAGTAATAAATACAATTTTGAGGAAAGAAAAGGCTCCATGGAACATACAAGAGATAATTATGGAAATTCAAGACCTTGCTATAGAGTTTAAAAAAATCAAGTTTACACATACATTAAGGGAAGGGAACAAATGTGTAGATAGGTTAGCCAATAGAGGGGTTTTAATTGAGGATCATAAAGTTAAATTCTCTTTTCCTTGGTTAGAGGAAGTAGGAAGTTTAGTTGAAGCTAACAAGAAAATGTTGATTGTTTGAACCAAATAATGATTAATATTTACTTTAATGTTTTCCATTGGTAATATCTACTTTATTTTATAGCAATAATGTGCTTTTATATATACTATTTATTACAATTTTGTGGTTGAACTTGTGCTTTAGGAAGGAAACTAGAAATCCAGATCTGGTAAGGTAAGCTATGATAGTGCGATGTTTTAGAAATATTAATCTACTAAGATGCAATGCATATATATTAGAGGTGAAATTTTGGTATTGTGAAGGTTGTTGTAGGAAAATATCAAGAAGGATGTTGAACTCTGGAATATTTGTATTCACATAGAAAATTGAAAAGTTCCAAAAAATAAAAATCAAGAAAGAAGACATTTTATGTAAAATGATGTAGGTTTCTAGCTATAGCAACTCAATTGAGATGAGAATTGAATTTGTTTTTAAACTCTCATGCTCTAAAGAATACAATTGTGATTTATCAAGGGCGGTGGACCCGAGTACAACCCCTTGTTCTCCAGCAAAAAAAACGGGGGGACTTATTATATTAAACCTGAGTGTGTTTGGAGATGGAGACTTTGGAACTCTAAATAAATATTCAATGTTTGGATCTACTTGGGGTAGGGTTGTACATCATGCTTTGATAACCAAAGTGTGGTTAGATAGCCATACATTAAAACTAGTTTACTTTTAAGTGCTGAGTTTATGTTGCATTGCATCATTACTATATATTGGTATTACAGTGGCAATTATTCATATATATATATATATATATATAACTTTTTTTTCCTTGAGAAAAAAGGGTTGAACTTATGTCTCTCACTCTTAACAAATCACAACTCTTTTTTTTAGAGTTTACAAACAGATTCAAGTTTCATCTCATATGAGTTGTTATAGCTAGATACCTACATCTTTTTTTATAAAAAGTTTGAATTCTTGATTTTCATTTTTTGGATATTATTCATTTTTTTTGTAAATACAAATATTAGAGAATTCAACATCCTTCTTGACATTATTCTACAACAACCTTCACAATACCAAAACTCCACCTCTATTGTAAGCATTGCATCTTAGTAGAGTACTATTTCCAAAACTTCTCATCATCATAGTTCATTTTACCAACTCGTAAGTGTTAGTTTTCTTCTTAAAGCATAAGTGCAACCACAAGAACTGCAATAAATAGTTTAGCAATCTCAAAAAGTTGAAAGTTCATGAATAAATCTTATATAAGAAATATAATTATAATACCTAAACTATTAGTCATTACATAATGCAAATGGAATTCATTTTAATCCCAAGTAACCAATTAAAAAACATTGCAAAATTGATTATGTTAAAGTTGAAGAATTTAAGCATGAGCTCATAATAATCAATAACTTAATACATATTTTCAATTTTATACTTAAATTTGTTTAAATAGAAAAACAATTAATATATTACTTTATCATTCTTTATGTGTTAACTACTGATTAAATCTTCTATATTTTTTTAAATATTTATTATTTGTTTTCAAGGAGTTTACACAGGTTTTTATGACGGGTCCTGGACCCTTCATATTGAGTGGGGTTTGAACCTTGGACCTCTCAAAGAGAGGCCAAAGTCCTTACCACTACAGTAAACTTATAACTTAAATAAGGTTAACCCATGAGATTTGAACCTTGCTTTACTATTTGAAACTATTCCTTCTGACCAATTGCTCTAAACCCCATGGGGTATAAAAAGTAACTTCATTTTCCTTACTTTATTTGAAAAGGAATTTAAAAAAATTATATCAAAACAATATTATTCACAAGTTGGGACAAGAATCCTCCTAGCCTTAGCTAGCAAGAGCACTCATTTCCTCCTTTTAACTTTCCAACAAACTTCCATAACTCTAAAACCCAATATCCTAAGAACTAACCACTTTTTATTATAACACTAAAAGGAGATTTGCATTGGAGCTAAATATTCTAAACCATATGTTTGCAATGGTTGTCCAAATTAGCCAAACACTGGATTTGCTCACCAACCTACCTAATATTCTCATCCTTAATAGCCATATCAATGTGCCACTAAATCCCTACCTCCTTCTCGATACCCATATTATCTAGGAAGTCTACCACTTTATTCTGAGCTCTACCCACATAAATTAGAATCACATCATCCAATTCCCTCCACAACTCCTTAATTTGGGTGATAATAATCCTCAACCTCCATATCTCTAAAGCAAAGTTCCTCATGCAATCTAGAGCTCCTATCAAGATTTGAGAATTAGATTCTATGATAGAAGCAAATTTGATAGCTAAGGCTTTTGCTTTATTGTTCATGGCCCTACTCAGGTCCTGTAGTTCCCAATAGAGCATTGTCTCAACATGATTTCTATAGACCACTCCAATTCTAGCTCTACCTTAATTGCCTTTTACAACTCCATCAGAATTAATTTTAATCCAATATTTTGGGGGTGTTTTCCAACTAGATTTATCCTGCTCCTCCTACACTTTGTCTTCATTCTTCATCATCCCTATATCAGCTTGAGTTTCCTCTTTAGCATACACTGCCATATTTTTTGTGAATTTGATCCAAATGACCTACCATACGTCATCCAAGCGGATGAAAAATTTTCTCTAAAATTTTTATCATTTCTCTCCAACCATACATTCCACCAAACAATGTTTAATCTAAGCTTCCACCCAATCCTAAGAGCTTCAAATTTAATTTTTTCCCTCTTTCATATTTTCCAAATATTAATATGGTTCAAATCACTATTGGCTTGGATTTTATAAAATAAAAATCATCACTTCTAGATCTGGTGCATGAACAGACACTCAAACATTAAGTGGTCAGATATATAACATAAAACACATTGGGATGGTCCAATGATTCCCCTACATCTAATATTATCAAAAGTAAGAATTTCATTATGCATAAACTGCTAGGCAAAGAAGTTTACTTTTGGCCAACCCTTGGTCTATCAAAGCTTTCTCCAATCCTCAACCTAATATGCATGAGAAGGAGGTTTATTATCATATCTATCCTTCATTGTGTATAATCCAAGGCTCCCATAGATTCATAATCCTCATCTCTACCAATTAGAATTTTTTTTGTTAAGATTTTAGTCATAATGTGTGTCAATTCCGAAGGGATTGGAATTGACCACTTGTCCAACTTCTTAAACTACTTAAACCTATAATCCCCCAATTGTTTGGTGTGGAAATAACTTTCAATATTGATCCAACCCCTACTTAAAATGGATGTTTTTACTAGTTGTAATTCTTGGAATTTAGTAATGATAGGTGGGTATTGATCCCATGAATCTATCCAAAATTGTGCTTTCTCCCCTCTCCCCACTTTCCAAAATAATTTATCTTTCACTACCTAAGATCCTAACTTTAGAACCTACCACACTAGGGACCCATTACCATCCAAATAGAAATGACTCATCTCATTCAGGTTCACCTATTACCAGTTAAAACTCTACTAAATAAAGAATTTGGTTGGGAGATCCAACTCTAGTAAAGCTTTTCAGCCAAAGCTTTATTTTTAAGCTCTGATATCCTAAGTCCCAAACCTCGGTTTGCCTTGGGATGGCTTATATTTTTCCAACCTACTAATGCCTATTTCATCTCTCCTTTTACTCCTCCCCATAAAATATTTCTAGTCATCTTGTCCAACTCTTTCTGTAGGTGTGTGGGGTAGCAAGGATAGAAAAATTATAAATTGACATGGCCTGAATGATTGATTACAAAAAAGTTAATCTACCTCAAAGGTTAACCATTTGTGAGACCAATGGTTAATTATTTCTTTTATATGATCCAAACTATTCCTCCAGATAGCTAATTTTTATTTTTTAAAATGCAAAGGGACCTTCAAATAGACCGCTAGGAAAGAAGTGCTCATGAATCCCAAGATCTCTAAAACTCTATCCAAAAGTTTTCAATAAATATTGAATAATATAACTTTGGATTTATTATCATTGATGACTTGGTTTGTGGCCCTACAGTAAACATTAAGAGTATCTCTGATCATTATTGCTTCCTTGTGGTTGGCCACTCCCACTAATCCTATTTCATACACAAACTATAGATGAATCAAAACCTCCTCACCCACCTTGATACCTGCTAACAAACCCTGTTGTTTTCTCCTCAAGATGAGTCTACCCAAGCCTTCAACCAATATAAGAAAAATATAAGGGGAAAAAATATCTCCTTGACAAAGACCTCAAGTGGATCCAAACGATTATGAGAGAAGGTCATTGACTCCTTGGCATACAAGGACTCTTGCTCAATGTTATTCAACACCTCATACAAATGTTTTAGGTTCTCTTCCTATGAACCACTGTAAATCAATATATCTTCAAAGAAGATCAAAATAAACTTATGGAGCTACACATTGAACACCCTGTTCATACATGACTAAAAAGTGGTTGGAGCATTAGTTAACTCGAAGGGCATCACAAGAAACTCAAAGTGACTAAAGTGACACCTGAAAGTAGTCTTCTCAATATCACTCTCTCATCCGGATCTGATGATAACCCAACCTGAGATCTATCTTGGAGAAGTAACGTGCTCCATGTAACTCATCTATCAAATCATCGATCCTAGGAATTGGGTATCTATTTTTAATAGTCTTCTTATTAAGAGCTATATATTCAATGTACATGCACATTACCCGATCCTTCTTCTTTACCAGGACCATTGATGATGCAAAAGGACTTTTATTGGGTCTAATGTGCCCCATGTCAAGCAATTCCTTGATTGCTTTTTCGATCTCATCCTTGAATCTCTTTGAATGTTTGTAGGGATTTGTAATCACAGGTTTGGCTCCCTCTTCCAACTCAATGACATGCTCTATTACCCTTTCATGGGGTCTCCCAAGAGGTTTGTTGTCAAACACCTTATTGTACTTACCCAAAAAAATTTGTATATCCGGATGATAACTCTTATCCTATTGATCACCAACTGTCGGCATCATAATGCACTCTGCTACCCATTCTATATGTTCATGCTGAAAAAGCCTTTCATTCCTCTTGAGTGAAATCACTCTAACTCCTCCATCTGATATGCCTCAAACTACGATCTTCCTCCCTCCCGATTCAAACTTTATCCCCATACTACGTAAGTTCATTGTGAACTCACCAAGGGTACACATCCAATGCATACCAAGTACTACATCTGTATCTCCTATGCTAACCACATAAAAATCATCCTTGGCTCATATTCACCCATATGAATGCATAAATTAGGAATATTTTGTGTGTCGGTTAGGGTGAAACCATTTGCAACCATCACCTTGAAACCCTCAAAAGGTTTTGTTTGCAATCCTCGTTTGTCTACAAGGCCTTCATCTATGAAGTTATGCATGACACCAGTATCAATAAGAGTGGTAATCCACTTTCCACTCAACACTCCATGGACCTTAAATAATCCAAATATCTAAAAATTGCATAGTTGTGCCACAACTCCATCCTGTACTTGTGTCTTTTCAGCCTCCTTATCACTATATGAATTTTTGCTCTCTGAATCATGTTGCTAATTTGATTTCTCTACATTTGTATCTTCAACTAAGAAGTACTCTTTTTTTTTTCTTTGGCCTTTACTGTGCATCTATGAGAGGGATCCCATGGTTCCTTGCACTGGAAACATAAATTTTTCTTTCTTAGATCATTCCAACTCTCATTGTCCACCTTTTTTGGAGTTTCTCATTGTTGGTCAAATATTTTACAAAAGTATTTCTTGTCCTTGTCCTTATTGAATCCAACACTTTTCAAATGGAATTTGGTTTTAGATGATGTAGACTCCATATCTCTAACCTTTCGGATGGCCTCATGCAAAGTTTTTGGGTTGAAGGCTTTGACAAATCCCCTTCAAGGCTTTGAAAGTTCATCAATGAATAATACTATTAACCTCCTCTCTGAGATATCTGTCACCATAACCAATAGTCTCTAGAACTCTATGATGTATGAATCAACTGATCCCCACTACTTTAGTTGTGCTAACTCCTTAAACTCCAGTTCAGGGTCCTTCTTATCAAATCATTTAATTAGCCTATCAGTGAACTATGCATATGTGGTGATATGACTATGACCGAGGGTAACTAATCTGTGATGCCACCATTCATGTGTTATACCATCCAGGTGAAGGGCAGTAAACTTGATAGCTTCATCCTCCAACATAGGACTCAACTAAAACTATGTGTCCATTTTTTGTACCCATGCTCTAGCTAAACTTTTTCCCAAGCCATCAAAAAAGGGATCATATAGCTTACCCACACGCCTCTATATCTCATGGTGTCTTGACACAAGTGGGTGGACTCTACCACTAGATCTCGAAAACTGCCTAGAGAGCTGATATATATAATATTTGAAGGACATAAGGGCATGAAAATATTCTCCAAGAGCAATCCACTCTTTGCAGTACTATTGATACAAATATACGACATCAGGATCTGGTTCCTTTGCTGGTATAGTCCTAGAAAGAAATACTGGCATAAAAGGTCTAGAAATCCTTTATCTTTCTTTGTTATTCTGAGGTCCAGGTCTAATTCCTCCTAATTCTTCATTTCCACTGCCATTTCCCCCGGATGCTGGATATTTATTCCACAATTATTATTGTTATTATTTGTATTGGTATTATTATTTTTATGCACCTGCTGAGTCATCAAGGTCACTAACTGAGCAAGGCTCTACTGAATCTCATGTTGCACTCTATGAAACTCTTCCACTGTGTGTTTATATAATTGATATTAAATTTCCCTATCCTTGTCAACCATTTCACTAATCACTATCTCCTCAAAATCCTGAAGGTATGGTCTAGCCGCTAATACCCTTGTACAAGTGCTTTGTTTTGGATAAGGATCATGTGCTTTCCAATGTTTTCCACACCCCTCTTTATCTTGGTAATGTTGTTTTGTTTTCTTCCTTTTCCTCTCTACTGCTCTTTTATCTCTTTTGCTCATGAAAAATTGTCCTCACAAGATGACAGGAAGAATTTGCACTCTGATTCCATTGTAATTTCCCACCCCAATCTGTCATTTTGCACTTTGGATTTTTTTTTATTTTTTTGTGTTTTTGAGATATGTAAAACAACAATATTGAAAATGGAATAACTTATAATCTACTTAACCAAATAGCATGAAATTTTGGAGTAAGATAGTTTTGACATTAATCTACAAACCCATTAAAAGATAATAAAATATGAAAGTACTCAAAATACATAAAATTTAGAAATTGGTAGAAAGGTACATTGGACAACAACTCAAAAATATGATATTTTCATTACAAATTTTCAAGAAATATTATTTCTCCAATGTTCAACTGATCATAATATAGTCCTAAACCCTAGGCACCAATATTAGATGTTTAAGATACCACAAAGGTGCAGCGACCAACTCCAAGAGGATTACACCATGACTAAAATGGTACGACCAGGTACAATAGTTGTACAACCTACCTTGAAAACCCTTTGCAAGTTGATTGATGATTGAGAAAATGTGTTGGAAAGGTTGGAGATATGATCGATCAGATTTGTAATAAACTCTAGCATAAAATCCGACTTAATGTTTTGGAAGAAGACCAAAATGGTACGACCAAGCTAGAATGATCAACACATAAGATGAGCTCTGAAATGCACTTCTAATCCTTCGATGAGTCCCTAAAAATATCTCTGCGAATCCAAACAATGAAGCTCAATTACATTCCCTGAAGTCAAAATTCCCAGAACAACATGAGGTGATCTTTCACACCCAAAGTCAGTGTTATTTCTGAAGGTTTTCATCCCCAAAAAGCCAAGAAATCCTACAAACCCTAGCTACAAGCTTCCTCTCCAAAATACCAGATAAATTCATAACATAGAGATCCCCAAATGAGCTCTTCAAATGTCTTTTTATTTACCTCCAAATGGGTCGACCCACTTTTAGGGTTTCCAATAGCCTTTTTAAACACATTTAAAATATTCTAATTTTAACTTTATCAAAAGTTGCATCCAACTTAGGCCCCCTTTAAGTCACTTTTATAAAATATTTTATTTCCCCTAAGTGACATAAAGTCCCCTTATATCCCCTTTATTAAATCAAATACATTATCTTTATAAAGTTAAATATTTAATTTAACTTTAGTGATTTTATCGACGAAAACATTAATATTTTGGGCTTCAATAATCTAATCCAAAATTTGAGGATCAAAACAAATATCCTTTTAGAAGACACATCTCATCATACCATTCATTTTGTTAGAAACCCTACAAAAATAACTTACTAAAAATAGTAAGTGCATCCTCCCATGCTCAAAATAGCTCTGAAAACTAGCAACTAAAAGCTTACAACATCCTAATGAAAACTATGCAACCTCCAATGGGCTCCCACACATTTGTCATAGCCTACAAGAACCCATGAGTAGGCTAGTCCCATGTGATAACACTGCTTGGTTAGGAAGCAGATATTACTGTTCTCCCTCCCCAAAATTGCTTATCCACAAGCAATTGGAGTGTTGGATGCTGCCATATCTTCTCATTTTCCCAAGTAGCATCCTCAACTGGCAAACTTGATAAAATACTCTCTAATCATTCGTTTCCTGAGAGTATGCTCTCGATTGTCAATGATAACCTCTAGAATGAGAATCAACTTACCCTCATCATCTAAGGGTGGAAAAATTGAAGAAGGTACCACATTATATCCCAATGCCTTCTTGAGGTGTGATACATGAAAAAAATTATGTACTCTATTATCTGTCGGTAAATCTAACTTGTAAGCCACCTCCCCAACTCTTATGGAAATCTTGAACATATCATAGAATCGTGGCTTAAGTTTCTCTGCTCCACTCTTCTTGAGAGTAGACTATTTATAGGGCTGCAATCTCAAATAAACCATGCCACCCACCTCAAAACTATACTCTATTCGCTGTTGATTAGCATATAACTTCTATTGATTTTATGCCTAATATAGATTTTTCTTCAATGCCTTCATTATGTCTTGGTTGTCATGTAGCATCTCCTTAGCCTTGGGCACTCTGTAATCTCCTAGAAGCAAATCTATGAAGCTAGGAGCCTCATATCCATAAAGAGACATAAATGGTGACATCTTGATTGACATGTGGTAAGTAGAATTGTAACAATACTCACCAAGGTATAACCATTTTACCCATGCCTTCTGCTGCCCTGAGATGTAATTCCTCAAGTAACCTTCCACCCATTTATTAACTATCTCTATTTTCCCATCTATCTATGGGTGGTAACTTGTGCTGGGAGTGAGTTCTATCCCACTCAAATGGAAGAGTTCTTGCTAAAAATTACTCATGAATCTATTGTCCCTATCACTTACAGTATTTTTGGGCAGCCCATGCAATCTGAAAATTTCTATGAAAAATAAATCAGCAACCTGTACTACAGTATATGAGGTTGCAATAGAAAAGAAATGAGAAAATTTAGTCAATCTATCAACCACAACATAAATGCAATCCTTCCCTTGCACTTTGGGCAACCCTGTGATGAAATCCATGGAGACACTTTCCCACTTTTGATTGGGAATTGGCAGGGACTGCAATAAACCAACTGGATAAGTATGCTCATCTTTATTTTGCTGGTAGGTGACACATTCTTGAACATACTTAAGAACCTCATATTTGAGTCCTTTCCATGTAAATAATTCTCTCACCTGCTTGTATGTCTTATAGAAACTAGGGTGACCAGCCATAGGTGAATCATGAAAATACCTCAAAACAGTTGTTTTAAATTGAGAATTAGGCACCAAGAATATCCTGTCTTTGTAAATGATTAAATCATTCACTACTACATACCTTTCATTATGTGTGGTACCTTCTATAATGTTGGAATCCCACTCATCCTTTGCATAATCTATTATAATTTGCTCTCTCCAATCAACTATAATCTTACCCATAGAACATAAATGGGGCCTCCTAGACAAAGCATCAACAACAACATTCTTCTTCCCTTTGACATAGACAATGTCAAAGTCGTAGGCCTACAACTTACTCACCCATTTTTGTTGCCTTTCATTCAAATCTTGCTGATTCAAAAAATATTTCAAACTATTGTGGTCGGTTTTAACTATGAACTTACCTCCCACAAGATAAGGTCTGAATTTGGCCAAGGCATGCATGATGGCCAACATCTCCTTATCATATATTGAATAAGCCCTCTCTGCACCCCTCAATTTCCTGCTCTCAAAAGCAATAGGGTGCTTGTCCTACATCAAGAATGCTCCAATACCTTCCCCAAATGCATCACACTCCAAATTAAACGGTCTAGAAAAGTTAGGAATAGCAAGTACTGGACATGAGCACATCACCTTTTTGAAGTTGTTAAAACACACCTATTGCTAAGTTTATCCACATAAAAGCTCCCTTCTTTTTCAAGTCAGTAAGGGTAGCATCTAGCTATGAAAATGCCTTGATAAATATCCTATAGAAACCACATAGGTCGAAGAATCCCTTAAGCAGCATGGGATTGGTGGGGGTGGCCAATCCATGATAGCTTTGATTCTTTTTGGATCAACTCTTACTCCATATGCACTGATAATATGGCCCAAGTATAACAACTCTATCAAACCAAACTCACATTTTGATTCCTTGGTATACAAGGACTCCTACTCAAGGATATTTAGCACCTCATCCAAATTATTTAGATGCTCTTCCCATGACCTACTGTAAATCAATATATTATCAAAGAAGATCAAAATAAACTTACGGAGTTGCACACTAAACACCTTGTTCATACATGACTGAAAAGTGGCCAGAGCATTAGTCAAATCGAAGGGCATCACTAGAAGCTCAAAGTGACTGAAGTGACACATGAAAGCAGTCTTCTCAATATCACTCTCTCTAATACAAATCTGATGATAACACAACCTGAGATCTATCTTAGAGAAGTAACGTGCTCCATGTAACTCATCTATTAACTCATCGATATTGGGAATTGGGTATCTATTTTTAATGGTTTTCTTATTAAGAGCTCTGTAATTAATGAACATGCACATTATCCCATCCTTATTCTTTACCAGGACCACTGATGATGCAAAAGGACTTTTATTGGATCTAATGTACCCCATGCCAAACAATTCCTTGATTGCTTTTTTTGATCTCATCCTTGAATATCTTTGAATGTCTATAGGGAGTAGTAATAACATGTTTGAATCCCTCTTCCAACTCAATGACATGCTCTATTCCCCTTTCAAGGGGCCTCCCAAGAGGTATGTTGTCAAACACCTTATGATGCTTACCCAAAAAAAATTGTATATTCGAATGATAACTCTTATCCTGCTGATCACCAACTATCGACATCATAATGCACTCCGCTGCCCATTCTACCTGTTCATGCTAAAAAAATCTTTCCATCCTCTTGAGTGAAATCACTCTAACTCCTCCATATGATATGCCTCAAAGTACTATATTCCTCCCTCTCGATTCAAACTTCATATCCATACTGCACAAGTTCATGGTGAACTCGCCAAGGGTATGCATCCAGTGCATACCAAGTACTACATTTGTGTCACCTATACCAACCACATAGAAATCATCCCTTAGTTCATATTCACCGATTTGAATGCATAAATTAGGAATATTTCATATGCAGGTAAGGGTGAAACCATCTGCAACCATCACCTTCAAACCCTCAAAAGGTTTCGTTTGCAATCCTCGTTTATCTACAAAGCCTTCATATATGAAGTTATGTGTGACACCAATATCAATAAGAGTGGTAATCCATTGTCCACTCAACACTCCATGGACCTTAAATGATCCAACTCTCTAAAAACTACATAGTTGTGCCACAACTCCATCCTGTCCTTGTGTCTTTTCAGCCTCCTTATCACTATCTGAATTGCTACTCTCTGAATCATCTTGTTGATCTGATTTCTCTACATCTATATCTTCAGTTTAGAAGTACTCAATTTGTTTTGCTTTGGCCTTGAATGTGCATATGTGAGAGGGATCCCATGGTTTCTTGCATTGGAAACATAAATTTTTCTTTCTTAGATCATTCCAACTCTCCTTGTCCACCTTCTTTGGAGTTTCCCTTTGTTGGTCAAATCCTTTACGAAAGTGTTTCTTGTCCTTATCCTTCTTGAAGCCAACACTTTTTGAATGGAATTTGGTTTTATATGATGTAGACTCCATATCTCTAACCTTCCATATGGTCTCGTGCAAAGTGTTTGGGTTGAAGGCTTTGACAAATCCCCTCAAGGGCTCTAAAATTCCATCAATGAATAATATTGTTAGCCTCCTCTCTAAGATGTTTGTCACCATAACCGATAATATTTGGTACTCTACTATATATGAATCAATTTACCCCCACTACTTCAGTTGTGCTAACTCCTTAAGCTCTAGTTTAGGGTCCTTATCAAATTGTTCAATTAGCCTATTAGTGAACTCTGCATGTGTGGTGATCTGACTGTGATCCAGGGTAACTAATATGTGAAGCCACCATTCATGTGCTATACGATCTAGGTGAAGGATGGCAAACTTGATAGTTTCATCCTCCAACATAAGACAACTAAAAATATGTGTCCATTTTTTGTACCCATGCTCTAGCTGAAGTTTTTACCAAGCCATCAAAAAAGAGAACATATAGCTTACCCACATGCCTCTATATCTCAGGGTGTCCTGACATAGGTGGGCGGCCCCTACCACCAAATATTGGAAACTACATAGAGTGCTGATCTGTATAATATTTGAAGGACATAAGGTCATGCAAATATTCTCCAAGAGCAATCCACTCTTGGCAGTACTGTTGATACAAATCTACGACATCAGGATCTGGTTCCTTTGCTGGTATGGTCCTAGGAAGAAATATTGGCATAAAAGGTCTAGAACTCCTTGATCTTTCTTCACTATTCTAAGGTCTAGGTCTAATTCCTACTGATTCTTTATTTCCACTATCATTGCCCCTCGAATATTGGATACTGACTCCACCATTATTGTTGTTATTATTTGTATTGGTATTATTATTGTTTTGCACCTGCTGAGTCATCGAGGTCACTAACTGAGCAAGGCTCTACTGAATATCATGTTGCACTCTATGAAAATCTTCCATTGTGTGTCTATCTGATTGATCTTGAATGTCCTCGTCCCTATCACCCATTTCACTAATCATTATCTCCTCAAAATCCTAAAGGTGTGGCCTAGCTGCTAATACCCCTATCCAAGTGCTTTGTTCTAGATAAGGATCAGGTGCTTGCCAATGTTTTCCACACCCCTCTTTGTCTTGGTAATGTTGTTCTGTTTTCTTCCTTTTCCTCTCCGTTGCTCTTTTATCTCTTTCGCTCATGAAAATTTGTCCTCACAGGATGGTAGTAAGAATCTGCACTCTGATACCAGTGTAATGTCCCATCCCAATCTGTCGTTTTACACTTTGGAAATTTTTTGGTTTTTTTTGGTGTTTTTGAGATATGCAGAACAACAATATTGAAAATGGAATAACTTCTAATCTACTCAACAAAATAGCATGAAATTTTGGAATAAGATAGTTTTGACATTCATCTACAAACCCATTAAAGGAAATAACAAAATATAAAAGTACCCGAAAGATACAAAATTTTAGAAATTGGCAAAATGGTACATTGGAAAACAACTCAGAAATATGATATTTTCTTATAATTTTCAAGAAATATTATTTCTCCAATGTTCATCTGATCACAATATAATTCTAAACCGTAGGCTCCAATATTAGATGTTGAAGACACCACAAAGGTGTAATGACCAGCTCTAGGAGGATCACACCATGATTGAAATGGTACGACCAGGTACAATAGTTGTATGACCTGCCTTGAAAACCCTTTGCAAGATGATTGATGATTGAGAAAAGGTGTTGGAAAGGCTGGAGATATGATCAATCAGATTTGCAACAAACCCTAGCACAAAATCCAACTCAATGTTTTGGAAGAAGACCAAAATAGTACGACCAAGCTGGAATGATCAATGCATAAGATGAGCTTTGAAATGCACTGCTAATCCTTCGATGAGTCCTTAAAAATATCTTTGCAAATCTAAACAATGAAGCTCCATTGCATTCCCTGAAGTCAAAATTCCCAGAACAACATGAGGTGATCTTTCACACCCAAAGTTGGTGTTCTTTCTGGAGGTTTTCATCCCCAAAAAAATAAGAAATCCTAGCAAACCCTAGCTGCAAGCTTTCTCTCCAAAATACCAGATAAATTCATAACATAGAGATCCCCCAAATGAGCTCTTCAAATGTCTTTTTATTTACCTCCAAATGGGTTGACCCACTTTTAGGGTTTCCAATAGCCTTTTTAAACACATTTAAAATATTCTAATTTTCACTTTATCAAAAGTGGCATCCAACTTAGCCCCCATTTAAGTCACTTTTATAAAATATTTTATTTCCCCTAAGTGACATAAAGTCCCCTTATATCCCCTTTATTAAATCAAATACATTATATTTATATAGTTAAAAATCTTTAATTTAACTTTAGTGATTTTATCGACGAAAACATTAATATTTTGGGCCTCAATAATCCAATTCTAAATTTGAGGATAGAAATGGATACCCTTTTCGAAGACCCATCCTCCAAAGTCTATTTACTATTTTATACATGAGATCCAACAATATTTTTGTCTCCTAGATAAGCAAAAAAATTGTTTTACTTTTCTCTAAGAGTCTTCAAACAACAAATTGATGGGTTCTACTATTTAAACTGCTAATATTCCATGATTGCATAATCATTGGTTACCTTGAGATCAATAAGAGTCTATTGGCCTCACCGATCTCCCAATGATCGATTTGTCTCCTTAAAATGCTATCAATTCCTTATTTGATTTTATACCCACTCCTTGAGATCTAACATTCTTTGATCTCTTCTCCACCTAGCTTATTCCTAGAGTTGAATTTTCTCTATTTTTTTGGCCACACCCATGATGACATCCTTTATTATCGATTGCTCCTAGTTATGCACTATCAATGCCCTTGCAAATTTAAATTGTGATAACTCACTGCACTCTATTACTTACTATAGGATAGGAGGAGCTGAAATAGGAGCTTCAACATGGTTGTTATTATTTTCATTATTCCTATCTAATCCTTTCATGAGTTGTTCTTCTTCATGGTCCACCACTGTCTTGAATATCTCGTACCTATTTGAGGGCTTGGGTTGGGTTTGCTCTTTACCATATTTTTTCTTTTGCATTCTCCTTCTTTTGTAAACCATCTCCATGTGCTTCTCTTCCCTAAGAAATGTTGGTTGCTTCTTTATTGACTATAGACTTACCCTCTTAAGAAAGATTCAATATTCCTAGAGGAGCCCCCATTTTTGTAATAATATTGTTTAGGTAGGACCGATCCAAATGTATGTGTTTGTGATAAACTCTACACCTAATAGATAGCACCTCACAATATAGTTGTTGAACCCAAGATAGTCCTACATGTTCAAGTTCCACCCCTATCGACAAAGGTTGGCTTAGATCCATTTCCATGCATAATCTAGCATAAATAGATGTTTTCCCTTCCATTGTATCTCTAGAAACACCCAAATATCTTCCAAGGAAAATATTGATGATTTTCAATACTTTCTTACTCCAATACTCCATTGGGAGTGCATGCAACCAGACCCAAACCAGGACAACAATGAGTTCAATTCGAGGATCAAATCCCACTCTCTAGGGCTAAAAAAATAAATTCTATTAGATCATGATTCCTATTTTTTGATTCAAGAGCTCTATTTCTATCGACAAGTGAGGAAAAACTAACAATAAAATATTCATTACTAATAAATGATAAAGAATACTCACCAAGAGGCTCCTAGTTATGTAAAACCCATGAATACAAAAAATTCAAGGTAAGGCAAATACTCATGATATTACAGATCAAATCATGATTGGCTCTATACAAGACTATTTCTTATACTATACTTTGCTCTGATGATCTTTGGCCTTGATTCCAACTGTGGCAAACATCCATTGACTCTTTGAGATGATTTTTACCACAACCATAAAGAGCATTTTTAGTACGATTTTTATGCTTCTTTAGTCTTTGTTGGAGATTTTTCTTTTAAAAAATCTACATATGAACTTTGTCTATCTAAGAGAGGATTTGGAGGCATCCCCATTGGGTCATCTTAGGGCATCAATCTTACTTCGATTCTTCAACAACCAAAAAGTACTTCGTCTACCTGATTGATGCCCTAGTTTTCTCTTCCAAAGCTCTAAATAGGGTTTTGAAAGGGTTGTATTTTCCATTTTATATTGATTTAGTCACATTGAGCTATTTGGTGCCATCGATATTTGAACCTTGGTGTGGGCTACATCAACTATTTGTCCCAATAGTTGAACCAAGGACCTTTACCTTTAGTTATAATATTTTATTTGTTTTATACTTTTTTGTTATAGAAGGAAATTTATAACTTATTATTAAATCCCATCATTCTTATGTTTAAGACTCGTTATTGTCATTATAATCCCTATCACTTTGGGTTAATCATGATGATTACCCACCATAGGCATAATATGGACCATCAACCTCTTAGAGACTTAAATTATGGTTGGACATTGGCTAACACTTAGACTCCTTCATATCCCACCATTCTTAAGCTCAACTCTCATTATTGTCATTATAACCCCTATCACTTTGGGGTTAAACATGATGATTAGTTAATGTATGAATATGAGTTGGATCATTGACCTCTTGGAGATTTAATTTATGGTTTAATAAATTTAACCCATTAAGTTTATATTATTTCATAAAAACTACATATAACATATTTGATAAAAGTACTAAATAAATATTATTAAGTATAAAAATAAATAATGTTAAAATAATAACGTGTGAGGCCATAGGTCACATGATGCTACTCTCATGGATGATGTTATTTACCTAATATAGGGTTATCCCACCATACTTCAATTTTCAAAGCATAGTGTACAACCTTACACCCTGTAGGATTTGAACCTTGGACTTTTATTTAAAGTTCTAAAGTCTCCACCATTAGGCCATTTAAGTTCAATTATGAAAAATAATATTTAGATGATCAAACACTTTTTTAATACATAAAGGAATCAATAACATCATTGGATGTTGCCACTATAATCCCTAGCCCATTGGGTTTGAAAAATTCAATAAGACTCTGCCCCTGCAAGGCATCAAATTGGGATACAGATGATCAAACACTTAACCTTGAACAAATATAAGGTCATATACAAGTGTATCATAATCTCAAAGAATTATGCAAGTATAATATAAGCTCAAATGCAACTAAAAATTAGGATATCAACAAAATTCCTAAGTTCATAAGTATGTTTCTATTAGATTTAGGGAGTAAATTTCAATGATATTTAGTAATCAATCATATGAGATTAAAATGGGTTCTCATTTGTATAACATCTTGGTTGCATAATGGTATTATGGTAAATATTTGAAGGCGAGTTTCTTCTTGAAAGTTGAAGAGTTTAACCAATTGAATTCATAATATTTTAATATTATTTTAAGTTCTATATTTTCATTAAATTTGTTTAAGTAAAAAATAATTAATATATTTTTTTTAACAAGATCACTCATACACATGCACACACCCCGAAATGGTTTGAACCTATATATCCCAAAAGAGAGCCCAAAGCCCAAACCACTACAGTGTCCCACAATATACCATTTTTTGTTATTTATGTTAACCATTGATTAAATATTTTATGCTTTTAAAAATAATAACCAATAACTTCCTTTCACTTTTTTTTTGTTGGAGAACAAGGGTTTGTACTTGAGTCCTCCACCTTTGAAAAATCATAACTCTCTTCTTTAGAGCTTTGAGAGTTTACAAATATATTCACTTCTCATCTCAATTGAGATGGTATAGCTAGAAACCTACATTATTTTACATAAAATGTCTAAATTCTTGATTTTCATTTTCTAGATTTTTTTAATTTTCTATGAGAATACAAATATTTCAAAATTAAGCATCCTTCTTGACATTTTCGTACAACCTTTACAATATCAAAACTTTACCTCTACTATCTATGCATTGAATCTTAGTAGAGCACTATTTCCAAAACATCACATTATCATAGTTTGCTTTACCAAATCTAGATTGCTAGTTCCTTTCTAAAGCACAAGTGTAACTACAAAAATTATAATAAACAATTTATATGAAACACATTAATGTTATAAAATAAAGCATATATTACCATAAAAAACATTAAAGGATCTCTTAATCATTATTTGATTTAGGCAGTTAATATTTTCTTGTCAGCTTCAACTAAACTTACTACTTCCTCTAACCATGGAAAAAAGAACTTAACTTCACGATCCTCAATTAAAACACATCTATTGGCTAGCCTATCCGCAAATTTGTTTCCTTCCCTTGATGCATGTGTAAACCTGATTTCTTCAAAATCTTTAGCAAGATCTTGAATTTCCACAATTATCTCTTGTATATTCCATGGAGCTTTTGCTTTCCTCAAAATTGCATTTACTACTATGAGTGAATCACCTTCCATACATACTCTATTCCATTTAATTTGTTTGCATATTTTAACCCTTCTAAAGCTACCCAAGCTTCAACTTCATTACTTATCTTAAATCCACTATTGAAAGCGAAATGAGATAAAATCTCTCCTCTATTATTTCTAATTATTCCTTCTCCTCCTGGTCTTGGATTTTCTTTAGATGATCCATCAAAATTCAATTTGACCAACTCCACATCTGGTGGTTTCCACTTTATATTATTTGCTTTCTCTATGCTTCCATATTATGGATTGGGTGAGTTGATAGGGTTGGTTTAGACTCCTCTATGGCTAAACAAATCTTCCTTTTCATTACCTCTAAACTTATTTCCTTTCCTTTAAATATTATTCTATTCCTTTCTAGCCATACAATACAAAGTATTGTATCTTTTGATATATCTAAAATTATTTGTAAAGCCTCACTTTTAAAAGTGCTCTATCATTGCTTTAACCATTCTTCAATTCTGTCATTCATCACCATGCATTTACCAAACATACTAAGAATCCATTTCCACATTTTATAGACTATTGAGCAATGAACCAAGAGATGGTCTATACTCTCCTCCTCCTTTTCACATCATAAGGTTATCCTAGGATAAAATTCTTCTATGACCTACTAGCCAAACAAACATTTTGACTTTAGGAATGCTTGGGATATCCCAAATATATCTCCATATTATTGTGATATTCCTATTTTTTGGTGCTTTACATTATATCCACTTCTTGTTGTGTATTCTCCTGAGATATTCAACTCTCAAATCAATTTATCCTTGGCTCCCCTTGGAACAATCACTATTCTTACTTTCTACTCAACTGCCTCCTAGCATTAATATATTGTATACTTATAAAAAAATCTTCTTTCCATTTGTATCTTCCTTCTTGATCCTTGTATAAAATATTTGAAACCTTATCACCATATTTATTTTGAAGTAATCTCATCCAAGGTTTTAAAATTGGATCTAGATTAAGCATTTTTTTATCACACCAAGTATCCATCCAAATAGAATTTTTTTCTCCAGATCCCACTACTCATATTAAACCTTTAATCACTATATCAATTGATTTTTTGAAACCATTCCAAAGTGCAAAACCATTCGGTAGAAAGAACGTAGTAAAAATTAAGCATGGGTCATTAGGCTCAACATGCTTAGAAGAATTCATACCCCTTGTCTTTGACACTCTTTGTACAATATCTAGATTACTTTTCCCCTAAGAGCTAAGTTTACATCTATTAGAACTCTTGAACTGAGACCTCCCCTAGTTTTATCATCACACACCTTGCTCCATTTTATCAGAGGAAATTTTCTTTTATCATGTAATCTAACCATAAAAATTATCACATAGTAGAGATTGAACTTTTTTTTATTGATTTTGGCATAGTATACAATGACATATAATAAGTTGGAATGGCATAGTAGACTGATTTAATTAATTATACTCTTCCTACTAATGATAACCATCTACCTTTCCATACCGGTAGTTTATTCTAAAATTTACTTATAACTAGATTCCATAATTCTATCCTTATTCTCCCCTCAAATAAGGGCATCCCTAGATAAGTTGTTGGTAAATTTACATCATCCATTTGAAGTAACCTACATATCCTTGCTTTGATTTTAGTTGGAGTGTTTAGGAAGTGAATTTTAGATTTTGTCCTGTTAACTGTTTGCCCTGATGCTCTTTTGTATTCCTTTAATAAATTATTCAAAGCTCTGCCCTTGTTTATCCTTGCCCTCCAAAAAGGGTTGTATCATCTACAAATTGTTGATGGATGATGTTGTTGATGTTATTACTAGCCTTAAGTCCAATTATAAGCCCATTTTTGTTATCCTTCTTCAAGTTCCTACCCAAAACCTCTATTATAATTATGAATAGATATGGTGATAGAGGATCTCCTTATCTAAGACCTCTCTTATCTTTCAAAGATATTATTACTAACCCATTGACAAACACTAAATATGAAACTGTAGAGATGCAAGATTTAATCCATCTAACTCATTTCTTCCCAAAACTAAACTTTTCTAATACTACAAAAAGAAAATCACATTTAACCCTATCATAAGATTTACTCATATCAAGTTTTAAGATCATTTTTTTCTCCTTTCTTGAAGTTGTTGAATGTATGTGTCTTGGACACTTCATCCAACATCCATGCCACATCTTACCCACTCCTGTCTCCTTTGTCCTTGCACATGAGATAGATTTCCAACACCCATGCCACAACTCCTTTGTTGTTGTCCCCTTGTCCCTTCACATAAAACAACATCCCACATCCCACTCCAATTGGAGCCACATCACTCTAGTTAAGTGAGCCACACTGAGTGACTCACTGTAACTACCCCTTCCACCTGACAACCCAAATTTACCACTTGGAAAATCAGGCTTGCCACCTCACATTTCACTCCAAATCCCTAGGCAGCCTATAAAGACACCATCAATCCACCAAACAAAGGGAAGTTGAATATGCATATCGACAAGATATCGAAATAGATCTAGATCCAATGAGAAATTGAGAGCACGAGCTTGACTCTGACCGTTAGCTCAAATTTTGAGGTAATCTATTATTCAATCGAAACCGCCCATCCACGGTTCCACAGTCAAAAATGCGCATCCGTGGTTTCACAACCGCAGGTCCATTGTTTCCATCCCACAACCATGCTTCTATGGTTTCATAGTCTCGAGAACAAAAACAGGTTTCATCGATAGAGATTAGCGATTCGAGTATCAAGCAAGGTTTTGTTTGTTAATTGTTTAGTGTTATCTACTTTTTCATCCATATCAGTAATAGGTTTATGTGTAGCATTGGGATTTATTGCTTGAATATACGGGTGCTACTAATCCCCTTTGTTGGTTTGCATGTGTGCAGGTAACAGGTATCTTGGATAGGCTGCTAAAGCTGGAGTGGTCCCGTGCTGGATACCAAAGCCCACTCACCCTTTGAAGCTATAACTAGATACGAGGAGAGCATTGTACAATGTGAAAGATATGGAGAACTCCCAGAGAGAAATTTGTATCACATAGAGGCCAATATTGTAACATTGTACCCAAGCTACTTAAGGCAATATGAATATTGCAAATATGTATCGCAAGAGTCAATATATATAAAGAATTTCATTATTTTGGGCAATCTCTTTGTGTCTGTGTGTTTTTATATTGCAAAGTGTTCAAGTATTTTAGTTACAAGAATGGCGATCATGGTGGGACTTCCCAAGGGTTTAATTTTATTTTACCTTGCTTCATTTTAATCTTACTAATCTCTGTTTTCATATACAGGTGCTAATGATTTGAAACGCATGAAAATTTAATCTCGGGCTACCAAATATGGATTGTGCTTAACTTGTCACTGTGAAACCATGCATCCACGATTTCTAATTTGTGAAACCGCGCATCCACGGTTTCTAATTTGAGGAAACGCGCATTTGTGATTGCTATAGTGTTGAAACGCGGATCGACAGTTGAAAGCAGGAAGGAGCAGCAAAAGGAGCACAGGTATGTACCCTATGTCATCTTTTAATTTCTCCTTTAGTTCTGGATTTAGGTTGCATTTAAGTAGATTAAGGGTTTCAATTTTGTATGTCAATGCTTGCATTTAGGTCTTAGGATAGAAAAATCTACTTAAATCCTGCATTCATAAACACAATAACAAAGCAAAATAAAAGAGAATCTGCATATGCATAGTAGGGAATAATCATATTGCATGTACTAGGTTAGAAATAACCCAGGTATTTCTTTTTCAAGGTATGGGCTTGTATTCGGATTTTGTTCTGTTGATAGAAAGGACCCACGCACCCACAGTTGGGATCTCCCAAATGCACATGTGCGGTTGGTAAACCACGGGTAGAACTAACCGCCCACCCGTGGTTAGCCCTATTAAATAGAATTGGGCCGAGTCTTACCTGGATTTGCAATTTTGCCCCTGATATGATTTTGTTTGCTATTCTATGTCTTTCCTGCTTTCTGCATTAGGCATAAAAACATAATTGCATGTTAGATTTGCATCACACAATAGAAAATGAAACCTTCACACACACACACATACGTATAATTAAAACATTGGTCCGGTTGGAATTCATCACCAACCCCCAATTCAGACCAGTGATGTTGGAATTCATCTCCTTCCATCGGATTACCCCCTAGATCATCCATAGATAGGATAAAAGTGCTCTTTAAGTTGGTATAAGTCATTGGTATTCAAGTTGTCTCCCACTATTGGAATGATTGTTGAATCAAAGTGGAAGAGCTAGGCGAACCCCCCACTGGGATTTAAGCGGTGTACCCTATCCTCTTTTGAGAAATCACATTTGGTGCTAGTGTTCTTAATCACCATCTTCATTGAGTTCTATTATTATATTCCAAAAAGAACAAAATCTCTTCAAAAAACTTAAAAAAAAACACACACACACACAAAAACATACCGAAAAAAAAAAAATTCAAATTTTTTTAGTGTAAACTAGGGTCAAACACTTTGTATGTTTATTTTCTTAGCGTGTTGTATTGCATTGTACTTTCTTTTTCATTCATAGCATATTAGCGTATGGTAGTGACTCGTAATCAAGCTAAGAAATTAGTGTCAAGCTGAAGTCAGTGGTCATCCCCTATGGCCTCCCAGTCTGGAAATGTCCCTCACACTTCGATGGTGGGACAAGTAGATGTGACTCTTTCTATGTCCCCGAGTCTTTATATAGGGCCTTTTAGTAATACCTCCAACATGGACATAGACATTATGCATAGAGCTACTCACACGACTATACCTAAGACACCTAGGAGTGAACCTCCTACAAAAGTAGACAATCAGGTCACCATGATAGATATGGACACTGTTAGAATGTGCTTGAATGTAGCTGGAATGGTCTTCCCATCATTACCACCACTCTCTTTCCCATCACGTGTCGTACCCTCATCACAACAAGAATCCATATTCGCCTATCCACAACAGTCACAACATATTTTCACCAATCCTCTCTTTGAGTTGGCTGCTATAGCATTAGCCAATCAACCATTGTCATCCAACCAAATTCCCCCCACATTATCACAACAAATGACCATTACCACTAATACCTTGTATGAAACAATTCCTATTGTTTTGCAACCCCCAACATCCATTCCTCCATCCACACTTGGAGGACATACATCTTATACCATTCCACAGTCAGTGGTGATACCCTTTGCTACTTACCCCCCATATACCTCCACTACCATGGTTGTTCCACAACCAATTCAATCCACCACATCATAGGTAGAAGTCCCTATGTCAATTGCAATTGCTATGCAACAATATTTCTTATAGTTGTAGAAAATGATTTTAGATAATGCTAACCGTAGCATGAACCTTGACCCTAACCAACATTTGCAAGGGATTGAGTAAAATCTTCCACCTACATTTCATCAACCTAATGTCTTTATCCAAGATCCATCTTGGGTAATGCGTCCTCCCTCTACCACTGTGGTTCACAATCAACCACCGCACCCATATGCTAATGTAGTAGGTCAACATAACATCCCTTCATCACCCCATCCATATCATAACATCCCTCAACATCCATACCATAACAAATTTTTGTGAAACATGTCTTATCATCCCCAACCTACATACAATCCACCCCATTACCAACAACATCAAGTACATTCGAGTTCCAGTCCTGTAGATGATCCTAGATACTAGTTTTTACAGAGTTAGATTGATAGTCTTGCCATGCAAACCCCAGGCTTGCAATACCAAAATCCAAATTTAAGGCAACTACTCAATCACCCTATTCATGCTTCGATACCAGAACCACCATATCCACATGATTTCCAAATACCTAAGCTTGAATTTAAAGGAGAAGAGGATCCTCGAGAGCATGTAACAATATTTGTGAATGAATGCTTCAAAATCAAAAGCAATGATGCATTGCTATTACATACATTTCCTCAAACATTAGGGGGGAAGCCCAATACTGGTACAACCATCTCTCGCATCAAAGTATTTTCACCTTTGAACAACTAGCGGACCAATTTTTGGAAAGATTCACCCTAAATATTAGAAAACAAACAACATTGACTGATTTGATTTACCTAAAACAATATGACGACGAATCAGTCTATGAATTTGGAAACAGATGGAGATTAGGCATGATCAAGTTACCATTTTCACTCCCTATGCCAAAAGATAATACGAATGTTCACGAAGAGTTTTGGTAGACCCATCTCTTCATTGCTACAAACAATATAGAACATTTGATGAGACACTCACTCAAGCAAAATTGATTGAAGAAATCAAAATTCAAGAAGGCAATATTAAGCCTAAGAAGAAAGAGTGGCACAATAAGAATCAAAAGGGGAATAACCATGGTTAGTCCAAGATCACACAGGTTAATTAGATAGTTTTGAGCCAACCACAATCAAATCAACTGGCTCAAACACAAAGTCAACAACCCCAACAACAACAACAACCACATCAACCAAATTATCAAGCAGTTCCACCCCCACAACAAACACAAAATCAGACACAACCTGTGGAAAGGCAACAACATCATTTTAAACCAAAAAGAAATTGCATGCCAATACAAGAGCCATATTCATTGGTATTTGAGAAGTATGCGGCAAATTTTTTTAATTTACCAAAAATGAAACCTGATGATCCTAACAAACCAAAGACAAAAGGTCACAAAGAACACCTCTTTTTCATCTATCATAGACAAATAGGACATTATATTTAAGGTTGTCATGAATTTAAAGGAATTATGCAAGATTTATTGGAAGTGTGTACAATCAAAATTGACAACCCACTAGCCCAAAATAACCAAAACCTAGGCATATATCAAACACCTTTGCCACATCGAGAGGTGAATAAACAACAATCAATGGGAGCATCAACTTCTACAGTTTTTCCCAATCAAGTTAATTATGTGTCTCAACTACCACAAGGTTTTGTAGGGGCTATTAGTATAGTTACCCGTGGACAAAGGTAAGCTAATTGCACAATCCAAGCTCTGGTAGCATCACCAAATAATGTGCCCATACAACTTGGATCGAGTGGGCCACCACTACCGTTCCACAACCGCCCTGTTGTTACATTGAACATCCGATTGACACAGAGTTTGAAGATGGGTTTAGAAAAATTGTCAATTTATGAACTAATATAACAATCAACACCTCACAGGGAAGCATTGATGGAAATTTTAAAGTCTATTCAAGTACAATCAAAAGATCCAAATGCATTCAATTCCTTTGTGGGTAGTGTGCAAAAGTTCATGGAACCCTCGATAGTATTCTATGACTTCGAGGAAAAACAAATATCAATAGATTCACCTGATCCACCATTGCACATAGTAGCTCACATTGATAGGAAACCCTTCAAGAGAGTGCTTATTGATACAGGTTCTTCAATTAACCTCATTACCACATCTACCATGATGAAGCTCAACGTCCCATAATCTCACATCACAACATCCGCATTCACTCTTAGGGCCTTTAATGACGCTTTATGCTCAACTGTAGGGAATGTTGTTCTTCCCGTCATAGTGGGGGTGAAAAAAATACATGTTCTATTTCACATATTGGAATGGGAAATGCAATATAACATACTTCTTGGATGCCCTTGGATTATGGAAAAGAAATGTGTGCCTTCAATATTGCATCAATGCTTAAAATATGTGCATGAAGGTAAGGTACATTACATACCAGCTGACACTGAATCTTTCAAATACTATAACTTTATTTCAAATCCTTATGAGTCTTTACTCCCATCAGCACATCTAACCATCCCATTACTAGTCATTAAAACCATTCCATAAAACACCACATCATCAAAAGCACCCATTCTAGAAGAGTAGCCTATAGTTGATCCAACTTTTGCATCTAAAAGCATTAGCTCAGCGCATCCTTCAAACACCGCATGTCATTTTCAAATTACACCCACTCATCTTGCTAATCAATTGCCAACTCCATCTAGTACATGTATAGATTCAAAGCCACCATTCACATTCAAAGCACAACGCATATCATCAGCCACTACTTCACAGTCATTAGAACCCGTAGTCTCACAAATAGGGCAACCTATTAGAGATAATCCAACATCACTAGCAGAGCCAAGAGCTAAGGCTAGAGAACCCTCTTCATCTGTCGATCCATTAGCCACACAACCATATAGAGTTGTAGTACATCTCACCAATCCAAGTATTGGTGAGTACATTATTGAGAGTGTCACAGTTACACCACCTATCAAGTCAGTCAAAAATTATGGTCACCCTCGCAACCCACCTTTAGCTATTGGTGATATATATAGAATGGGTTCTCAAACAAATGCAATCAATTTTATATATCGAGGGATGGATTCTTCATCGAACCCATCCCCTCAAAATGACAACTCTTTACAAGAGTTTAATAAAAACATTGATTATCTATCAAACCCAAGTTTCCCAGTCAGATATTTTTTAAGGGTTAGTTGGCAAGGATATGGACTTGGAAGACATGAACAAGGTCCTCACCACATTATTGAACCAAAATATAGAGAGCCAAGTGACCGCTCCTTTCTAGGATATAAACCTTCCATCGCAAGCTCTTCGCTTAATCAAGCTTTCCAAGAACTTGACATTGAATGCAAACAAGAGGAGGAAAAGAGTGATGATGAGGATGAACCTAATGATGAGGATGAATATAATGATGAGGATGAACAACTAGAAAGTAGATACCAAATCTACAATTTTTACCCTCGAGAGCAAGCTCTACAACAAGAGGTAGATTATGAAGATCCTACTACAATAGCATACCTTAGGCAAGACCTTGAACCACTAATGCTAGGACCTCATACAAATGCTAATGGATTATGGATGAGTGACAGTGATGATGATGAAACTGAAATGATGTTTATCAACCATGCTCTTGAGATAAAAGCCGGGAGAATGCTCCAATATGAAGCACGTCTTGAATGGTTTAATCAAGAAGAAGAAGAACCTCAGGAAGAGATAATATATGGAGAAACCATGTAGAAAGATAACTAGTATCAACATAAGTTTCCAATAGACCGCACACTTTTTCGGCTAAACAAAGAGCGTGAGGGTCCTGAACTAGAACCTCCATCACATTGGCAAAGCGTACATCAAAACCAATCACACATATTAGGTCAGTTGCAACCTAAGTCATCAATTCTTGAATCGCGACCACCTCATTTCCATCAAGTCAACATGATTTTTGTTTATTTGCTCACCCTACTCCGCAATCCATATAATGAGAAAAAATTGATATATATCGACATCGGTATCATAGCCATTAACGGATTTCATCCCCACCATCCATTGCTAACTTCATCCTGTTTGAAGAGTTGTTGCTCTCTTCAAATGCTTATATTCTACAACAACCTTCATCATCAAACAATTTAGTTTTTCAAAATGAGATAGAAGGGGACACCCCGAACACATTTGAAAATGTGGTAGATGATATCCACCTCATCCCAACTCCGCATTAGCTAGAAGAAGGTTCTCACATGCTAATAGAAGATTCTATAGATGTGAACCTTAGTGAAGATGTGGATAATCCCTAGATTGTCAAAATAGCAAAAGAATTATCAATAGAAGAAAAAGAAAGCATCATAAACATGCTTATTAGAAAGAAGGAAGTGTTCGCATTGTCCTACAAAGACATGCCTGGCTTAGATTCGAACTTGGTAGTCCACAACCTTACGCTAGCACATGATGCCAAGCCATTCAAGCAGAAGCTTAGGAAAGTTCATCCAACAATTGCATTAATTGTGAAAGAAGAGTTGCAAAAGTTATTGGATGTACACTTCATAGTACCAATCAATTATCCTAAATGGCTTTCAAACATGATACCAGTTAGCAAACCGAATGGGGGGATACGAGTATGCACTAATTTTTGAGATTTAAACAAAGCATGTCCAAAGGATGATTTTTCATTGTCAAATATAGATCAATTAGTAGATTCCTGTGCTGGTTATGAAATGCTCTCCTTAATGGACAGTTTCTCTGGATACAACCAAATTTGAATTAATCCTGAAGATCAACATAAAATAGTGTCTACAACGCCTTAGAAGACATTCTGCTATAGAGTGATGCCTTTTGGATTAAAGAATGCAGGAGCTACATATCAGCGTGCCATGACGTACATATTTCATGATTATATGCACAGGATAATCGAATATTATGTAGATGATCTTATTGCTAAATCAAAAACACGTCTTGAACACATAGATGTGCTAGAAAAGGCATTTGATCGATTAATAGAACATAAGGTAAGGTTAAATCCTAAGAAGTGTGTATTTGGTGCAACATCAGGAAAACTTCTAGGATTCCTTGTCTCCAAGAGAGGCATTGAAGTAGACCCAGGCAAGGTAAAAAAAAATATTAGAAATGTCACCTCCCAAAAAATTGAAAGAGTTACGAAGTTTACAAGGAAAAGTCCAATCTATTCACTAATTCATTGTGCAACTCTCAGATAAATGTAGGCCTTTTAATCGCCTGTTACAAAAAGGAGTGATATTTTCTTGGACAACTGAATGTCAGGAGGAATTTGATGATATAAAGAAATATCTATCCTCACCGTCGGTTCTTACGCCACCAAAAATAGGAGTCCCATTTTACCTATACATTTTTGCAACATATTTTGCTTTAAGAACAATGCTTGCACAAAAGAATGAGAAAAATAAAGAGCAAGCGGTTTATTACATCAGTCGAACACTGATAAGTTACGAAACAAGGTATGCTTATGTCGAAAAGTTATGCTTAGTAGTGGTTTTTGCCACCAAGAAACTTAGAAATTACATGCTAAGCAATACCACTTATGTTATAGCTAGAGAAAACTCTTTGTGATACATGATGAATCGCACTTACAACAACACCTACACTGCTAAACAAATAATTCTTTTAACAAAATTCGACCTCGAATTCACAAGTCAAAAATCCATAAAAGGGCAAGTAATAGCTGATCAATTAGTAGAAGCTCCGATGCACAATGATACACCATTAATACTTGAACTTCCCAACGATTCAGTGTTTTCTATCATAGAACAAGAAGAAATAGTTTCACTTGAGGAAAGAGCAAATATGACAATGTTCTTTGATGGATCAAAATGCGAAAAAGGGCAAGCTACAAGAGTTGTGTTTTACACACCTGAACGAATGCCTATTACTTTATCATTCAAACTCGACTTCACATTCACTAACAATAATGCATAATATGAAGCCTTAATACTAGGTTTTAAATCAGCTATAACAATGGGAATAAAAAGAATAAGCATTTTTGGTGATTCTCAATTGGTTGTCTACCAAATAAAAGGAGAATACCAATGTAAAGAGCCAATCTTAAAGAGATATCATGAAGTAGTGATACATTTGCTAGGAAAATTTGACTGGTATGAAATTAGTAACTTTCCACGATTGACAAATAGATTTGCAGATGCAATGGATTCCTTGGGATCTCTCATACCTAAAAATGAACATGGAGAAATGCAATCGCTAATCATAACAGCAGTGTCTAAACCATCAATTCAAAAAACATAATCTATAGGTGAGAAGAATATTTGTTTGATACATGTTGAACCTTACAATTCTTACCTTGATGAGATAAAATATTTTCTCAAATCAGGCACACTACCAATGGAAATGACACGAGCTACAAAAAGAACATTAAAAAAAGAGCCATTCATTTCACTTTACTTGGAGATGTGTTATATAAACGTAGTTATGATGGAATACTACTACGATGTTTAAATCCAATTAAAGTAGAAAGAGTAATATCAGAATCCCATGATGGTACTTGCGGTGGTCACTTTAGCGGAATGTCAATTGCAAAAAGAATATTGCACATGGGATACTACTGGCCAACAATGGAAAATGACTGTTGCAAATATGTCAAAAGATGCCAAAAATACCAACATCATGCAAACTTGACCCATGTGCCATCACAAAATTTGCAACCCATTCAAAGTTTGTGGCCATTTTCACAATGGGGCCTTGACTTGATCGGTAAAATAACACCTGCTTCATCAAGACAACATAAATTTATCATAACTGCTACAGAATACTTCACAAAATGGGTGGAAGCAGTTCCACTGACTACTACGACTGGACCTCGAATAGCGGAGTTTATACTTCAGCATATTATTTTTCATTTTGGAATACCCTCAAAAATAATTTTTGATAATGGAAAGTCATTTAAGAATAAGGACGTTAGAGCATTATGCAACAAATTCAAAATCCTATACAGCTTCTCAACACCTTATTACCCGCAAGAAAACGGGTAAGCTGAAGCAACAAATAAAATAGTCATATCCATTCTCAAGAAAGTGGTAAAAGATAATCATCGAGATTGGCATACTCACCTCCCTTTAGCACTATGGGATTACAGAACAAGCATAAGAACGCCAATGGGAGCAACACCATTTTCACTAGTTTACGATGCAGAAAAAATATTACGATTAGAGCTTGAGATACCATCCTTGTGAATCGAGATACAAGAATTCATGAACGATGATACAACTAGACAGGAGCGTCTTGACCAATTGATAATTATTGATGAGAAACGTATCAATGCTCTAGAACATTTAAGAGTATATTAAGATAGAGTCAAGCGTGCTTACAACGCAAAAGTCCATCCTCGTGAATTTCAAGTGGGGGACCTAGTGCTCAAAGAAAATCAACAAAATACCAATGCTTTACCGCACTTAAGGGATAAATTTGCAGCAAATTGGTTGGGCCCATATATAGTAAAGCAAAAATTGGGACAAGGAACGTACAAACTCTCCAATTTAGAAGGGAAATTGGAGCCAGAGCCGCTGAATATTATGCACCTAAAGGCATTTTATGCATAAAGCGACTTGCAATATATGTATATATATGTACATGGCTAAAGAATAAAAAAAAAAGATTTCAGTTTACAATTTTGCATGCATTTCACATTGTAAATAGACATATTTCAAATTGCATTTTTCATATGGCATTTGCATTTCAATTATATGTTCATACAAAAAAAATATATAGTTGCATGCATCCCATCCCTTGCTCAGTAATCTTTAATAGTGGTGATGATACGACCAAGAAAAAAAATTCCAATAATTGGGAGTATTCAACAAATCATACACATCATATATGATATATCATACAATTTTCAGTCACTCAAACATGTCTAGTGAAAAACCAAACTTCATGAAGTGTCCAATTTTCTTTAGGACAAAAGCACTTTCATCACATTAAGAAAATCTTGAGTATGGTAGATTGACCCAAAAGCAATCTAGAACCAAATACACTTTTACAAATATTAAAACATCTTGAATAATAGAAATTTAGCGCCAATTTGGGTAAACCTCAAAGCGAAAAAAAGTCAAATTCTTCGCTTACCCTATCACGCAACATAGTCCAAAAACAAAAATAGTGGTTATCACCACTACCAGAGTGAAACATCAAATATAAATAAATGTAGAGTAGTAAGGATAGGGTAACATTCTCATCATACTTCGATTGAGAATCTGATTCCCCAAAACTCTACCAAAAAAAATTAACAACACACACCACATATCTCTAAAGCTAAAAATATCGTACTATGTTCCCCTCAGAAAGTTATGTTGTCATCACAAAGGCTTAAAGATCAAACCATTGGACTATGGAGTGAGCCTCCACCGGGGCTATAGATGATTGACCGAAAGTGGAGTAAACTCATGTAGGGTGACATGTATCTCTCTCAAGAGAGATACCTCTAAATGCACATACGGGTAAGCTAGCCAAAAGGAAAACCCAAAAAGGTACCAACCAAAAATTGATCAAGATGAGGCAATAAACATCACAATTACATGCATTGGTTCTGGAATGCTTAGAGTCATCGACACACAAGATTTAGAAAATGAACTTCACTTGCACATAATATGGTCCTAAAGAAAGTAAGATAACATTCAAGAAAAATGGTTAACATTACTAGCTTCTTTGAGTATATGAGAATATTTTCAGTTACATATCAAAAGCCAAATCATTATCCATATAACCATCCACATACCATTTATACATACCACATACATCACCACAAAGAATAATCAAGTGGGATACCCCAATTTGTAATTACAAATGAGTAAAGGTCAACTACTCTAAGCTAAATAAGATTACATGAGCACCATGCATACCTTCATTCAGTTACATAACTATAAATAAAAATTCATTTTACATGATCACTTGCATTCATTATCATAGCATTAAAATATAAATATAAGATTGCATAATATAAACATTGCAAACAACATAAACAGGAAGAATATGTACAGAAATAATGCATGTGGATACCGAAATAAAATGCCATGTATATATATAAATGCAAAAGTTTACAAAGTACAAAATTCCCAAAGGCTATATACATCGGAGCACTGAGGCTCATACTAACATAAAATATACAAAAAAACAAAAATAAGACAAATACAACATCTAGCTAGTGCCAGCAGGATCCCTCCGTGGACCATAGCAATAGAAGCCCTGTGATAGCTAGAAGTACAGTGAGTCCTACGACTTGTCTTAGTCCCTCGAGTAGTAGTGGTAATAGATGATGAAGGAGGAACAGGTAAAGGAATCTGACACTCATGAAGAATTTTCTCCAATATCTCGATGTAGACAACTTGCTTACGTAGGCTCCTCAAATCAGCACCCTGGCGAGCGATCCTCTGAGAAATATTTGCTCGTAGAGCAGTAATAGTCAGAGCCGAATCATCACCTCCAGTACCTTACTGCAATCGAGAAAGTTCACCCTGTAAATGGATAATCTCACTATCGAGTCAAGTGATCTCTACATCCTTAGCAGCCACAACAGTGCTGCTAGGTCCAACCCATAGCCTATCCACCCCAGACTGAAGACGAGTCACCTCACCATGATACTATGCTAACTCGACCTTCACTCGACCCAGCTCCAAATTTAGGCTATCTTGCTCAGCTTGAAGAATCCCCCACTCCTCCTCGGACCATCGAGGAGATAAACCCTCATCATCATCACCACCACCCTCCTTAGGTGGTTGAATATTCGTACCCATGTCAGCTCTTGAACTACAACGTTGACGCTTCATCGACCAAGGAACCCATCCACCCACATCAACATCGTCACTACTCCCATCATCGTCTACAATGATCCTAGGAGTCCACAGAGGTTGACTCGCAAACCAAGCGTCGTACTCAACAGTTGTGCCAACATCATCTAAGTCAAGGACCTCCAAGTCTGAGTCGTCAGTAGGATCATCGACTCACTAGAAATCAGGAGCAACAGGTAACCCTAACTCATCACCCCATCGCTTGTACGTAACAGAAGCATCCAGAACATCCTGAACGAGACGAAACTATCGTAGTACGCAAGATAACTAGATAAACTCCATATCCCTTAAATGGGTGTCAACAACCCATCGTCCTTGCCTAATGTAATGAAGCTATGCTGCATTCGTCACCCAATCCAAACCCCTCCAAGGCCGCCAACACATCAGGTCCCTAGTCAGAGAACTCAAGATATCTCTGAACTTTGATGCACTCATAGGAAATTTACTGACCTCCTCACTGAGTAACCACCTATATGCTCTGGGAGAGGTGGCATCCATGCCACATGACAAACCAGCAATGGGACCAATGATAACATGCTCCCAACACTATAAAGTGAAGAGGCACGAGCGCAAGGGCCAGGGCTGCAGAGAAGAGTAGGACCCCAAACTAACTAATGAGGATCAACTATCAAGTCAATAATAATATACACTTGGTTCCATAGGATCCTCGATCCCATGGAATTGGGCAACAACACATTGCTCAAAATGTACATCATGAAGGTAGGCAATGCACCCAAGCTGCCAGCTATAAAAAGATCCAGATACGCAAATGTCACCCCTACTGCAATCGATGTCCCATATCTCACCAAATAGAGGGAAAAGGGCCTACTTCTTATCAAGGCCAACACGAACAGTAGGACCCTCGATAGGGACGTGAAAGATATGGTAGATATCTTCAAGAGTGATAGTCAGCTCCCCTATTGGAAGCTGAAATGTGCCTCTGTTTGGATCCCAACACTCAACAAGTGCTGAAAGAAGATCCTCATCAGCTCGGACGGTGCCTAACCGCCCGTAACCATCTAAACCAATGGTCTGAAGTAGAGTACAATCATCATCAAAAAGTGCTTTTTGTACTTTTTGAATGATCCTCGGCCACCTATGCCGAGTATCAAGAAGCTTAACCTAAAAAGAAAAAAATATTAAAAAAAATGAAATTTAGCACATGCTAAAAATAAAGCAAAAAACGAAAAATTATCACCTACCCTAGGTAATAAAAGCAAAAACAATTTTTTTTTTTTTACCTATACATGGTAATAAACAAAAAAAAAATTACCTACCCTAGGTAATAAAAACAAAAATGATTTTTTTTTTACCTACACTAGGTAATAAAAGCAAAAAAATGAAAAATTTTACCTACCCTAGGTAATAAAAGCAAAAACGATTTTTTTTTTTTAATTTTTACCTACCATTTAAAAAAAAAAAAAAAAAAAAACTTCATTGCCAACCCCACTTAATGAGCAAAAAAATAATAATTTACCAGCCCCGCTTAGTTTTCAAACAAGAAAAACAAACGCAAAACAAAACAAATATATATATATATATATATATATATATATATATATATATATATATAAGGGCAATGCGCCTACCTCGGCAAACCGGCCGCCAAATTCCGCTCCAACCAAGCCACCACCATCGCTCCCCTCGCCAACCTCCATCTCACTCATCACTTCAACAAATAAACCAATGACAACTAGCATAATGATTCTGAAAACGACAACAACCTATAAATAGCCACTTTTAGCGGCAAAAAACATGTGCCCGCGTTTTCCACGACGCGTGAAAACGCGCACCCGCGTTTTTTGCAGCGCGCGAAAATCAAATTCGCGTTTTGAGGCACAAAAACACAATTTCATAAAGGAAAATGCAAATCTGCGTTTTTTGTAAAAAAAACCGCAAGTCAGCGATTTCCCAAAAAAATAAAAAATAAAAATAAAAATAATAAATAATAAATAAAAAATGAAATCCACCTAATCATCTGGAGTGAAACTCGTATCTAGTGGATTATCCTATACACCTAGCGGTTGCAGTGACTAGCAATCCATGCAATCCAGTTGGATGCATAAATAACGATAAGGAAGCTCATTATAAAATCGTAACAAGCAACAATGAATCAGACGATAGGCCCCTAAATCTATAAGCTTAAATATGTTCAAAAAAGATTTACCAAGGTAATCCTACAAAAACCTTTTGTTGGGTAAAAAGCGGAACAAAAAACAACAATTTGGTAAAATCAAAAACCGCTAGAGCATCAAATCCTCGACGACTGGTTCCTTAAGCCCATCATGAATTGCTAAAGTCATAGTGGACGAAAACTCAAAGAGTGGTCAGATTTTTACCATGTATTCTAGACATTAATGAGACCAAAAGCAGAATTGAAAGAACACAAATAATCCTAAGCTTGGGGCACAAAGAAATCAAGACAAAATGCAGTAACAATATCAACATAATTCAATTACAAACCACTTTCAACATCCGTATTTCGTCAATTGACTTATGGGTGTCAACCTTTACCCAATCGTCAATTGAGGGGGTAAGCAAAATTTTTTTTTTTTTTAAATTCATTCATTCTATATGTCAAAGAGAAGTGAACCCATTCGTCCAATAAAGTTAGATGTCATTAGTTTTTGTACCGCATTGTGTTGTACACAATGCAGTACAAAAAGGGGTAACTATAGACACCAAAATCTAGCACCCTTTAGTTCACATTCACCACCTCACCATCAAATCCTGCATAATAAATATATATGCCTAAGTTCTAACTTAGGGATATAAAATCCTGCACATCATTATACTTTCTTAATTTATTTAATTAGGAAGATCACCCTAGGATACCCAGTCTACCCATTGGACATGTGTCCTGGACACTTCATCCAACATCCATGCCACATATTACCCACTCCTATCCCCTTTGTCCTTGCACATGAGACATATTCCCAACACCCATGCCACAAATCCTTTGTTGTTGTCCCCTTGTCCCTTCACATAAAACAACATCCCACATCCCACTCCACTTGGAGCCACAACACCCCAGTTAAGTGAGCCACCCTGAGTGACTCACTGTAACTGCCCCTTCCACCTGACAACCCAAATTTTCCACTTGGCAAATCAGGCTTGCCACCTCACATTTTCCTCCAAAGCCCTAGGCAGCCTATAAGACACCATCAATCCACGAAACAAAGGGGAGCTGAATCTGCATATCGACAGGCTATCGAAATAGATCTAGACCCAACGCTAAATTGAGAGTGCGAGCTTGAATCTGACTGTTGGCTCGAATTTTGATGCAATCTATTATTCAACCAAAACCTCTTGTCCACGGTTCCACAGTCGAAAATGCGTATCCGCGGTTTCACAACCGTAGGCCCACGATTTCTAGCCCACAACCACGCTTTCATGGTTCCACAGTCCCGAGAACAAAAACAGGTTTCATCGACAGAGATTAGGGATTTGAGTATTAAGCAAGGTTTTGTTTGTTAATTGTTTAGTGTTATCTGCTTTTTCATCCATATCAGTAATAGGTTTATGTGTAGCATTGGGATTTATCGCTTGAATATACGGGTGCTACTAATCCCCTTTGCTGGTTTGCATGTGTGCAGTAATAGTGTATCTTGGATAGGTCGCTAAAGCTAGAGTGGTCTCGTGCTCGGATACCAAAGCCCACTCACCCTTTGAAGTCATGAATCGGATACGAGGAGAGCATTGTACATTGCGAAAGATCTGGAGAACTCCCAGAGAGAAATTTGTATCACATCGAGGCCAAGATTGTAACATTGTACCCAAGCTACTTGGGGCAATCTAAAATATTGCAAATCTGTATTGCAAGAGTCAATATATATAAAAAAATTTATTATTTTGGGCAATCTCTTTGTGTCTGTGTGTTTTTATATTGCAAAGTGTTCAAGTATTTTAGTTACACATATTACATAGGCTAACGGGTCTAAAGAAATAAAAAAATTCCACATCCTTCTATTTTGGAATCAAGGTAAGATATGTTGCATTTATTTTATAAGTTATGTATTATTATACCCTAGACTATTCCACTGCCACCAATAAAGAATCCTTTAATATATCCCAATTATGTTGATAAAATATTGCAAAGACCCCATCTAGACCTGGGATTTATCCTTATTAAAAGAGAAAATAACTAAATGAACTTCTTCCAGAGTAATAGGATCCATCAATTTCCTATTGTCTTCATATGTTATAACTGAAGGTACTTCTTCTAGAAGTTTATCATTAAGAACTTCAAACTCCTTTGATCCTAGAATATTCTAATAAAAAGACCTTACCTCCTTTCTAATTTCACTCTGGTCTTCAATCCAAACCCCTTCTACTGATTTAATTCTATTAATTCTAGATGTTGATCTTTGTACTATAGCCATCCTATGAAAAAATTTGTATTTTTATCTCCTTTTAACCAAGTCTATCTCAATTTTAATCTCTAAAATTTCTCTTCCTTACTCAAAATATTATGATATTCACTAAGCAACTTCATTTCCTCCGAGCTTGGATTATTATGATCACCTTTTTGGAATTTTTAAAGTTTATCTTTTAGTTCTTTCTTCTCAAAAATATTTCCAAAAGTGTTTTTGTTCCATTCTTTTAATCTATATGTCATCGATTTAATTTATTTTTGAAGTGTATATAGCCCACTGTTTCTTGAAGAATTCCATATTTGTATTATCATATCAAAAAATTGAGGATGGTCTTCCCACATCTGTTCATATTTAAAATATGATTTATTTTTTAATTCACTTACCACCATTTTAACTCTTATTGATTAATGATTTGAACCAATCCTTGTCAAGGTATTAATTTTAGCACAAGATCCTTCATTTAGCCAATGATATGAGAGTGTGCATCTGTCTATTTTTTTTGCTATTAGGTTTTGGTCTCTTCTATTGTTGGTACATGTATAGTTGTCTTCTTCAAACTCAACATACCATAGATTATTGTTTTTAATAAAGGTTGAGAAATATCTCATACTTTGGGTTACTTTCCTAATTCCTCCAAATTTTTCATCCAGCTTGGTTATGGTATTAAAATATCCTATGATCATGAATCATGTTTCTTGGTATTTACTTATCATAAAGGCTTCAATCCTCCTTCAAAATTTTAATCCACTTGACTGAGTTGTAGGTCCATGGGCATTAATAAGGATTAAATGAATATCTATAAAGTAGCATGTGACTAAAGAGGCTATCCAATACCTATTTTTAAGAATGGTCGCATAGGAGGTTCTAGTAGGATTTCAACAAGTTAGATTTACCCATACTGATCCTTCAAAATCCATAGCATCCCATTCATGTCTCGCCCATACTATTTTTATAGTTTTGAAAACTTTTTTTATCTTTTTAGTTTCCTAGCTACAAAGAATATCAAGCATGATGGGATTGAGATCAAACCAAAAAAATATTCTAAAGATTGTATGGACATAATAGAGTAATAGTAAATATTTTGCATGTTTCATGCAATAATAACCACAAGGCATGCAACTGAAAATAGCACAATAACCAACGTATAGACTAGAACTTGAAGTGGAGATATAATACCCTCTCAAATTTAGCTAAATACACATGTAAATGAGAATATTATAATTAGGCCAAAACCACATTCTATATAGCTAATGTTTCACATACAAATTCATATTCAATAACTCTATTAATAATGGTTTTTTCCAAAAGGTAAAATTCAATTTTATGTTTCAAATTAAGTAAATTTAAAAAAGAACCTTAAAAAAATTTCAACTAAACATTTAACAATTTCTCATAAATTGCAAATAACTCTCTATCAAATCAACAAAACATACAATTTAATATAACAATCAAGTGGCATTAGCTCAACCAATTAGATTCATCAACATTTCAAGTAAGAAATGTAGGTTTCAATCATGCCACATAATGATACTTGGATAATATCCAAACTTTTTTGTAATACTATTATGTGATGATAATGTGATACAAGTGGGACCCGTTCCAATCCCATATAACCTATTGAAAAATAACATAACATTAAAAAAACAAAATTACAACTTTAAAAAATAAATATAAAAATAATAAGAAAAACACACCCCTTGTACAATCACATTTCAACTTACAAAAAAAAATACCAATCCACAAGCTTAGGGGTTGGAAGCCATCCTTCATATTATTGAGGGCAAAAGCTGTAAAGCAATAGACCAATACCATTAATACCATTATGATATTTTATTTAATTTATGATAAGGAGTAGTGATATAGGTGGTTAGGCCTAATGGGTAGGGTTCCTCGTAGATAATTCGTAGTAAAAACAACATTTGGATGGTCTAATAAAGTATTCCTAAATAAATAACAAGCAATATGACCTACCTTGTGTTAACATTTTGCCTTTATAATTGTACCTTATTCTATGAACATAGTAGTCCATAGCATGTCGTTTTGTAGCAAGTTTGCCTACTCCACGTTAGATTCTAGAAATTATGAAACAAGGCACATCAAGTGGCACCTTGCATTATTTTTAAGATCTGTTTCCAATTTTCATAATATGGTCTCGGATCCACATAAACACGAATGATCAGACAACTGCTGATTGAAATAACTTCTTCGATAACGATGCCATACAACAGGAGATTAGATATCTTTTTAAAGGCCTTCTTTTAAGGCCACAACATAAGAATCTAATCGTCAATTGTCTTCAAGAAACAGCCAGGACGTAAAACGATTAAAGGGAATAGAAAAGAATAGAAGAAGACATAAATGATCAGGCATGCGCACAAATAGGACACATCGACCTAACCTTGTTGCATGGTAACACTATACTTAATACCCAACTATTGACTCTGACTTGCATGAGCTTACCTTGCTGTCTTGTCTCTATATGTTCAGAGAATCGTTCAGTGGGGTCTCTTGTGAATCTTAGGCCTTACACCTTTCCTTGTCACCAACTCATGACCTCTTCTATTCTTCTGTTAAATTGTTCTGACGTCCCATATGATCCATGTTGACTGTCCCATCGTCACAATCATGTCTTGCTGTATTTCCACGTCCTTTCAAGGTCGGTGGTCACATGCCTAGTTAATGTGCACTCCTGTGAGACAAACTAAGCGAAGAGCTTGGAGCTTCTTTCCCTCTGCATTTCAGTGCTGGTGGTGGTACAAGATCATTCTTTTTCTTTTGGTAGGAAGATGTTGTTGATGATGCAGGTGAAACTCTGACCTTTCAAATGCAAAAGCATGGGTTTAAGGGGTTTTTGGTTACCCTTTGCCATTAATATCCAGCTGCTATTCACTTTCTTTTAGAAGTATAGTAATCTTTCCTTTTGTGTTTTTCATGATTCAGTCCTTATATTGGCTCTGAGGTCTAGAATCTTTGGTAAACATGGTGATGGCCAGAGGATGTGGTGCAATATAACTTGTCTAGGTATCAATGCAGGGAAGATGAACATAAGGGGGCTGGCCATTGTGGTCACCATATTCTATGCACTACAATGGTACAGCTATGCAGATCACAGCCCCAACATGAACAGATATGTGCTGCCCACTCACTCTAACTTCCTGAAATCCCACTATTCCAGGTCAAGCAGGATGCAGTATGTTTGGTGTGCAAACAATGCCAGTATTTGCTATGACAGGGAGAAGAACCCTCTGGGAGGGACAACCTGCTGCTGGAACAAGTTCTGCAAGGACACCACCTATGACAAAAGTCACTGTGGTAGCTGTGGCAATGCTTGTGGGTATGGTCTGAGCTGCTGTGCAGGAAGGTGTGTAGATCTCAATAACAACAAAAACCACTGTGGGAGCTGTGATAAACAGTGTCCCAGTGATGAGAGGTGTTCGTTTGGGATGTGTGATTATAGCGGTGGATATATGAATTCTCATCACTGACCTTGGAAAGCAATGCACAAGGTACTTCTAATGCTGAAAGCATATTGTTGTTACAGAACCATTATGCAGTGGGAATCATGTAATGCTTATTTTTCATTCACCAGAACGTACTTTTCTAGAAATTATTATTGTTAACCTAATGTAAGGTTTAGGCCATGCTGTACACACATGGAAGGAGTTCCTAGGAGCTTGTAAATCCAAGCCTGCAGGACGATGGTAAATAAAACCATGCCTGAAATATCGTGGCACTATCAAACTTAGAAGTTCAGCAGGTCACCAAGGACTGTTTACTCTTTCTGATCTGCTAGTATAATCCAATAAATATTTACAGTGATAATTCAATGGTGTTCTTTGTTAGTTGCATGCTTTTTTTTGGGGGAGTCTCAAGAATTCTGATAACATACAATGCAAGTTGAATTAGTGCTGCTTTCAGAGACCCATATGTGGTTGTAACCACATTAATGGAGTCTTGTAAATCCAAGCCTGCACGACGATGGTAAATAAAACCATGCCTGAAATATAGTGGCACTATCAAACTTCGAAGTTTAGCAGGTTACCAAGGACTGTTTACTCTTTCTGATCTGCTATTGTAATCCAATAAATATTTACAGTGATAATTCAATGGTGTTCTTTGTTAGTTGCATGCTTTTTTTTGGGGGAATCTCAAGGATTCTGATAACATACAATGCAAGTTGGTTTAGTGCTGCTTTGAAAGACCCATATGTGGTTGTGACTACATTAATGGAATCTTGTTGAGATAATTCTTTTGGTGGGAACATTTCACATTTCTATGCTGGTAATATTGCAGAGAAACCATTCAACAGGCCAAAGTTCTGTAAACTAATTAGATAAACAAATTCTCTGTATGACCTTGATAACAGTGTTCTCTACGTAAATTGAACTTCAATCTTTCGTGGGGGTAGTTGTAGATAATAAATGCAAACCCCACATGTGTGGCCTTTATGTTTTTTGGACTGAAATCTAGGTACACTTTGTGATAGATGTTGATAAAGCAGAAAGGGCTCTGAAGTCAAGAAAAAAATGAAAAGACGTCAATGAGTTTGAGAGATGTCACATGGCTTGTTACAGTAGGTAACTGAACAGGTTGTTGGGACCCAACTGTCCCTCGGGGATTCTTGCATGTTTTCACGTGTCCCTACTCTGTCAGATTTTCTCTAGAAAAATAATTGCTTATGGTCAATTGGAGTACATATAGATATATTATTGTATCTGATTCCATAATTAATATTAGCACCAAATTGTTTCTTATTCTAAATTGTTCTAATAAATTGACCCTGTACACATCACAGCAAAGACCTAGTTTGTTTCTTTCATCGATGAATAAAATATTAGGAAGATGGTCCTAGCTTCTCTCGCCAAACCTTTTTTTTTAAATCAACTCTTTTGGTCATAAACTTCATGGCAAACGCAATGAGGATTTGGTGAGGAAAAGGATGGATGATACTGATCATGTCATCACACGTTTTGAATGAATGAAAAGATACCCTAAATTGAGCCATTGGAGAGATTCCTTTTATACAATTATTTGGTTTTTTTTTAGATTTTGCTTTTAATGTTTATGACAAATATTATAAATCTTAATATCAAAGCTAGGGACTTAAACCTTAAAGCTATTCATCCTTAGAACAAATAAGTGGTTTGAAGCAAAATTTTATATAAGGTCATCGTAATCTTGTTTTGGCTTGGTTCTCCTAATGAGCTAAGATAAGGATAATGTACATGGAAAGTTCCATCCATGTATGAATTTTGGGGCAACAAACCAATGAAAGGTGTTAGATCTAATTTCTTAAAGAATAATGATTATAAGTAAAGCTTTTATAAATCTGTGGGAAATATTTAGGTAATTTGTGTCTCTAGGAACATCGACACAATTATGTTTTAGGCATTTTAAATAAGTTATTGTCTTTGGATTTAGAAACAAGAAGAAAGGGTTCTTGAAAGACTTATTTTTAGGGGAATATACCTGGGTTTAGAATTTTTAATATTTGGAGGATGAGAAGTATTAATTGATTAATTTTTATAATAGGATTTATGTCTTAAATTTTTTATAATTGATATTTGTCAAAAGTGAATTTTAAAGAAATCATTAAGAAGTTTATAATTTTTTCATTTTCAATAGATTTTATAAAAAAATTGATGCGGGTCATTGTTTTTCACTTTTTGATGATTTTACTATTTTATTCCTTAAAATCATAATCAATTAAATGACTAAAAAACAAAGAAAAGAGGGGAAATATTTTTTAAATACAAAAGCTAGGATAAAGTTTCAACGACATGCCAGATTGATAATAAATGAGCAAAGTAATGGTAAAGCTTAAGATAACTATGGCAAGGGGAAAGGGGAAAGGTTTCACGAAGGACCTCTTCATGAAGCTTTTCTACTCTCTCTACATCACTTAAGACTAGGGGCAATTTGTGTACACTTTATGTTTAATGGATTAGTTGAAGAACACATATGTTTCTCCTAAGATACTTCTTTGTTTAAGCTTAACCTTAATCTAGGCAAAATGCATATACAAATGCAACAATCAAGGACTACGACTAAAATGACTTTTGATTTTGACGAGGAAGGAAATAACGATTTCTCTTTTAAAATATAAGGGTGCAAGAAAATGTAGTAAACAAGTCCTAAGATGTAGCTACGTGCACTTTTGATTAAATGTTAAAGTTTAATGATTGAATTGGTTCCCTATATGATTATGACTAAACTAGTTATTTCTTTCCTCTTTGTTTATTTTGCTAATAAATAGAAGATAAAACCTAGTCTAAGCAAACAATAAGTAGAATATAAGCCCTAGATGCTTAAATGACAGATTGGGAGTAAAAGAACCTATTTTTTCCATAGAGACAAAAGCATCACCGATGCCATCGTTTGTTGATGGTGCTACCACTTAACCTGCAAAACAAACAAAAAAGGTAGAGTTAATAATGGAGGGGCCCATCTAAGTTGGCAAAGGATAGTTGACTTCTTTGGTTAGCAATCAGGCCCCTGTTCAAATAAACATAAATAATAAAAAATGATAGAATACAATAAATAAATACCAGGTGGTGAAAGTGCCACTAGGTCATGATAGTGCCATTGGCATTTTTTCTCACTAATGATATTTTTTCTCTATATAAACTAGAGAGAAATAGCACCATTGACCTATAATCTAGCAGTGCTTTCGCTTTCAAGAGTAGAACAACAAGAGAAAATGTAAGATAAGCTAAGATAATGATGACTATGATGAAGGGTTTTGACTTTGGAGTGCAAAGGCCCTATTAAATAATAAGAAAGCATATATTTTCTTGCTTAAGATGAAGATTAAGTGATAAGAATAAAATATTAGCTAAATTTCAATGCAAGATTCAAGATTAGTTCTAAGTGCAATAAGATAAAATTTTAAGCTACAAAGATAAGGGAGAGCCAAAAGCAAATAAGGGGAAAGAGCACAACCTAGGACACAAGGTTATTTTCTCCCTTGTTGGAAGTTGTTGAAAGCTTGCTAGCTTACTTGTTCATGGTAGTTGAATGCTTGAGCTTGTGGGCTTGTATGCTTGATGCTTGATGATTGCTCAAGAGCTTGTAGACTTGATTGGAGACTTGCTTGGATGCTTACAAGAGTGCTTGGAGAGAGCTAGCAAGGATTAAGAGATTAGATGCTTACAAATATGGCCTTCATAAGTTGTGGTAATATTTTGGCATAATATTGCCATGTAAATGATAAATGCCTATGATTCTATTGAGATTTTGATAGAATTTTGTTACTCTACAACTCTTGATAGAATATGCATATGGATTTTTATAGAGTTTTGTTATTATAAAAACTATATCAAATGGTCACCGCAAGTACTGGTTTTATAGATAGCCATGGCTTCTTGGGGAAGAATTGCATTGAAGATGAAAAGATTAAAGAAGGTAAGAATTTGAAAAGGGATTAAGAAACCATTAATGGAAGAAGATGAGAATGGTAATTCTTGGATTTGGGATTCCTTATAGGAGCTACAAATCTGATTTTAGAGATTTGATTCATTAATGATGGGTGGCTTAAGAGAGAGAGAGAGATAAATCATTTTTATCAAATAGTCAAATGAGTTAGAAGCAATAACATTGGTAGTACTTTAATGATGTCGCTTTCACATCATGACCATTGGAAGGTAAAAAATATGTGGAAAAAGTTAATTTTGTAAAAGCATGACCAAGTCATAATAACATCATCTATGTTATTACTTGTGCCTCGGTGCTATTGCTCTTGGAGCAATAAATACCCCAAATTTGGGCACAAGGAAGGTTGATTCAATTAATTGACAAGGGTATCAACAAACTTGAATATTAGGATTGCAAGTAAAATTAGGTGTCTACATTTTCCTCTTTTGATGTATTTATTACATAATAAATGCATAAAAAATTGACATAGATGCCCCAATTTTGCGATAAGAATATTTTTGTTGCTTATGGTTGATTATTTGCTTAGAAGTGGTTAAAATGTGTGTTTTGGGTAGCATTAAATTTTGCCATGCCTCGGTATGCCCCTCAATTCTTGAAGAGAATATCAAGTTAGATCGAGGAAACTCAACTTGATTATGATCCACATTGGCACAATGAATAGAGATTTGGATGGATGGATGATATGGACTTGATGTACATGGATTAAGGTTCTTTGTTAGACATTGATTATTTATGATTGATTAAAATATTTTAAAAGCTAAATGATTAAAATAATAAAATGATTTGCATGATGCATTCTATAAGGTTTGTAATGTGCCTAAGGGGGCATTGCTATAATACAACTATATACAAAATATACAAATATATACACTATATACATAGATATTTTTCCAAGGGGACTTTAGTTAGCTTTTGAGTTGCCCAGGGGGACTTTTGTTAGCTACTACATACAAAGATATGTACAAACATGAAAATAAATTATATGCTTAGCCTTGCCTGTAGGACTTTTGATTTGAAATTTAAGCAAATGCCTAAAGAACTTTCAATTTTTATTTAAATAAATGCTTAAAGGAATTTTTCTTAGATTTATTTGCCTCATAGAGAAGTATCATAGAGGACTTGTGATTGATTGATGTAGTAGCAAATGATGTTCCCAAGTGGGATAAATTCCATTGTTGACTAATTACCCCTACACAAGGTGGTACATAGGAAAAAATAAATGATGATATTGATAGGGCTATAAGCACCTACACAATTCATAGTATTCAACATGTAGTGATTGATGAGAGAAAAGTTCAATTTGATTTTATTACCAACACCTGCAAACTTTGTAGTTTTCATCATGTAGTGATTTGATGAGATAGAAGAATTTGATTTGATTTTGCCATCAACACCTACAATATTTATATATTCATCATGTAGAAATTTGATTGATAGTGCAAAATACTTGATAGATATGGTTTGAGATAAACCTAATTGAGATAGACAGAAATATTGATGATAGATATATGGTTGTAGGAACCCAAATTTTATTTCTAGAGATGAGATTGGAAGGATCTATTCACATTAGTCATTCAGTGCAATGAAAGGAAATGAACTATCCTAAATAGTATCATCATTTGCATGTTAGTATGGATCCCTAACTTGAGATGTGATGTGTTGTATTTTAAGCCAAACTATATCAAATTATCATAGGTCCTAGTATAAATAGGCCATAATATCTCAGGTCGTAATATCAATAATTAATAGTAGAATTAAAAAGATGAGCAATCAAATATATATCTAGGATAATATAAATATAATAACATTCACTATAATATCAAATATGAATGTAAATGGCCAAAATTGTTCATGTACAAGCATAAAGAATACTTACAATAAAATTGCTCAAAATCTGTATATAAGCTTTTTTATGAATGCTTGTTATGGTCATTGCTATAGACCATTTCCCCTTACATTGTATGAAGATTGGTCTCCATAATATAGACATAGAAGATGACTCTTCACGTACTTGACTATTGCTCTCCATATGATAGCTCCCATGACCTTTGGCTTATCATATTTACACTTGTATATTAGACTCTTCACTCTCTTATTACATGCACCACTTAACTCTATAACACTTGCACACTTCTACATGATTCTTACTCTTCTACATGCACTCCTAATATAAGACACTACACATCCTCAAATTACATATTTGCACACTTAGATACATGACACTTATGCATATCCTGCACATAGACACTTACATAAAGGGAAAATATAAATCACTCATCTAAACTATAGACTCAAACCCTAATCTATTACATATTTACATTTGTACCATAAAGGTACCATGGGGGTACATTTGCATGTACCAAATAATGTAATATTATCCAACACAATAGGCAATCCATACATTATACAAGATGTAAAATTAAGCAAACACAAACAAGGAGCAACAAGCAGCTAAAAAAAATAGTAACTATTGTAGATTCAAACGTAATATCTTTTAATATGCATTATGTTCATTGGATAGTTAAGTTATTTTTCATCAAGCATGGTAGTTATGATGTATGGACCTAACCAATTAGGCTCAAAATTATCTTTGAGCTTTATTTTGACATTGGTGTTCTTTTGATTATTTTTTTGAATGATATTACCAAACTAGAATAAATGAGATTGTACCTTATTACTGTAGGTACATTTAAGCCTTTTTTGGTAGGCCTTAGGTTCTCTAGGGCATGGATCCACTTTTATTCAAGTGATTTCAACTAGTTTATATGGGCAAGACAATATTCATATTCAATAGAGAAGTCCAATAAAAGAATGCATAAGGAAGAAATCTCAAGACCAAAAGGAAATATGGCTTTAGTTCTATAAACTAAATCATAGGGCATTGCACTAATGGGAGTTTGAACACTAGTGCGATAGACCCATAATGCAGGATAGAGATAAAGATGATAATCTTGATTGGTTTTGTTGATGAGCTTGTTGAGGATATTACCAAGAATATTTTTAGATACTTCAGCTTGGCCATTACCTTAAGGATAGTAAGGTGTCAACCACTTGTGCTGAATCTTATATTTAGAACAAATTTTCTAGACATCCTTTTTCTTGAAGGGTGTTGTATTATCAAATATTAGCATGGAAGGGATGCTATAATGGATAAGGATTTTTTTGAGGATAAAATTAAAGACTTGGATTCCAATGGTTGAGGCTAAAGTCATGGTTTCAATCCATTTAGTTAGGTACTTAATAGTCGTGAATATGAACATATACCCATCAAATGATATTGGGTTGATCTTCCTAATGATGTCTAAGCCCCAAATGGAAAAAGACCAAGGAGAAGTCAAGGGATGGAGAGATTGGGATGGAGCATGGATAAGGTTATCATGCTTTCAACACTTATCATACATTTTGACATTGTTGCGAGAGCCCTTTTTCATAGAGAGCTAAAAATAACCCATCTGCAAGAGTTTCTTAGTTATGGCAACAACACTAAAGGGACCATCAAATGATCTCTTATAAGGCTCTTTGATGATTGTGTAGACCTTGAATAAGGTTAGGCACCTAAGGCAAATACCATTAGGGAAACAAAGGTATAAGATATCACCAATGATGACATGCCCATAGGCACACTGCTTAAGGTTCTTGTGCTCATTATGGCTCAAATCGTTAGACAACATGTCATATCGAAGGTAAAAATATCCTTGTACTACGAATAAAAAGAAGGATATTCTTCTATAGAAAAGACTCCTAAATAACATTGGATAAACTCTAAGAATAAAGAATCCCTAAGGTTTAATTTAAATATTTATTTAATATTTAAAATTAACTTTAATATTCAAATTCAAATTAAATTATGAATAATCGTCGACATTGGAGTATGATATAGTTTGCATATAAATAATGCCAAAGTTTGGCATTTGAAAATTTATCCATGTGATTGTATTTTGGCTCGTGCAAAGGAAAAATGTGTATTTTCGCATGTGTATTTGAGTAGAGGAAATGACAAAGTGTGGTAGCCTCCAAAAAATACTCGAAATCCCTCATAGTTGATTTGGCATCCAAGGGCTGCGTAAGACGCATTCGAGATTCCTGGTGCGGATTCGAATCTCGCACACGCTGTTTTGTTGAAGGGAGGTTTGTGTTTTAGTTTGCATCGTTTAAGGGAGAAGGTAGTCAAAGGCATGTTCATGCCTTTTGGCTCTTGTGGAGCCACATAACCCAGTTGGTGGGTGCGAGCACTGTGGAAGCACTTGGGGGAGAACCATCGGTGGTTCGAATCCCGCCAAGGCCTTTTGGGCAGCATAATAGAGGTATGTGCATTGTTTGGGTTGACTTGGCTTGCGAAAAATAAAAAGGGAAAAATAATTTTTGTTTCCAAAGGTTTATGTTAATTAAATTTTTTGCATAATTAATTTGGATTATAAGTTGTTTAGGGGAGTTAAAAGGGGAATGCAAAACTTTGATTTTTGAATTGAATTTTTAAGTGATTAAGGAGTTATAAGGTAGTAAGGAAATTTTATTTTTGAGATTGAAGGTTGTTGAATATTATTTTAAAGTTGGATATTATAAGGTGTATTTGAGTATTATTTTTGTATTGAAGAAATATTTTGAAGAAGTGTTAGAGTGATAATTCTTGTCATCTAACCTTTGTGCTTGGCAAGGAAAGTGGTTATAATTGAGACAGGTTTTGAAGTCTATTCTTCATCAAGTAAAAGGTATGGGCACATTCTTCTTTGGTTGAAATAATTGATTGGTTGAGATTTTTTGAAAATAATATTGGAGTGAAAAGGACTTGGTTAAGTTTTCCTTTGTGGGTTTGTTGAGTTGATGAGTTTTCTAAAATGGAAGTAAATGCTATAAACCTTGTTTGATAAGCATTGTTGGATATTTTGAGTGAGTGAATGCATACTTCATTGTTGGGTGATTGAGATACCTTGTTGTTGAGTTTGAATATTGGATTAGGGTTTGAAAGAACATGAGTATCATTGTTATGTGAAGTTGTGAACTATCTTGAACTAGGGTTTGTGCAAGATCATGAGTATCATTGTTATGTAAGGATTTTTTGATAAGCATTGTTGTTGAAGTGATTGGTTGAGTGAAGAACTTGAACTAGGGTTTGCAAAGATCATGAGTATCATTGTTATGTGAGGATTACTTGATAAGCATTGTTGTTGAAGTGATTGGTTGAGTGGAAGTGATTGAGCTTAGTTGAGTGGATGTGTTGAAGTGATAGTTCAAGTTCTGTGAAACAAATTATTCCATATTCTAAATTGATTTGAGAAAGATATTGAGTGTTTGTAAGTGTGAAACATATTGAGTCTCTAACAATTCTCTATATGTTTCTGTGATAAAAAGAGAGATTGAAAGTATTTGAGCATTGTTGTGAATGTGAAGCATATTGAGTCTCTAACAATTCTCTATATGTTTCTATGAGATTGAACAAGTTCTAGTGAGGACTTGTTGAGAATATTTGAGGTAAGTCTTAGAGAAGACTTGTGGACATATTGGTGTGAGCTTTTGTGGAAGATTACAATACATATTTGAGGACATATATTGAGCATATTTGTGCTAGACCGAAGGACTATGTTTAGTGCAGATTTGAGGATAAATATTGAGGATAGATTTGTGCTAGACCGAAGGACTGTGTTTAGTATAGATTTGAGGACATAGATATTGAGCAGATTTGTGCTAGATCGAAGGACCGTGTTTAGTACTGAGAGCTAGCTTTGGAGGTGATAGAGTATAGAGGACGACAGTCTCCAATGGATAGAGATCCATTAGCCAAGGTAGTGAGGACAGGTCTTCTAAGTGAGGATAGGAGTCTTCAGTGGATAGAGATCCATAAGCCAGTGTAGTGGAGGTAGCAGTTCTTCTAGAAGATCACCAACCAGAGCAGAGGAGAAGGAGTTCTCCTGTGGATAGAGATCCACGAACTTGATTAGGGGATTGGTATCTCCTTTGGATAGAGGTCCATAAATATTGTAATAGGGAAAGGATTCTAAAGAGATTTGTTGAGAAATTTTAGTGAAATATTTTCTCCGTGGAGTAGCCCACATTGGGTGAACCACGTTAAATTGGTGTCTCTATTGTGTGTGATGATTTGTGCATTGCTTTGGTTACTACTATTGATATTGCCATTGATTATATTGGATAATACTATTTGGGAAAGAAAATTAAAAAGTGGTCTTATACTGTTCACCCCTCCTCTCAGTATAAGCTTGTGTTCTTCAATTGGTATCAGAGTTGGTTCCTTCGAAAAAGGTTTAACAACTTGAAGGAAGATCTTACAAGAACACAAATGGCAAAGAAAGGAAAAAGTAGAACCATGAGACACAAGAAGAAAAGAACACACATGGTCATGAAAGAAAAGGAAGATGAATTTAATGTTGTTGTTTTTGGAGGGAGAAATGGAAATAGATTCAAGAGATGAATCAAGCAATGGAGAAAAGGTCATATTGATAAAGTTTTGTACCAGATGTAGGAAGACAGGTCACCATGCAACTTATTATCCACAAGAAGGTGAAGAAATTTTTGTTTGTGGTCAACTCGGTCATGATGCAAGTTATTGCAATGGGTTTAGTAGCGGTGAAGATGAAGATGATACTTTCAAAATTGAAGTCCTAGAGGATGGTTCAAAAAAGTATAACAGGGATAGTCAAAACAGGTATGAAGAAGAAACTCTACTTTGGACAATAGAAGAAAATCCATTGAAGACCAAATAAAAGAGAGAAATTTAGAAAAAGAAAAGGAGGAAGCCACTCTTAAGGAACTTGTTGAGTTGAAAAGGGAGAACTTAGAATTAAAGGCTCAAATACAAGAGGATGAGAAATGTAAGACAAAGCTTCTACAAGATCTCTCTAACTTGAAAGTTAAGGTTGAAAAGGCAAGGAGAGCTGAAAAATATATGGTTGAACAATCAAAGGTAAAAGAGCAAGAATGTAAAAGACTTAGTGTTGATCTCAAATAATTAAAAATGGAGAACTCAGGATTAAGGGTTCAAGCTCAAGAAGATGAGAAAGCAAAAGCAAAGTTTCTACAAGAACTCACCAACTTCAAAATCAAGGTTGAAGAGGCAAGAAAAATTGAAGAAGGTATGGCCAAAAAATTAAAGATAAAAGATCTAGAGTGTGAAAGATTAGAACATGAGATAGTTTCACTAAGGATGAAAGTAAAAGACTCTAAGGACAAGCTACACAAGTTTGAGAAAAATTCAAAGACCTTGGACAGGATTATCAATACACAAAGATCATCAGTCACCAAAATAAGACTTAGTTTTGAAGAAGAACAAGGAAAATAGGAAGCAAAAAAAGGAGAGTCAAGCTCAAGCACCAAAGAAGAAGAAGCTTCAAAAGAAGAGAGTGAAAGAGAGAGTGAGACTTCTAAGGATAAGTTGGACAATAGAAAGTTCAACAAGGAAAGGAACAATGCACAAATAAGGAACAGATGGAATAGGAAACAAGACAGGGTAGAAGAGACTAAGAGACCAATGGGGTCAAGGCAAGGTTTCTTCAATGGATGATGCTTCTCATGTCACAGGTTTGGGCACAAGGCTACACAATGCAGGACACATGGAAAATAGGAATATGGAAGGTTCAACAATAGTAGCTTTTTCAAGGGTATTGCTACTCTTGTAATCAGTTTGGTCACAAGGCAATAAATTGCAGGGTTCATGATAGGAATGGATATGGCTTCACTAGGAGGAACTCCAAGATATTTGCACCTCCAAGGAATCACAACATTAAGTGTTATAAGTGCAATAATGTTGGACATATAGCAAGGTGGTGTAGAACATAATTTCTAGAGCTTCCAAGAGCAGGCAAGAAAGAGGATTCTCAAAAGGTTCAAAAAGGTATGACTTCAAAGGTATGGAAAGTGAAAACTAATGAGCAGTGTATGTTGGGAGTAGAAATACTCCCACCCTAGAATTAACCACCTCAAGAGGAGGTGGGGGAAGGGCTAAGCTAAGAGTTTCATTCTTAGCCCCGAGCCCCAAAGGTGACCCTTTGCCATTGATGTCAAAGGGGGAGATATTTGAGTTAGAAGGAAAGCATTCAGTCAGGGGGAGGAGAAAAGAAAAAGGTTAAGGAAATGGTAAAAAGTAATTGGGTTGCCATCAATGACAAAGGGGGAGATTGTTGGAAATTTTGAGGAGTGTTTGTTGTCATTGATGTCAAAAGCATTGTTGTGCTATGTTCATCATCTTTGAGGACATTAAGTGTTTCTTCCAAAAGCAAGAAGGTCTTGAAAAGCAATAGGTTATAATATTTATTTTTAAATATTATATACCCAGGAGGGCTCAAAGAATGAAAATCCAAGGAAGGAGAAGCAAAGTTTAAATTAAATAATAATATTTTATTATTATTATTTCGGATCAAAAATCGAGTTTAAGAAGATCAAGGATCAAGTTGGAAAAGACCCACAAGCAGATTTAATTTAAATTAAAATATTTTAATCTTTGATTAAAATTTTAATTTAAATAATGATGGGTGCTAAGGTTTAATTTAAAATATTTATTTAATATTTTAATATTCGAATTCAAATTAAAATTTGAATACTCATCGACGTTGGAGTATGATATAGTTTACATATAAATAATGCCAAAGTTTGGCATTTGAAAAATCATCCATGCGATTGTGTTTTGGCTCATGCAAAGGAAAGACGTGTATTTTTGCATGTGTATTTGAGCAGAGAAAAGGACAAAGTGTGGTGGCCTCTGAAAATTACTCGAAGCCCCTCGTAGCTGAGTTGGCAGCCAAGGGTTGTGTAGGACACGTTCGAGACGCCTGGTGCGAGTTCGAATCTTGCACACATTATTTTATTGAAGGGAGGTTTGTGTTTGTGTTTGCATCATTCGAGGGAGAAGGAAGTCAAAGGCACGTTTGTGCCTTTTGGCTCTTGTGGAGCCACGCAGCCCAGTTGGTGGGCATGAGCACTACGGAAGCGCTTGGGGGAGAACCATCGGTGGTTCGAATCCCGCCAAGGCCTTTTGGGCAGCATAATAGAGGTATGCGCATTGTTTGGGTTGACTTGGCTTGCGAAAAATAAAAAGGGAAAAATAATTTTTGTTTCCAAAGGTTTATGTTAATTAAAGTTTTTGCATAATTAATTTGGATTATAAGTTGTTTAGGGGAGTTAAAAGGGGAATGCAAAAATTTGATTTTTGAATTGAATTTTTAAGTGATTAAGGAGTTATAAGGTAGTAAGGAAAGTTTATTTTTGAGATTGAAGGTTGTTGAATATTATTTTAAAGTTGGAGATTATAAGGTGTATTTGAGTATTATTTTTGTATTGAAGAAATATTTTGAAGAAGTGTTAGAGTGATAATTATTATCATCTAACCTTTGTGCTTGGCAAGGAAAGTGGTTATAATTGAGACAGGTTTTGAAGTCTATTCTTCATCAAGTAAAAGGTATGGGCACATTCTTCTTTGGTTGAAATAATTGATTGGTTGAGATTTTTTGAAAACAAGATTGGAGTGAAAAGGACTTGGTTAAGTTTTCCTTTGTGGGTTTGTTGAGTGATGAGTTTTCTAAAATGGAAGTAAATGCTATAAACCTTGTTTGATAAGCATTGTTGGAGATTTTGAGTGAGTGAATGCATACTTCATTGTTGGGTGATTGATATCCCTTGTTGTTGAGTTTGAATATTGGATTAGGGTTTGAAAGAACATGAGTATCATTGTTATGTGAAGTTGTGAACTATCTTGAACTAGGGTTTGGCAAGATCATGAGTATCATTGTTATGTAAGAATTGTTGATAGATTGTTGTTGAAGTGATTGGTTGAGTGAAGAACTTGAACTAGGGTTTGCAAAGATCATGAGTATCATTGTTATGTGAGGATTACTTGATAAGCATTGTTGTTGAAGTGATTGGTTGAGTAGAAGTGATTGAGCTTAGTTGAGTGGATGTGTTGAAGTGATAGTTCAAGTTCTGTGAAACAAATTGTTCCATATTCTAAATTGATTTGAGAAAGATATTGAGTGTTTGTAAGTGTGAAACATATTGAGTCTCTAACAATTCTCTATATGTTTATGTGATAAAAAGAGTGATTGAAAGTATTTGAGCATTTTTGTGAATGTGAAGCATATTGAGTCTCTAACAATTCTCTATATGTTTCTATGATATTGAACAAGTTCTAGTGAGGACTTGTTGAGCATATTTGAGGTAAGTCTTAGAGAAGACTTGTGGATAGATTGGTGTGAGCTTTTGTGGAAGCTTACAATACATATTTGAGGACAAATATTGAGTAGATTTGTGCTAGACCAAAGGATTGTGTTTAGTGCATATTTGAGGATATATATTGAGCAGATTTGTGCTAGACCAAAGGATTGTGTTTAGTGTATATTTGAGGACAGATATTGAGCAGATTTGTGCTAGATCGAAGGATTGTGTTTAGTGCAGATTTGAGGACAGAGATTGAGAATATTTGTGCTAGATCGAAGGATCGTGTTTAGTACTAAGAGATAGCTTTGGAGGTGATAGAGTATAGAGGACGACAGTCTCTAGTGGATAGAGATCCATTAGCTAGGGTAGTGAGGATAGGTCTTCTGAGTGAGGATAGGAGTCTTCAGTGGATAGAGATCCATTAGCTAGTGCATTGGAGGCAACAGTTCTTCTAGAAGATCACCATCTAGAGCAAAGGAGAAGGAGTTCTCATGTGGATAGAGATCCATGAACTTGATTAGGGGATTGGTGTCTCCTTTGGACAGAGATCCATAAACATTGTAATAGGGAAAGGATTCCCAAGAGATTTTTTGAGAAAATTTTAGTGAAATATTTTCTTCGTGGAGTAGCCCACATTGGGTGAACCACGTTAAATTGGTGTCTCTATTGTGTGTGATGATTTGTGCATTGCTTTGGTTATTGCTATTGATATTGCCATTGATTATATTGGATAATACTGTTTGGGAAAGAAAAGTAAAAAGTGGTCTTATATTGTTCACCCCCTTCTCAGTATAAGCTTGTGTTCTTCAAAGTTATGCTTCTTCGTTGCTTTTTCAGGAGCAAGGTTCCACCAATATTATATGGGGATGAGATCACCAAATTTTTTTGGAAGGAGAATTTGGCTGAAGCGGAGAGCAAGGAACAAAAGCGAAAAGAAGCAACATTGTTTGGAGTGTCTTTTGGTGGAAGGTACTTATTCCTTTTTAATTGATTTTAGTAAATGTATGCTTCATGTTTGTTGCTCATGCTAGATGCTTGCTTTAATATGTTGATGCTTATCAAGCGAGTGCATAATTTCCTTTTTTTTTTGGTGAGTGAATCATTTCCTTAGAATCCTAAGCCATAGATTCCCAAGCTTTAGTTGTAGATTTTAGAAAGTGGTTGGTGTGGCTAGGTAGTCTTGTCTTTGTTAGACTGCTTGCATAGACTTCTGGTATGGGTTAGCTTGGGCCTAAAATCTTAGTAGAGTAGGAAAGCTTCCTTGTGGCTAGATTATTGCAGTCATATCTAGGCAAGCATCACTATTCTTAGAGTGGTACTCAGACATCATTTGAAAATCGATATACAACAATAAGGTTAGGTGAACCGGTCTAAGATTATGTTGGATTGCATGTGTCTCTTGTCATTTTTTTTAGTTATCCTTGTTGGTATCTTGTTCCAAAAATCCCTTATCATGTTGTGTTTGAGAGCACCCATTATGTTAGAATGTCAATATCGAGTATTAATTCCAATAAAGAGTGATGATCATTGGCCTATGATTTTTGGTTTTTAGGAAAAATGATGAGTGTCGTTAATGCTCATAATTTAATTTAATATAATTTTTCAAATCCAAGGAGGTGTCCTAGGGTTGTGTACATTAGATACATTAAACTACAACTTAGATATCAAGACACTAGATTTTCTTAGGAAAGCTGGAAATCTTTGTAGAAAGGAAGTTATGTCACTTTGCACCCTTTTGCATAAAAACTATTTAATTGCAAAATTAAACTTTTATTAAGAAAGAAACTAAACTACACTTGCTAAATTGAAATTAATGAAATGAAATCAATTGAATTAATAAATACTAGAAATTGAACTACTAAAATGAAATTGCTAAAGCAAGAAATTACTGCTAAAACTGTAAATAAAATGTTGAAAGTAAAATTGCAGAATTTGAAATGAGAAATGTAGAAGGAAATACAGTCAGCTAGATAAAAACCACACTCACACATTCACACTTGAAAATAGAGCAAAAAAAAGTACATTCTAATTACAACATTCTAGCAAGAAATTGATAACTTTTTGACAAAAAATTAACAAAAATAGAAAACCTGTAAAACTGCAACAACACTCCTTCCACTAGCCCCGAGAGTGGGCCCTTGCTCCTAGGTCTAGTAGAAGTTATAACACACCAAAATATAATCTCTAACTATCCACTCAAGCATCAAAATGACATATGGAAAATACTACACTTTATTGGAAAATTCTTGCTATTACAAAAGGTTGTTGACAACTTTAACAAAAATGTTGTTTATTCTCTATTTGTTTAATCTACCTAATTTCTAACATTCTAAAACCCATTATATGTGGGTAGGTGGGTAAATTTATACTAATTCCTCCACACTCCCAAAACAAGTGGATAATTTCAAATTAATCTTCTGTGTTGTTGATCCCTAATTTGCTGCCCTACTACAACAAATTGTCTAAAATTAGGACAAAATCCAATTTATAGATAGTTGTGAAGTTGTCTTCACATCCAATTTTATGGTAAAGTAGATAAGAATAGATGATATTTATTTTTTACATCTATACACATGTTATCCTCATTTGCCTCCTTGAAAATCTGCCAAAAAGTTATTTTCAGCAAATTTTGCAATTAAATTAACTTTTAGGACAATGAGCTGGAAATCAGATATTCTCTCCTTTTTGCGTGTCCAATATATTGTGGGATTATTGGACATAATTTTATGGATGTTTTTGCAATATTTCACCTTTCCATTTCATCGTTTTCACTTTTCAAAATAGTCAAATAAATGTTGTTTTTATTTAGGAAATTCTACATCAGCTCCATGAAAATGTGCTTGGTGTAAAATGAGTTGGAAAATGGTGTTGAGCCATTTCCAATTGATTGGTTGGACCATCCTAAGTCTATTCCATGTTCCCAAGAAAATTTAAAATCAAAATTGAGCATTCAAACTCATCCTCCTTTAAACCTGCAGGTTGTTGCCCTGTCATTCCAAAGTTGTTTGGATGTTCTGGAGCTACTCCTAAATATCTTGTATCTGTAGGGACTAAAAAATAAGGCACACTTTATTTACAAGTTATCTTACAATATATAAGAATCAAGCTTAGGAGGGAGATATGACAAGTGTCATAAGCTCCACTCCAAGTGTCTTTCAGAAGATACCACTCCAACTCAAACTGAAGACAGGGACAAGTAGCAAAAGACAAATGTCAACCTGTCAACTATAGGCATAGTGCACATTATAAAAATAATAATATTCTAACATTCCCCCTTAATGTGCACTATCCTAAAAAGATAAGTCAACATTAGATAACATTCCCCCTTAATGTTGACTTCTTTTACATAGATATAGTAAATTGCTAAACTAAGAAAACTTGTCTTTCCCAAGTGACTTGGTGAAGATGTCTGCTACTTGATATTGAGTTGGTACATACTCCATGTGTATAATGTCTTCTTGGACCATTTCTCTAATGAAGTGATGATGGATCTCAATGTGCTTTGTTCTAGCATGGAAAACTAGATTCTTGGTCATCTTGATGGTACTTTGATTGTCATAATATATATATATATATATATATATATATATATATATATATATATATATATATATAGTTGGACCATGTACGAGTAGCCCAATATCCTAAATTAATTGCCTCAACCATATTGCCTCCTTAGTTGCCTCAACTGCTGCTCTATATTTTGCTTCTGCTGAAGATAGTGAAACTGTGTTCTGCTTCTTTGTGCTCCATGAAATAGAGGCTTAGCCTAATTGAAAGCAATAACCTGATGTGGATCTTCTAGTTTCAGGACAACTGGTCTAATATGAATCTGTGTATCCAATCAAAGAAAAATTATCACTTGATTTATACATAAGGCCATGATGAGGTGTGGCCTTTAGGAATCTCACAATCCTCTTAGATGCTATCCAATGGCTCTTCTTAGGATCCTGCATGAATCTAGAAATAAGGCCAACCGAATAGCAAATATCTGGTCTAGTTGAAGTTAAGTAGATCAAAATTCCAACTAGTTGCCTGTAAAGTGTACCATCAACCCTTTCTTCTTCATCATTATTTACCAATTTCAATCTAGTTTCCATGGGAGTTAGAGAGGGATTCCACTCCTCCATGCGAAACCTCTCCAAAATAGACTGAATGTACTTAGCATGTGAGATAAAAATCTTACTAGGGTGTTGCCATAACTCTATTCCTAAGCAATAGTGGAGGAGGCCTAAATCTGTCATCTCAAAGTTCTTGCATAAGTCCTCCTTGAGCAACCTTATTCCTTCTATGTCATCACCTGTAATGAGAAGATCATCCACATACAATGTAACCAAAATGATGTGGTTCCTCCAATGTTTCACATAGAGAGTAGATTCTGCTGCAGATCTAGTGAAACCAAGGTTGAGAAAATAAGATTCAATCTTTAAATACCAAGCTCGGGGTGCTTGCTTCAACCCATATAGAGCTTTCTTTAATCTAAGGATTTTGTTGTTTTGGCCTTAAACTTTGTACCCTGGTGGTTGTTTCACGTACACTTCCTCCTTCAAATGACCATTGAGAAATGCACTTTTGACATCCATTTGATATATTGGCCAATGTTTTTGAGCTGCCATAGCAATAACTGTCCTAATTGTAGTCATCTTAGCCATAGGAGCAAATGTCTCCTCATAATCAATTCCCTTTTGTTGCTTATAGCCTTGAGCTACAAGGCGAGACTTATAGCGATCTAGTGAGCCATCTGCTTTATATTTTGCTTTGTATACCCATTTTGTGCCAATGGTATATTTTCCTTTAGGTAAATCAACTAACTCCCAAGTGTGATTTTTTTTAATGGAATCTAATTCTTGATCCATGGCATGAACCTATTTAGGATCACCAAGTGCTTCTTTGACATTAGAAGGTTCAGGTTGGCTAAGGACTTTGGCCATTAGGGAATAATTCACTTGGTGTCTTAGGGTTGAAGGCCTTTTACCTGTATAGGTGGGCAAATGATTTTGGGCTTCATCTATTGTGGCTTGAACCCACTTGGGTAAAGGATTGGATGATGTTACTTGATCATTAAGAGGAGGAGATGGAGGACATGGATCATTTATAGGAAGTTCTTGTGGATGAATTTCTTGATTTATGAGTGAAGGAGTATTGTATGCATGAATAGAGCAACTATTTCATTAGTTATTTCTAAATTGGGGGCCTTAGGAGGATTATATGGGGGATACTCTTGAAAGGTAACATCCCTATATAAAATGATTTTCTTGGAAATAGGTTCATATAATTTATATGCATTGGCACTATCACTATAGCCAACAAAGATGCATTTTTGGCTCTTACCATCAAACTTCTTCCTTTTCTTATGAGGAATATGAGCATAGGCATCACATCCAAATATTCTCAAATGGCCCACATAGGACGTCCTTCCACTTCATGCTTCTTCAGGTGTTCTTTCATGTAAGGCCTTTGTGTATGACCTATTAGTCAAGTATGCAGTAGTAAGAACAACTTCTCCCCAAAATGAGTTAGGTAATATAGCAACATGTAACATTGATTTTGCCCTATTTGTGATTGTTTGATTCATCCTCTCAGCAACTCCATTTTGTTGCGGGGTATAAGGGGTTGTGAATTGCCTTCTTATCCCATGATACTTAAAAAAATTAAATAATTCATTAGAGACATATTCTCCACCATTATTTGATCTTAAGGTGGAGATTTGATAGCCACTTTCTATTTCAAAAAGTGCGATGAATTCTTTGAACTTATCAAGGGCTTGCCACTTATATTGAATTAGGTAGATCCATACCTTTCTGCTGTAATCATCAATGAAAGTGGTGTAGTATTTAGCCCCAGTATAATATTGAACAGACATTAGCCCACAAATGTCTGAATGAACCAATTGCAAAGGTCTATTGGCTCTCCACGCCTTTCCTATTTCAAATGGTTGCCTATGGTGTTTGGCTATTACACATGGCTCACAAAAACATTTTGACTCCTTAAGATGTGGAAGTCCTTTAACTAATCCTTTTGTAGCCATCATTTGAAGATTATTAAAATTTAAATATCCCAATATTTCATGCCACATGTACTCCAAAGAGAAAGTTGTTGTATGCAAATATGTTTGTGTTATAGATTTTGTAAGGAGGTAGTAAACACCATCCTTTTTCACTCCCATGGCCTTGAAATTGCCATTGGGTTCCTTAATGTAGCATTTATATTTTTCAAAATAGACATTATAGCCCTTATCTGTAAGTTGTCCAATAGAAAGAAGACTCCTTTTAAGACCGGGCACATACAAAACATCTATTGCAGGAACATTATTACCATCATGCAAAGTAAGTGGTGCCTCCCCAACACCTTCAATGGGTAGAGCACTTTCATCACCAAAAGTAATGAATTGATTTGATGTAGGCTGAACCTTGGTCAACCAATATTGCCTTCCTGTCATGTGCTTTTCTACTCCAGAATCAATATACCAACATTCTTTATCTTCAACATTAACTTGGTTGGATGCATACAATGTGTTCAGATTATTATTTTGTGGTTCTCCCTGTTCTCTTTGCCTTTTATAGCAATTAGCAACATTATGATTCCATTTTCCATAATATTCACACCCTTGTTGATTGTTGTTTTGACCCCCTTGAGGTCTTGTTTGCCATCTTGGCTGCTGTTGGTACTGTTGTTGATGTGGTTGCTGATGGTACTACTGATTTGGTTGTTGTTGGTACTGTTGCTGATGTGGTTGCTACTGGTACTGTGTGTATCTATGATGTTGTCTACCCCTTTGATTCTGATTATGTTGATTTTGACCCTTGTTTTTTTTAGGCTGTAAAGTTGCCTTGGTGGTAAAAGCTACTGATGTGGCTTCAATTTCTTCATCTTTTATTAGGGCTTGCTCATGTTTCTTAAGTAGGATCTCAATATCCTCAAGTGTGGAATTCATTTTTTTACCACTCAAGTCTAACATGGTAGCATAGGAGTGAAACTTTGAAGGAAGACCATGCAACATTATTAGAATTAACTCATTATCATCTAGGGTTTTACCAAAAACTAAGAAATCATTCTTAATAGACTTCACTTCCATAAGATAATCGGTAAGTGAGCCTTTCATACATAGATTGTGAAATTTTTGTTTGAGATACAAAATATTATCTTGAATTGGCCTATGAAACAATCTATTGAGAGCATCCCATGCTTGTTTAGGTGTTTTTGCAGCCCTTATAGTTTCTCTACATTGAATTCTTGTAGCTAGCTTGATTAGACTTAAAGTTATATTGGAATTATTCTCAAATTGTGCTTTTTCTTTAGGGTCTGTAGGGACAATAATGCCTCCAATTTTACCAAATATAATGAATAACTTGGCTTAATGTCCCCCCAATGACTTAAAATTAATATTCCCATAAGTTTGCCAAATATTTTGTCAAGGAGTGTCGGATACTACCGAAAATGCACTCCAAATTACAATTTCAACTTCAAACTTCAATTTAGCATATTAAATGATTTTAAAACTGAAAATAAACTGCACCAATGGATTACCCTCAAAAAATTCTTTCCAACGACTATATATAAGGCTATAGTTGATTATAATTTAACCCTTGATTTTAAGAAAATACAACAATACTTCTTAGAGGCAAAAAACAGGACAGATTGCCCTCTATAAATTTGAAATTTGAAATTTTGGCTTGAAACTGTTTCAGCGGGAAAAATTTGAAATGACCGAGCGGGAAATTTTGGAGGGAATGATTGAAAATTTGCAATCTAGCTTATTTTTACCTACTACAGCTGTAGATGTTTCTCAATCTAACAATTGGCAACTGATGTGCCTTAACAATAAGGGACTGAAAAATAAGGCACACTTTATTTACAAGTTATCTTACAATATATAAGCATCAAGCTTAGGAGGGAGCTATAACAAGTGTCATAAGCTCCACTCCAAGTGTCTTTCAAAAGATACCACTCCAACTCAAACTAAAGACAGGGACAAGTGACAGAAGACAAATGTCAACCTGTCAACTATAGGCATAGTGCACATTATAACAATAATAATATTCTAACAGTATCTAGATGTATTATGCCTTGTTTCTGATGTAACGTGGCTTTATTGATGCCACATCATCCTAAGAACGTATTTGAGGTGGGAAAACACTTTAAAACTCTCAACTAATCATATTTCATAAAGCCTTTATTTACTAACTATTTTTATTATGCATTTTTACTGCTAAAATCATGCAAAATAACCATAAAAACTACATAAAACCTATCCAAACAACCAAATATCATTTTTTTAAATTACCATGTTAACTTCAACATAAACATATATAATTATTAAACTACTTAGTATTTTAGGCAAAATGGGCAATTTTTGTGTAAAAACACTAAAACTGATTATTTGGTGATGGATTGTAGGTGTCTCTGATCGTTTTTATTTCCAGTTAGCCCTATTGGTAGCTTGTTAAAAAACTCCCTTAGCATGTTGTGTTTGAGAGAACCGGTTCTATTAGAACATCAAGCCTGGGTATTAATTCCAACAAAGAGTGAGGTTCATTGGTCCGTGAGTTTTGGTTGCTAGGAATAACGTAGGGCATAGTCAAGCTTAGCATCTAAGCTAGATTGCTATAGAGGCTTGCCTTTATTTTTGCATAGTTATTATTGCTTTTTGGTTACTACATTGGATTAGAGTGTGAAAACATGGCACTAGAAAACCCTAAGTGGTGAGTTAAAATTAATTAATGAGTTGATTTTTTTTTAAAGGTTTAAAACTTTGGAAATTAGTTGAAGAATAGATAGAATTTTATTGTTAGTTTATTAAATAGATAGACTTCTATTGTTTGGATTATTAAATTATTAATCTATTACCAAAGTATAGATATGGAAACTATTGAACAAAATTGTAGATTTGATTTAATGATGGTTTTGTTTTATGGTTTCAATGTTAGCCAATGTTGTAGTAGATTCATAGAGATTGGTTTATGCAAAGGTTTTAATTGGGTGAAGAATATTTTTATGGAAGTTATGTGAATGGTTTAGTAATGGTTTCCTGATTCTTGAGTAGATAAAGGAGTCCATTATGGAGATAAGTATGGGATTCTCTACTAGTTGCACGAAAATCTTTCCATCTATATGTTATGCATTTTGGATTTGAGATTTGCATAGTAGGTTGCATATGCATATCATGAGCTATCCTAATCCTTATAGTTATTCTTAATGCTCTTGGAAATGAGCTTATAAGTAGAAGATCTGGAGGAAAGATGGAAATTTTGTGCTTATAATAAAGAAATAAATGTAACGAGAATATTTTTTAGTATTCTAGATTTTTTAGGAAAATATGTATTCTTCGAAATATGGATTTATTATTTGTGATTGATCATGGAAATGAAGATTAATTGTTTTAATATTTATGTAAATCTATTTTGAATGTATAGCAATTATGAATATGGAATGGTTGTGCTATTGGAATGAAATAAGAAAAATCTAATTTATGGAATAGGTTTTAGCTCTTTGGTTAAAGTTTAATCTTCTTATAGATAAAGTAATGCTAGAACCTGTGTTAAGGAAAGAATGAGTTAGAATCAAATTTATGGATATGGTTTTACATTTCATTTTATGATGTTTTGTTTTATCATTTATGAGGTAAAAAGGACATGCTTTAATTTAGTAATATGTTTAGAAATATTAAGATACTAGTTTTGGCCATGTGTTATACTTAAGCATGTTTTAATGTAGCACTTTATTTCCTTTGAAGAGAGATGTTGTTATTTGGTTATTTATATATGATTCTTGGGTTAGTGGGGGCTTGGGAAAGAATTAGATCCATATTAGAACCCTTGATTCAAGAAGATAACCCAATCTAGGAGGAGTTGTGGTGATGCAATAACCAGATATTATGGACACACCTTGAATGGTGAGGACCAAGTGTTCCACAACAATGGGGTTTTTGAATCATTCACATGATAGTAGTGGTGGATACTTACACGATGAGGATCAGGTGACCATGTTCATTACTAGGTGAGTGGTAATGACCTTAGATAGCTCGTGGAGGTGTGATAACCAAGCACTAAGGCATTATGCTAAAAATAACCTACATAGGTAGATTTATGTAGGGTTAGGGAAAATGTGTACCCCTTTAAGTGTTATGGGCCTTGAAGAATAATCCCTATGTTGTGGTCAAGTTGTCCTATACCAGTGAGGGTATAGGAAAGGTAGGGGGACCATTATTGACATCCTTCCTATATAATGAGATTTAGAAAGATGAACCCCAAAATTATGGGATGTTGGCCACTCTTGTCCACTTGAGTGTTGCCTGTAGTGATACTAACTCAAAATGTAGTTATGCCTTATAATGCTGAAAATTATTGGGACTTCTTTGTGAACCTTGCTTGTGATTAAAAAAATTATCTCTCTTGGGTTGGTTTTGGTGGTTTGTTACACAAATATTATTGTCACTAATATCTTGTCTTTTTGGCCCCTTAGTTTAGATTATGGTGGGTTTTAAAATTGTAATATGATTTATGACCAAGGTCCAAATTGTAGCATGTAATATTGATAGACCTAAGGGATTTCAATATATAATTTAATAAATTATTGTAATATTCTATTAGGTAATCTGTATGTGACATGGATTAAATTTTTATGGGTAAATTCACTTTATAAATTATAGTTAACCTTACTTTCCTAGTGCTTTTAATGGCATAAAAGGTTTAAAATGATTGTGGCATGGTGATTATAGGGGCAGACTAAGCAAAGATATGTGTGGCGACTTCTAGGGTGGATTATGTAGAATACTGTGGTGGCCATAAAAGTTGGACAACCTACTCGGATTCGTGGCAGTTACCGATTCCACCATGTAAATTAAAAAAAAAAACTTATAGTTAACCTTAAGTTTTCTTATTATGTTGACTTAGGTTAAATGTAATTGGGATTTTAGATTTGGTATAAATATCCCATTCCGCTATTTAATTTATTATTAGAGTGTTGTAAATGTAATCTATGGATTGTATAGTGATTATTTATGGGGCATATAGCCATCCCCAAATCTTTGTTTCTCTATTTTATTTTTCATCCTTTTTTATGCTTTATGTATAATATTTGAGTGGATGGATTGTTTTTGTTCATTTTTGGAAAATATTGTAAATTCCAATATGCATGAGGTAGTTAATGACAATAAGAATGTATGCTTTATTTTGACTAAAGTGGGAGTTCATAAGACCTATAGAACCCATTTCCCACTATCTAAATGGATCATCTATTATGATTGGATTAAGTGGGAGAGTTGGGTGTTGTTCCTTTCTTGAATATTTCTAGAAGCAAACACATCTTTTGACTTGATGGTATATGTCCTTGAAAAGAGTATGTTAGTAGTATCACACTATATGGATTTGGTAGGCTATATTTTGGAAAACAAGATATCCTCTACTCACATGATGATACACTTTGATAACTATTTGGATGTGGTTTAGTGCTAAACACCTCATAAGCACCCCATATAAGTATTTTTGATATTGGTTGTATTTCTCCTCAATTTTCTTTTCTTTTCTAAAATCCATGTTAACTAGAGAAGACCCATAAGTCACATAATGCACTAATTTTGTATACTATTCATCAATACTCTACATCCATGAAATAAGCAATGTATTATTTTATTTATCTATGATATGTTAATAATGTAAGGACATCAACTAACACAATTTTTCCATAGAACAAATTGGTTGGATTAATATGTAGTTCAAACTCCTAAACCATAGCAGCCTAGGAACCCCTTTTGTTTCTTAGTTTGTCTTAGATTAAAATATTATTGATATTTGCATTTGGCACAAAGACTATTATCTTAGTGTTTGGAACATAGGAGCAAAAATATTTAAAGGTTTTCTCTACTACATAAGTATGCTATTGCAGTTGACTATAATTTAACTCATTATTTTTAAAATCAATGCTCACAAAATCTATGGATTAATAAAAATCATCATTATTTTTTTACATTAGTATATGAACAATAGTGTTCTCGAATGCATATGCAACCAATATAAAATTCTTATCATATTTTAGGAATTCTAGAATAGGTATGAATCAAATTGCTTCCTTAATCCTTACAAAGGCTTTCCTAGATTTTTAGTTGTATTTGAATAAAACTTAATTCTTCAACAAAGCACTTAGGGGTGAGCATCTTCTATAAAATTATACATAAATCTTCTAAGGAAATTGACTTTGCCAAAAAAAATGATTGGCAACTTTTCTATTGATGGACAATAGAAATTCTTCGATTACTTGAAACCATTTAGGGTAAATTTTAGTCCCTTTCTTAGATAAAATGTGCCCCAATAGTTTACCTTCAAACACAATAAAAATGTATTTATTTAGGTTTAGGGAGATGCCATAATCTCTACATATTTTAAAGACCTTCCTAACATGAGTGATGTGATTCTATCTTATTTTTGATAACACTATCAGGTCATACAAATAAATTTGGATAAATTTACTTTTGAAATATCTAAATGTATAATCCTTAACTATTGGAAATGTGGTGCCAATAGTCATTATCCTGAATGACATATTTCTATTAGTGAAAGTAACATATGGAGTCACAAATGTTTTTTTTTACTAATCTTCAATAGCCAATTAAACATAATTATTTCTAGAGAAACCATCAAGCATGGGAATCATCTAGAACCTATTTATCATTACAAAATTTGTTCCATCATATGAAGAGGATAATTATCCTTTATTTAGGCTTTATTCAAATTTTGAAAATCTAATAGAGCCTAGTTTCTCAAAAAAATAGATTTATAAGGAACAATGTTGGCTATCCAAGTAAAATGTCATATTGAGAAAATGATCCTCACCTTAAGTAACTTATCCACCTCCATCTTAATTAATCCTTTGAAAACTATATTAAACCTACATTGTAATTATCAAAAGGATTGAACATCATTCTTTAGTGGCATCACATGTTACAATTCATTCAACTAATTTATCTTTAAGTTATCATATGACCAAGCAATATCATCCTCAAATTATTTGAACAAGGAGATGAATTTATTCCTTTATTTATTTATACAATATTTCTCAAGCAAAGCATGCCTAGTTTTTTCCTTTTAGCCAATATTCACTTGTTTATGATCTCAAGTGGTAGGAGGTAGTTTTGAAGGTCTATTTTTTAAATATTACTCACAAACATTGAATAATTCTTTAAGAAAAATTATCCCCTTAGGATATTATTTCAACTATAATATAGAGTCATATAATTTTAGAGATACATAAAAAACTAATATGGATAACTACCTTCAACATGTAAATGATGATATTCTCTTGAGGGGTTCAAAATATTTTATAGTTATTTATCTATCTAAAAAACTTGCCAAAAATTAAAATTGTTTGGCACGTGAGGCCTATACATTATCTCCATTGAGTAGCAAAGAATATTAAGTGAGGAATTAAGGATGAATATACATGCAAATACAACCAATTCACCTACCATCCTATTCTTTTCCATCAAGATGGCCTATTAATTTAAAGGAATTACATAACTTCAACTCATTTAGTACTAAGTTCCTATAGCTTCTGAAGTAGTCATTTTTATTTAGAACTATCCTTTGACTTGTTTGATGACTATCTTTGCATCACTAAATATATACAAGATGCCAATATTTCATATCTTTCAACCCAAGAATAAGGGATTCATATTTTGTATGTTTTTTGGTACAATCAAACTCTAGATAGAAAATGTAGGAAATCAATTATCTTGTCGATGTTTAAAAGATAACACATATGGTATTTTTTACCTTACTCATGCTATCATCCAAGTAAATTAGCCAAGTTTAATTAGTTAAGGCATCACCTTCTTCTTCTACTTAAACTTTATTTATTTTTATTTCTATATAGGATTGTTACCCAAAGGTAATGCACTCCACACAGAAGTACCCAACCCATAATATTTTAAAAGAACATCATTTCAATAATCGGATTGGTCTACTATAAGTATCCTCCATTTAGGTTTTCTATCAATCCTTTGTATTTTCTCATGAAGTGGCATCATTACATAGGACCAATATATATTAACATGCCCTTCAATATATTATAAATATTATCTATTGAGGATCATACCCTAGTTATTAATCACATCAACCACTATGATATTCATCACAATTTTCTTAGAAGGAAACATAGCTAGTTGAACTATCAAATCCTTTATGTATCTAAAGATATTTATAGGGTGGGAGTATACCTAAAAGTATTTCTATTATTCTTAAAACTTGAACCCAATATTATCACTATTTATTTGGCATAACATTCTCTCTTACCCCTAAATATAAGATGTAATTATTTACCTCTTATCCCTAATAGAAAGCCAGATATAGAGTGGAGGAGGTTTATCGATAGCATGGGTTTCTATATTATGAATTTATATTCTATAATTTCCTTTCAAATTTACCTCTTCGCTATAGCCCTTTAGGATGAACTCTATCAGATTTTGTTTTTTTTTTCTAGGTATTTGTATAGCAATTCGAACAAAAGAATATGTGCATGTATTTTTACTAGGTCATTCACTATACTATATTTAATTTTTTATTTAGGGATATTCCTAGTCCCATTTTATTTCATTTTATGTAAGACGCTTGTCACTCTAATTGCCTTTGGGTTATTACCCTTGTTTTTCACATTTGACTCTTGACATGGTCTAAAAAACCAAATTTTCTATTTGGGTTGGTTGGTAATTATCTTCATTATCCTAGAGACTAGTAATCCTAGGGCCTAATAATGATATATAATTTTAAGTCTTAGATTCTTCCAATTGATGGTCAGAATCAGTTCATTATAAATTTTCTTATCCTACTTGATCTGAGGCTAAGAGTTCCATTTTAGTAGCCTATTGATAGATTGCATAGTTTCATTTATCATGGTCTTTGGTTTGATATAATTTATAATATGGATTAAACTCCACTTGGTTTTCCATTGGGATAAAAGGTGGTAGGCTTTAGGTATTTCTTTTAGTAGTTTGATGCTTGGGTCAAAATGGGTTAGTTGACCCTTATTTCTAGGGAAGTATCGACTATTTTTTCTTGAGAGTTGTGACCTCACTATTAAGGTTTTATAACAACTTCATATTGGATGGTTCTTCTTTGTTGAGAGTTAATTCTATAAATTTTGTTTTATCTTTTCTTTCCTTTCCCATTTAATTTTTCATCTTCTAGATTGATATAGATGGTCTTCTATAAGGGCACATGAATTTTGGATTGTTCTATTATTTCTATTTCTACTTATTTTAAAATAAAAGCTACTTCTAGATGCAACTCAGAAAGAAATAAATGATATGATGTTAAAGAGGTCTTACCACATCTAGAATACTATTCCATGATTTACATAATATTTTAATAAATTATTTAATTGGGTATTTTCCATATTTATTGATAACAAAAATTTGATACAATAAATATTTATGACCTAGAATAGAATAAAAACAAACAAGAAAGTTAGATTCTAAATTGTACTAGCTAGTGATGCATCCTCCTCCCAAGCCTACAAATCATATTGCAACAACATCAATTAATGTCTCAACAAAAATTCTAATTGATACATGTTCATGATTTTTGTTCTAATTGAACAAACTACTACAACATATTTTAACAGATATTTATAGTTAATAGTACTCTAGCTTAGGAATTTAGGGAAAATTTTTCTATACCCATTTGGCATTTCATTGGCACTAATTATTATGAGAGAACCAATTTGATTACCCCAAGATAAAAATGATATTAGGAAAGTATTTTTTTTGTTCCATATTGTTAGGAATAGATACGATTTGGGAAGAAATTAGAAGAATATTTAGAGGGGCTTCATGTAGATGCAAAAATTGAAACACTAAAAAAAGGTATTCAAGTTTAGGGTTTACAAGATCTGAGTTTTGGAGGTTCTTAGAAGAAACTGAACATGAACATTTAAGTTTAGAATATTTAGAAGTCTGAACCAAAACAATATTTTTCTCCAAGAAAGAATCATATACACCAAAATCTCTTTATGATCTAGTATACAATCTATGATCTATTAAAATTTAGTTTTATGGAACTTAGTGTTGAATGTTAGCCTAGAGTTGTTTGTCTATTTTTTGTAATCTCTCTTATTTATTTTTAATAATGGATATGAGCATAGGGTAAGGTCATGTATATTTATTTGGTGTTTCCAAAGAGCACTACATAAACCACTAGCAATATGAAATTGAACTTGTAAAATTTCTCTCCCTAGTTGAACAACATTATGTTGGATAGGTGCAATCATATTCATGGCCTATGGTGGGAACCAAATTTATTGGTCTAAATTGTGGTTATTAGAACATATATTGAAATTCATGGAAATTATATAAAATAAATATTGAATTTCTTCATAATTATATAGAAGTGTAGATCCTTCTTAACAATGGAGACTTTGGAACTCTAAAAAGAGGTTCAGGGTTTGAATCCTATAGGGGGTAGGGTTGGCCACCATGCTTTGGTAACTAGAGTATGGTTGGAGATAATTATATATTGGATAAAATAATATTCTATTTCATATGTCCTGTGGCCTTGATGACATTAAAAACCACTTTTACTTTTTTTTAAACCATTTTTTAATAATATGGATAAAAGTATGAAAAAATAAAAAATAAAATTATATTAAGGAAAATTATCTCAAACTAGTAACCCTCTAATGGCTTGTCACATAATAGTTAGGATCCTAAGTTAACCATTAGGTTGAATAACAATTCAATTTATTAGTCATATGTGCATATCAATATAGGAATGAAGAAATTTCTAAAGCAACAACTTCAAAAGATAGAAATACTCATGCCATACAAGCATTATGAAAAATATGATAATAGAAGCATTTAATTTCTTCAATTACTATATGGGTTGACCAAGTACAATAAATTCTTACAAAAATGTAAATTTGGCACTTGGTCATTCTATTTCATCCTATTTATATAAAATTTTATTTGGCTACATGGAATAACCAACTCAACTACTTCTAATTGATTGTTGTTAACTAATTATCATTTAACATAACTAATATCCTATTAACACTAATTATAATTTTATGTAAAGGGTGCACCTAGCATACCAAAGAACCTATCAAAATAAAAATTATTTTTATAAGATTTTTCCTATAGGTAAAAGGTAAATTGTAAATTAGTTTTTAATATCCACAAGACCATAGGCCATGTGAAATGATCCCCATAGAGGATGTTGTTTACAAAATATATGTTTATCTAACCAAAATCTAGTTGCCAAAGTATGTTGTAAAACTCTACCACCAGTTGGATTCAAACCTTAAAACTCCTATTTGGAGTTTCAAAGTCTTAGTGTTAGGCCCACTTGAAGATAGGGTAGGCCATGAGCTTGCTATGAAGTGAATCCTTAAATTACTATTCTACATACTATGACTTGATCTCTGCATAAGCTACATCATCATGGGCTTGAAATTTTGTTATCATTTGATTTTATCATATATATACTAGCCAATATTTATCCATATCTCTTAATTCCTTATGTTGTTTGTCAATTGTGTCAACTAGGACTCTCTTGGTTGTGGTAATGCTACATATTCTATCCATACCTAGTATAGTCTTTTTTTTTTTTGTTACATGTTAGAGATTCCTTCTCCTTATTGATAGCTTCTATAAATTTTTTGATGGGTTTGAATCCTTTTATTCCTTATATTATAACACTTTAGACTCAAAAAAGTGAATATCCTCTTTGCTAATCTTTGTCACCCCAAACTTGTTGAAGAGATTCTTCATATGCTCTTTACCACTTCCATCCTTGCATTGTTGGTGGTAAGATACCTGAAATTGTTCTTGTTTGTGGAAAAAAAGGATATCTCATACAATTATATGAATTAATGCAAGATAAACCAAGTTCTTAAATCAAGATAGGATAGTAGTAAATTTAAAATTATAGCTAACAACTATCCTATTCCAAGTAGAAGTAAAGTAGGGAATTCAAAAGTAATCTACACTATGATTATCCATAGATAAAGATAAATCAAGGGCTAATCCTAATGTAGCAAAATAAGTCACTTGAAACCTAGGGTATCAAGGACAAAAACATCCTAGAATAAGCATAATAAAGTAATCACTCTTATTCTACCTTGCTTGTAATGTCACCATAATAAGAAAGGAGAGATCAAACTTGGACTATATACAAAGGGTTTGACATCCCTTGTAAAGTAGACCTTGAGTGGTAGTTCATGACCTTTGGTTATAAATCCTAGTAGATATTCTCATTCTCATCCATGTAAGGTAGCAAACCAATTGTCAATGGCTTTGGTTACAAGTACAAGAGAGAGCAAGAAGGTTGTGTGTCATGGTAGAAATAGAGGTATAGAGCTAAAATTAATTTTAGAAAGGGCATATCAATGACAGAAAAATAATTTATAGATGTTTGATGATAAAATGAGAAGGTGAAATGGGTATTTATAGTGGAAGAAATGAATAACTTTCCATTTAGATCGAATGGCATAATTTCACTATTTTTAGAGCTATAAAATCACAATCGTTGGTCCAAGTGACATGTTATTCAAGACCTATCTGTAAAACCATGCTATAATCATGATTGTATATCAAAATAACTTAAATTAAACTAACAAATATGATCATCACTTAAAGTGGCAATCTTGGCACCATCAATTTTTAGGATGCATACTTTGGAGGACACGTGTAAATGCTTCATTGAATCATGATTCTATACTTATTTCATGGTTTTGGGAAATTCATGGTGATAGAAAGGGAACCAAAACCAATTACCAACATTTATTAATATCATCCTACCCAAGGAATCACAAATTTAGTCCACCCCTATCCCATATGTAGGAGGACGAGACTCTCTTCCACCTATAAAGTTAGTTGTTAGAACTTTTTTTTATGAATATATATTCTCCCTCCATAAGGACTATAGGTGACACTACAAGGTATAGTGATTCATGATTCCTTAAGGAAAAATAAAAATAGAAATATGTAATGATAAAAAGAGCCAAAATAAAAATAAAAAAATCTATGCTACAAAGAAAAATCAAAATTTTTGTTATTTTTTATTCTATTGTCTATGCAAAATATAAATTTTCTGAAATAACCAACAAAAAATTACAACAACCCATAGCCAAAAATAAAAAAATACAAAAGTGGAAGCCTCCAATGGCTAGGTGGATTGGTAATTGTCTGTTTGGCTAGGTGCTTACCAAGAAGTGACTGAGGTTCAAACCTTAGGGGCATGCCTATTGTAAAGATAGTAGTCTGATCTGCATCCTCTGAGTGTGCACTAGACCGATGATGATGGTAAAAATACCAAGTGATCGATGGTACCCCTCATATCAGGTCAACAATAACGAGGTGGTATAGGCTTGTTGGGAGCAACTCCTATGGTTTGAACCCTGTACTTAGAAATTAATAGGATAGTGTGGATGTAACCAACTCCCCTATGTATCCAAAAAATATAAAAGTGAATGGAATTATACTTGATACTTACATATATATGCCCCTAAAAATTTGGCTAAAATAAAGTGATTTGTACTTGCCCCACATGGCTTGAGAGGAATGTACTTAAAAAAATACCCAAAGAACTAGGAAATGCTAGTTGGATTGAAATAAACAGAAATAGAGTCCATAGGTGATTCCATAGAATACCAAAATCTATTGAAGCACTATCCATGTGATATACCCACAAAAATGAACAAAATCTTACGCAAAAAACCATATTTACAATAAAACATTCCATATATATACATATATATAGGGGGCTAAAATTTTGAATTCTCAATTTCATTTTTACATGCACTCTGAGGCTTCTAATGACCACCTTATATTTTCATGACACTTGGATTTTAGCACAAATATATCTAATGGAAATTAGACATAGGGGTGGTGTTAGAGAGGTAATTTTCCCATTCTTACCATGTGTTTTCTCAAATTTTACCTATAAATGAACAACAATTAAGAAATAAAGGTTAATGAATAATCACTTAGAATAGCTAAGAAATAACTAGGACATCACAAAATGTGCTATTAGTACCATAACATACCCTAGGTGGAGGTCTACACATAGCAGTTAGAAACATCATAGTAGTGCCCTAAAAGGCCCAAAAATCAAGGTTGCCCATGATCATCACTTTTTAAAAGTGGCAATCATGATCAAACTTGGAAATCTCAACCAAAAGAAAAAAGTAGTTATCATGGCATAAGGAGCAATTATAGAAAAAGTAAAAATAATAGTTATCACCAAAAAAGAAGGGGTTTATTGTCAAAATTGATAATTGTGAAAAAAGACAATCAGGTTGACCTGCCAAAAGGGGCAATAGAGATCCTATTAAAATAGAGGTGATCATGGATTTAACCAATGATCATTATCAAACATTTTATTATACTAAGCATCATTTACACATGAACTAGAAGGGTGGGGCTAGATGAGACAGGGACCCCGACCAATGATGTGGCTAAGGCCAACATGATGTTGAGGCCAACACTAATGGATTAGTTGATATAATCCAAATAGGATATAACTTCCTATGGAAACATAGGTATCCCTATTGGATGTAGGAGTGTATTAGATAGGTAATGACCCGTCAAGTGTAGGCAAAAATTTATCAGATTGATCTAGACTAGGTAGTTGAGATGTCCTACATTTAGTCCAAATGATCATTACACAATAAGTTTATGCTATTTTGGACCACAATGACCAACATATTCTTATGGAGGCTAGCACCAAATGAGGTCATCGAGATGGTGACTCTAGAGAATATGTACATTATAGGTCTACTAGTCAATATATATAGACCCCTAGATAACCCTGAAAAAAATGTGATTGATATTAGTAGATTGGGCTAGTGAGGAGAGATGGGTAGATCATCAATAAAATATTATACTAGAAAATATTCTATTAGTCATAGCTATTCCTTTTGCACAATGCATAGATATCCTCTTATTTACCTACATGCTCTATCATAAGAACATGAACAAGATCTCAATGTCCTTGATTTACAATCATACCTAGCCATAGAGGAGGGCTATGTAGGACTAGAGAGAGGATTTTCATGGAGGAGAGTTATACTATAACTTATATACCATGTCTTGTATTGCATCTAGGATTTTTAGGCATACATGATTAACTTGATATTCTTTTTGGAAGCATGGATATATGAGAATTTTTCAAATGTATCAGTTGTAGGATTACCCTAAGAGATAGGAGTAAGGAATATTTTATCTAGGTAATGGGGAATTTTGTAGGGATTATATGACCACAAGTACCACCATTGATCCAAATTACCAAGGGATATATTATCTAGACCCCCTTATCACCATCTATACCAAAGTAGATTATATGGGTGAGGCAGGTGACCATGGTGTGTGATCATTGGCCTGAGGTCATGGAGTCTTATAGAATGGAGTGGGTCCTATAATAGTTTAGGGACCCTCATATAGATATGGAGGTACTATTTATAAATCCATAACACTAACAAATATGGGATTAGGCATCATATAGAGTGAGTGGGACACCACTTGCATGGGGTCCTCATTGATAGAGGATAAAGCTATAGGAGGGAGCTACAAGGTAGTGCCAAAGAGGAATTGGAAAGATCCTTATTTCTAGCATTTTACATAGTATCCCAACTAGTGGGACACCCATGGAAACTGATATATCTTCCCCCATATTATCATGAGAGAGGGGTAAGCCATCACGAGCAATAGAGGCTATAAGCAGTGACGGGGACTCTCTAGGAGGAGGAGGCTATAATGGAGGAGGGGGTCATATAAGAGATTTCCCTAAAGGAGGAATAGGACTTTGAGAAAAAAAATAGAGGAGATCTACATTTTTGAGCTCAATGTGGACATCACTAAGCTACATATTTCTTCCTTAGAAGAGGACAATCCCACAAGGTAACTAGGCAACCTAGGTAAAGTTATTTCTCCTAGATAGCATAACAATGCTTTTGTTTATGTTGATTATATGGAAATTTAGGGTTAACATGATATGATATGATTATGATGTAGTATAACTAACTCTTTCATGTCTTTTGTAATTGTAAATACCTTCTAGAAATGGTAATAAATCATTAATAAATTGCATAGAGTCACATTGGGTGGTATACTATATTTTGATAACCCACCATTTATATCACCTTCATAGGATGAAACTTTAGAGAGGACAACTAGTTTTAATATTAGGGCCTACTAGATGAACACCATTTTGAATTTGGTATTGAGAGGATACCACATAGCATACCAACTCCACAAATGGGAATGAGAGCTATGATTATAGTAGGAGGTGACATACTAGGAGTGTGTATTATCACAATAACTAACATAGTTGCAATTAGACTTAGTGTAAGCCTAGGGAGATTTGGTGGGTCTTAGGATGTATGTTTCATAATGATCCCAACCAGACACCTCCTAAACCATAGCATATGCACTTGACATATAGTTTGAGGTACATAAAGACTAATTTTATAGTCAAAGCCCTTACAAATTGTATGGATGATAACATTGTTTGTAGCCTCATTGACACTCATAATAGATTGTATATATGATTCTTTGGGTGATGGGGTTATGTACATAGGACATAGGGTAGCTGAGGATATTGGAATTTAGTACCTTGTGTACCATATTATACCTTTAAGTACCATTGATCTTGTATTATATGTATATTTCTACTTTTTAGTTTAGGCAACATCACTTATGCTTTATATATATTTTTCATTATCTTATTTACTATATTCATGGCATCTACTTATAATTTGTGTAGCATTCAATTACATTTTAATTTATTGATATGACACACACTTAGAATTTGTGTAGCGTTTGATTATATTCCAACTTATATATATGATATACACTTAGGGTTTGTGTAACATTTGGGGAAATATCTTTTATACAACTCTAAGTACATGTACGATTTGGGTATCAACCAATTTTATGCATCATGATTTAGATTCTTACTTTCTAGAGCATAAATAATTTAGGTAGAATTTATATATGTGCTCATTATATATTACCTCCCTCCAGTATTTGTCGTGCATAGGATGATATGCCAACTATACATGTCACTATAGTAGACAAGCTACATGCAATATTCAACAAGTGTTAAGTACCAACAAAAAAAGTTATCACTATAGCAAGGTAGACTAATAAAATCCAAGTTATGCCATGTAAAAATGCAAATATGTGTCATCAATCCTAAAATAAACTATTAGATAGGCACCAATGAAACATTATGGTAGTTAATCATGTCCACCCATTGTTATAGGGTGGTCAAGGATACCAACTTATACCACAAATGGATGTAAATATATGTCTCTAGTGTTAACTTAAGTCCTATCATTGATGATGGGCATGTTTTTCAACAATGCACACCCACCATAATAGAGGAGAACCAATTTTAAAAAATAAAAATCAGTCTAGATACATGTTATAGTGCACCCTAGGGGAGGGAGATCCCAAGGAAGGAAAAGTCACCATGCCCCTACTACAACGGGTCATACAATATAGTATCTAGCCAAGAACATTATTCAACAATATATGCTTACCACTATAATGGATGAATATAGAAGGAAGTGAATTTAAATATGTTAGATGCACATTCCAATGCATCGTAGGGGAAGGAAATCCTATGGAAGGGAAATTCAGCATGTCCCTACGATAAAGGGTGACACACTACAATATCTGGTCAAGTTCATTGTTCAAAAAGGTATGCTAGCCACTACATTAGGACACCGAATATGATTTATTGATTGGAAATAGTGAATATTATTTCTTGAATGAAAATTAAAGGAATATTGCCTTAGCATTCTAACCATATACTATATATGAGATAACATGGGTTGGACTAAGGTGGTTGCTTTATGGAACATAAAGAAAAATACTACCATAGACAATATGGAAGAATTTGAAGACATATTGGTACCCTTTATTGGAAAGAGTGACACCATGATAAAGGAAAAAAATCAAAATGCAAAATCATCAATAATAAATGCGAATAAAATGGGCAAAAAACATCATTCAACAAGGAAAATATCAACCAAGGCAAGTAAATGCAAAATATAACCTAAAATAAGAAGAAGAGAGAGGAAAGACCAAAGTGACTAGTATCATAACTTAAAGTGGAAATCTTAGTTTGGACAGAGAAAATAGCACAAAAACATAAATCACCAAGCCAAAATTTTGAAAAAGGTGTAAAATGTGAGATAATCGGGATTGCAACTTAATGTGGTAATAACGTTAAATAGATAAAAAGACACCACAAACACACTAATATGTGATAAATGAAATAATGTATACAACTAACACTTACAAATAGAGAGTCAAAGTAGTCAAAACAAAAATGCACCAAATTCAATAGGTAAACCAAGAAAAGCATAGACTGTATAAATGGCGTGGAAGGGGCTACATGCAAAATTATTTGATGTGCATGGAATTGGTAGATTCTTTCAACTCAACTCAATCCATTATTTGCAACTTCATTGCCCCAAATCCAAAAAAATATTTAATAGTATATGGACCAAGTTATTTCTATATAAAAAATCCCTTGTGCTTCTTATACATGAGGGCAAGGTCCCAAACTTTAAAATCATGATGATAGAATTTATTATTATATTACTTGGAAACACCACTATTATAGTATCTATTATGCTTGAGATAACATAGATGTATCTCATCGAGAGTAGTAGGTTTGGAAGAATGGGATTCTTTTTTTCTTTTTTAGTAATACTTCTTATACACATCCACCATGGGGATTGAACCCGAGTCACATCACCGATAATGCAAGTGACATCCTTGTAGGTAGACCACACTCATGGGGATAATGAGAGTATTAAGAATGGGATTCTTTATACTACTAATGGTACTCATCATGACTCAACAAATTCTTCAAGAAACATGTAATGAAGTCAATTCAATTCCAATCAACAAAATAGCTTTAGTATCATAGATCAAATAAAAAGTAGTTGCCCTTATGGATGTTCAAATACTAGTGTGATATACCCACAATATGAGATATAACATAAATAGCTAGTATTTATTTGATTTTTAAACTATATTTTCTAGAATGTTTATCAAACTTTTATTGCTAGATTCAGCTTGGCCATTTCCTTATGGATAGCATGACATCAAAAAGTGATACCAAATCCCTAACTGGGAAGTTAATTCTTACATTTTTGTTTTCAAAGTGAGTACAAGTATCTAAGATGAGGTAGATGGGATACCAAATTGACACATAATTTGATTAAAGTAAAATTTGAAGATGATTAGAATTTTATGATTTTTTAAAGGCATAGCTTCCACCCATTTGGTAAAATATTATGTGGCTATGATAATGAACTTGTGAACTTTTAAAAACACAAAATAAATAGGTCCTACAAGGTCAAGGACTCAAGTGGAAAAAGGCTAAGGAGACTCAATTGGATGTAGAACCTAAGTTGAGGCATGAATTTTGTCTTTATAGAATTGATACTTATTACATTATTTAACATACTTATTAGCATTAGCTTCTATTGTTAACCAAAAATAATCCATTTTTAATCATTTATGAGTAATGGAATGACCACTAAAGTATCCTTCACAATTTTTACTTTGAACATCAAAGAGAGATTTTAAAACTTTGGATTCTATAAGCTATCGTAAGAGAATGCCATTAAGAGTATGGTAATAGAGGACCCCATCAAGAAAAACATATCAAAATGATCTCTTATGAACATGAACACATTTCTTAGTAGTAGAAATAGGTTGGTAGGCTTTATTATCAATTATGCATAAAATGAAATCATACCAAGGATCATCATGAAGGATTTGGTAATCAATATCATTAACCTCAATTGCATGCACATCCATTGGGTCATTAGTGATAGAGATCATAGGTTCATCATGAAATTTGACCATAAAATTAGTTTCAACAATGCATGTAGTACAAATTTTCTAGTTAAAGTGGTGATATATTTAGCCTCAATATTTTATCCCATTGGGGAATGCATCATTAAATAAACTCAAAAAGCAATTATTAAATTTATATCCACTTCATGGTAAGGGATTGAATATGGAGATTTGACAGTATATTCCCTAGAGATGTGATGGACCATAATTTGGGAGTCTCCTAATACTCTAATATTCTTAATATCATATGTTGGGTGGTTAGGAGCCCTAAAATTAAAACCTTATATTCCACAATATTATTAGTAATGCCAACAAAATTTAGGTAAAATCCATGGGAAAAACCAGGCCAATTAGATACTTGAGAAAGATACCAATTCCTATCCCAAAATAATTCCTTGCCCCATCAAAGTGAAGGATCTAAGTATCAATATGGAGGAATTTGTTAGACTCTTAGGAAGTATAATGTGTGTTAGATTTGGATTTAGCCTTAGTTTCATATCACCTCTCAGTAGCCTCACAATAATTGAGGAGAATTTTTTTCTACTTAGTAAGTTCATAAGGCATAGGCTTCTCAATAATATTGGAAGCAATGAAGGAAGAAAATATGACAAAGTCATGAGGAGTACAAGATATGACCATTATATCATCATCACACAATACCTCCTTTAAGGGTTTTTGTTTTGGATCAAGAGTTAACACCAACTAATCAATAATATATTGATATTTAATAGTTTTTAATGTGATGATATAAATATCAAAATATTAGATCATAGTGATCCATTTACCATATTGGGTATCACTAGGGATGTAAGTTTTTTATAGTAGGTGTCTCAAGGAGTTAATTTTAATAACCACATAAGTTATTTGATACAACATGTAATGTATTAATTTTTCACATGTAAAATTAAATGGTCACATAGTCTTTGTCCATGGAAGTGCATCAAGACTCCATCAAAAGCATTTTTTGACTAATATAGTAAATGGTATACTCCTTTTTGTTATCATCTTATTTAGTACGGACCACTCCCAAGGAAACATAGGTAACCAAGGTGTACATGATAAATGGCTTATCTAATATGGGTGGGAAAAGGGTTTGGGGCCATAAAATAAATTTATTGAATTCAATAAAGGCCTTGTTACAACTTTCATATCATTTGAACTCAACTTATTTCTTAAGAAAATGATTCAATGGATAATATTTGAAAGCTAACTTAGGCATAAAATACCAAATGGCTCCAAGCTTCCCTAAGAAGTATTTAATATCTTTAACAATTTAAGGGTGAGGCATAAAATCAATGGTTTTTATATTATCATGATCAACATATATACCTCTATGAAACACCATAAATCCGAGTAGTTTGTACAAATAGTAACACCAAACATGCATTTCTTGGTATTAAGTCTAAATTGTATAGTGACAATCACTTAAATATGATACAAAGGTTAGCTAGGTGGTTAAATCACTTCTTAGAATTACCCAAAATTTCATGCATATAATATTCCACTATATTTTTCATTAATTCTTGAAGGATCATTGGAATATCCCATTGATATGTAGAACCAATATTTTTTAATCCAAATGGCATGACAACATGGCAAACTATGCTATAGGGAATATTAAAAGTTATTTTAGTTTGATCCTTAGGGGCAATCCAAATTTGGTTATACCTTGAATAGCCATCCATAAGGGACAACATTTCATACCCTATGGTAGAATCTAAAATAGCATCAATAGGGGGAAACAATTGATATCCTTAGGACAATCTAGATTGATGTTATAAAAATAATAACAAATCTAGATAACATTCTTTTTTTTATTTTTCATAGATATAATGTTATATACCCAACCCAAATATTCAATGACTCTTATAAATTTAGCACCTAACAACTTCTAGATTTTAATTTTACACAAGTATTGAATGAGAGGAGAGAACCTTCTTTGCTTTTGGTTGATATGAGTGGAATCTTCAAAGGTAACAATATCATGGAAAACTAACTCCTCATCAATTCTAAGCATGTTAAAATATTCCTAGGTGAAGACATCCTTGTAATACTTAAGGTAGTAAAGATGGCTTATTTTGTAGATAGGCTAGCCCTAATTTTAACTATACATGGTTGCTTAGAGGTACCTATACTGATATCTATATTAGATTTGGAATTCATGAAATTTACTTCTTCAAAATGGTCCAGAGTAGGGGTAATATTCTTTAATTTAGAATTAATCTCAATCTCAAAAACATAATCAAACCACTTGTGCCTTCCCCAAAACTAATCTCAATATCAAAAACATAATCAAACCACTTGTGCCTTCCCCAACTAGGGTTGGTATCTTGGAGGAACCCTCTCTTATGATATTATTGGAGGATCTTTTCCTCTATAGTATATAACTCTAGTGTAGCTTAATAATTAGGAAATGGTGGGAGAAATATGACATTATTGGGGATTTGAATTATTGATTCTTTTGCATGCCCCATTGTCCCTAATCCTATAGAGTATTTGAGCATGTGATCGATAATTAAGAAATATAGGTATGCAAGGACTAGGTTATGGTTCTAATTGCTTGTAAACTATTATTAAAGTATTAATTATAACCCTAGTTTTTAATTTTATAGAAAACTCAATTTCAACAAAGTGCATTACTAGACAAAAGGGTGTAGGATAAATCAAACTATCAAGCCACTTGTCAAACAACCTATCTAAGCAATAAAATATTTCTAGATCAAAAAAAAAACTATCATGGGAAATAGTAATTGCTTGGGAATTTAATATTTCTTGAAAAATAGTAGGAAATAGGATTGCCACATTAAGAGAAATTTTATTAGAAATACTAGATAGTCTAGGCACATCAAGGGTTGCATAGGGTAAATAGTCATTAAGGACTATAAAAATAGAAAGAATATACCCAAAAATAGTTGAAAAATCTATGCTAACTAAGATTACCACTTTAAAAGGTGGTCCTATTCTTGTTGATGAAACTCTAATAGAATATAAGCCACTAGTAGGATATAATTTAGGAAAGGTTATGACAATGCATGAATTAATGTTTTTAAGGATAGAACAACCAATTATTTCACTTAGTCTAGTCAAAAATTTTGATGTAAGGATAACAAAAATATTATCTATTATATGTATATTTAGCCTAGATTTATATCAATTATATTTAGCATTCCTAGGCATGCAATAGGAAAAAAAATTATTGTCATAATTTTCACAAAAAAATTATATCAAAATGACCATAATTATCATCTAAAATAGGAACTTCCATTGAGCCTACTTAGTAATGCACAACACCCACCTCAAAAATAGTAGTAGTACAAGAAGCATTCTTTGTTTCAATATGAAAGTCTTGATTAAAATCACTATTTGCATCCCTATTAGTTTTATCCACATGCTATCATTATTCACACAAAATGCTAATTGTTTTAGTTTAACAACATCCTCATGAGATTTATATAATTTGGCCAACCTTTGATAGAGAAGAATAGAACATTCTCTCTACTTAGGCTTTAAAAATGGTAGGAATTTATAAATTAATTCTTTAGGATAGGTAGTAATAACATCCATATCAATTTTATCATCTTCTAATTCAATTCAAGATGCCCCTTGTAAAAATTTCATCGATAAATCCATTAAGGCTCACATTCATAAATGAAAACCTTTTGTATTTCATCAATAGAAGGAATAAAATAAATATGATGGCTTGGAGGGTCAGCCCCTAGGGGTCTATGTATCCCTCTATGGTGAATACCTAGTCTCCACCTAATCCTATTGGGGATATGGTTGCTACATTTAATAATTATGTTGAAATCCTAGGCACATGGCATTGCCCAAATATTTATCCTCCTAGTGCTTACCCTAAGGATAATCACTAGCAAAATTTTCAAGCATCACAATATGAGGTTGTGTATGCTTAATATTATACCTCTTATCCAATATAATATCCAAATATGTCAACTCAATATCCTCAAGCCCCATTACAAATCTATCTCCCATGCACAAGTACCACCTTCCCTAAATAAAATTTCATAACCTAGGATGAGGAGGAAGTATATGCCATATCGGATGGTTCAAAACCTCAATACCTACTAGGCCACAAGTTCAATTAAATTTAATGATAAGTTCTAAGAGCAAATCATTGGAGGAACAAATAAATACTATTCTAATAGGTCATAATCCATAAAATAAGCCACTAGATCCTAGGAAGAATGTTTTCCCTATGGTTGCAACCTAGAATTTGAAAAATATTTTGATGACTACCAAAATAAACCCCTCTAAAGTCTCTAGCCAATGATATTTAACCCTAGTACAAGCTACTACTCCCCAATTAGCTACGACAGAGATACCCTAGCTATAATGGACTCTTAGCTTGACTTAGAGGGTTCACTCTCTAGAATAAGTCAATGTAGTAGATCACCTAAAAAAGTCTACTATAGTTGTGCCTCTCTAGGATGTTATCTCTATGCCAAAGTAAATGAAATTTCTAGAGTAATAATTAGAAAATCATAGGATCTTGGGTAAACAAAAGGAACCTACAATCCTTCAAGTCTTGACTTCCAAAGGAAGAAAAAACAATTATTTGATAGATTATAGTACTTCAACCATTCCTAAAAAGATGGAAAATACATTAGGATTAGTATATAATTTTTTTAAACAAGGAGTATCTAGCTAGATGGAACCCCTACCCAAATATTTGGGCTAATAAAAAAAAACTTTTATGTAACATTTCAAGGATGCCCAAATCCAACTATCCATTAGGACATAGTAATTATTGAACTGTTAGCTACTTTTGGCATCTGTTTATCAAGATATTTCACTGTAAAAATAGGAGGGTATCTATCCCTATACTAGACACATATGCTACTTATAACTTGATATGACACTAAGCTAAATATTTCATTGAAACCCCTCCATATTCAACATGTGAAGCATGTGCTTGTAATTAAGCTAGATATTGAGCAAACTTGCATTACACAAGAATAATTTGGGTTAGAAGCATCTATTGATGAAGTCCTCTCTTTTGTGCTTGATGATCAAATGGATTAGTGGGGTGTTGACATGGGTAATATAAATTCTTATGATATATTTAAACAAATAGGTGTGGAGACTTACCTAATTCAAGAAGAGAATTTTATCATCCCTCAAATCATAAGGATAGAGGACTTTAGTGGCTTGTGGAAGTTGTACTTTGATGGTGCCAAAAATAAAAAATTAGTTGGAGCCAATGTTTATCTCATTTCACGAAAAGGAAAAAATATAAAACAAGCATACAAACTATAGTTTAATTTCTCAAAAAATATTGCTAAATATGATTCCTTGGTGCTTGGTCTCCACTTGGCATAGAAAGGATACATTAAGCTTATGCAAGTCTTTGGCGATATAAAATTTATAATAAAGTAGGTAATATCCCAATGTTTAGAAAAAAATAAATTGATGAAATATTATAGACATAGGGTCTAGAATCTAACTAAAGCCTTTGATGCCATAAACTTCAATGCCCTCCTAAGGACTCAATTTTCATGCTCATCGAATGGTAGTTGTCAATTAGCAATTTGACCTGGTGAGCAACCTGATTTAGAAAAAGTGGCATGTGAATATAATAGTTATACCATCCATTATTGATAATAAAGCACATTGGAAAGTGTATGAAAGTGATGAGCACATTGTTCATTTTCTTTAGTAGGTAGACAAATTCATAGAAGAGATGTCCTCCAAAAATAAAAAATCGTATGAAGATCATATCATCCAATTAAGGACCAATAATATTCCAAAGGGATCAGTGACATTTGAATCCTTGTTTAGCCTAGACAATAAATTTAAAGGAAATAAAGGAATCACTACCAACAAGGAAGATTATTAATAAATAGAAGTTAACCCAAGACAAATGTTGAAAATAGACAAAGTGGCTACCCAAGAAAATAAAGAGTCCTGCATCCACTTATACCAAAAATACAAGAAAGTGATGGCATAGACTTATGAGGATTTTAAAGGCTACAATAAAGAGTTTATTTATCACATAATTGAACTAGATCCTGAGGTTAAGGTTATAAAGTAAAAATAAAGATCAGTTAATCCTAAAATTAAACCTCTTATGAGACAGGAATTATGCAAGTTGATTGAATCAAAAATCATATATCCCCTCAAGAATACCACATGGGTTTCCAAAATGGTACCTATGAGAAAAAAAAATGGAGAAATCAAACTGTGTGTTGACTTCAGAGATCTAAACAAAGCCTTGCTAAAATATCATTACCCCTTGTCTTCCATGGATTAAATTTTACAAATAGATGTAGGCTCAAAAATATTTTTTCTACTAGATAGATTCTTTGACTTCAATCAGATCTAGGTAAGATATAACGATTAGCATAAAATAGCCTTCACCACTAAATAGGGAACCTTTAACTATCAATTGACATATTTTGATCTATCTAACATGAAGCCACATTTCAAAGAGCTATGAATATTTTATTCAAAGACCTTATCAATGATATAATATTGATCTACTTAGATAACCTCACCATATTCTCTAAGTAGTCGGATCACTTTATGCATTTAGAGAGGATCTTTAAGCAATATTAATATTTTGAATTCATCTTAATCCCAATAAATGTGTCTTCTATGTTCCTCAGGGTAAGTTATTGGGCCATATTGTATCAAATGAGGGTATTTCTATAGACCCTGACACAATCAAGGATATTATCATCCTTTCATTACTATTATCCTCTTTTATTGTCCCAACCATTAGACATGGGATGGACTAGATAGATGGGTAAATATTCACCTTATAAAGATCAGTTCATCCTAAAATTAAACCTCTTATGAGACAGGAATTATGCAAGTTGATTGAATCAAAAATCATATATCCCCTCAAGAATACCACATGGGTTTCCAATATGGTACCTATGAGAAAAAAAAATGGAGAAATCAAACTGTGTGTTGACTTCAGAGATCTAAACAAAGCCTTGCTAAAATATCATTACCCCTTGTCTTCCATGGATTAAATTTTACAAATAGATGTAGGCTCAAAAATATTTTTTCTAGTAGATAGATTCTTTGACTTCAATCAGATCTAGGTAAGATATAACGATTAGCATAAAATAGCCTTCACCACTAAATAGGGAACCTTTAACTATCAATTGACATATTTTGATCTATCTAACATGAAGCCACATTTCAAAGAGCTATGCATATTTTATTCAAAGACCTTATCAATGATATAATATTGATCTACTTAGATAACCTCACCATATTCTCTAAGTAGTCGGATCACTTTATGCATTTAGAGAGGATCTTTAAGCAATATTAATATTTTGAATTCATCTTAATCCCAATAAATGTGTCTTCTATGTTCCTCAGGGTAAGTTATTGGGCCATATTGTATCAAATGAGGGTATTTCTATAGACCCTGACACAATCAAGGATATTATCATCCTTTCATTACTAGTATCCTCTTTTATTGTCCAACCATTAGACATGGGATGGACTAGATAGATGGGTAAATATTCACCTTATAAAGATCAGTTCATCCTAAAATTAAACCTCTTATGAGATAGGAATTATGCAAGTTGATTGAATCAAAAATCATATATCCCCTCAAGAATACCACATGGGTTTCCAATATGGTACCTATGAGAAAAAAAAATGGAGAAATCAAACTGTGTGTTGACTTCAGAGATCTAAACAAAGCCTTGCTAAAATATCATTACCCCTTGTCTTCCATGGATTAAATTTTACAAATAGATGTAGGCTCAAAAATATTTTTTCTACTAGATAGATTCTTTGACTTCAATCAGATCTAGGTAAGATATAACGATTAGCATAAAATAGCCTTCACCACTAAATAGGGAACCTTTAACTATCAATTGACATATTTTGATCTATCTAACATGAAGCCACATTTCAAAGAGCTATGAATATTTTATTCAAAGACCTTATCAATGATATAATATTGATCTACTTAGATAACCTCACCATATTCTCTAAGTAGTCGGATCACTTTATGCATTTAGAGAGGATCTTTAAGCAATATTAATATTTTGAATTCATCTTAATCCCAATAAATGTGTCTTCTATGTTCCTCAGGGTAATTTATTGGGCCATATTGTATCAAATGAGGGTATTTCTATAGACCCTGACACAATCAAGGATATTATCATCCTTTCATTACTATTATCCTCTTTTATTGTCCCAACCATTAGACATGGGATGGACTAGATAGATGGGTAAATATTCACCTTATAAAGATCATTTCATCCTAAAATTAAACCTCTTATGAGACAGGAATTATGCAAGTTGATTGAATCAAAAATCATATATCCCCTCAAGAATACCACATGGGTTTCCAATATGGTACCTATGAGAAAAAAAAATGGAGAAATCAAACTGTGTGTTGACTTCAGAGATCTAAACAAAGCCTTGCTAAAATATCATTACCCCTTGTCTTCCATGGATTAAATTTTACAAATAGATGTAGGCTCAAAAATATTTTTTCTACTAGATAGATTCTTTGACTTCAATCAGATCTAGGTAAAATATAACGATTAGCATAAAATAGCCTTCACCACTAAATAGGGAACCTTTAACTATCAATTGACATATTTTGATCTATCTAACATGAAGCCACATTTCAAAGAGCTATGAATATTTTATTCAAAGACCTTATCAATGATATAATATTGATCTACTTAGATAACCTCACCATATTCTCTAAGTAGTCGGATCACTTTATGCATTTAGAGAGGATCTTTAAGCAATATTAATATTTTGAATTCATCTTAATCCCAATAAATGTGTCTTCTATGTTCCTCAGGGTAAGTTATTGGGCCATATTGTATCAAATGAGGGTATTTCTATAGACCCTGACACAATCAAGGATATTATCATCCTTTCATTACTATTATCCTCTTTTATTGTCCCAACCATTAGACATGGGATGGACTAGATAGATGGGTAAATATTCACCTTACATGGAGTGGCACAACAAGGCCTATATTAAGATCATGGTATTTGGCTCAATCAAGAGCCTCAAGGATTTTGATAAAGGTTGGATGCTTTATAGGATGTGATCTAGGGTGCACACTTGATACTCTAATATCTTTGGGGAAAGGGTAAGAGAAAGAAAACCAAATATAGAAAAAATAGAAAAAACCTAAGCTAATAGGGTGGTAATGCACCAAAGATCAAATAAGATCCCTTGCACAACAACTATGATTGTAATATGTTTGCATAAACACTTCCTCTCCTCAACCTATATAAGCAAAGAAACACAAAGGTTCAAACACACACATGAAAGAGATATGTTAGGGCATGAGATCCATAAATGGAATCAAAGTAGAAACATAGGAATCAAGTATATATATGCATGCAAAAAATTATTATAATGATTATGCTAGGAGCAGGGATTTGGTTGCCCACAAGACCACTCAAAAATTTGTGTACTACTATACAAAGGAAAATGAAGGGAAAGTGTATAAAAATAAAAATTCAAAAACTTATACAAATTTTTTGATGCTTTACAATTCTAAAACTTTTGCTACTTATATATTACAATAGGAAGAGTTTCCCTCCAAAAATTGTAGGTTGTCATGACAGTCTCAACTACATATTCTATGGATTTTGAAAATTAAATGGTTGTACTATGTACCATTACTTTCGTCAATCATGGACTACTACTGCCACAAGTGCCATGCCTTTACCTTTAATAGACCACCAACCCTTTTTGAATTACTAAGTTGAAGTTACCTTGGTAGGTTATCTTTATCATTTCTTAGTAACGGTACATTACCTTGGTTTATCTACTTTTTCTAGAAGTTCATGTTGGAAATATGTTGAATATTTTCCATGTTATTCTGGTGGGGTTAACTCTAAAAGGTATTGGACACTCTCTGTGTATCCTCGAGGGGATCTAGGGGCTATTTAGGGTTAAATATTTGAACCCATGGTTTTTTTCCCATGGTATTGTAAAATCCATTCTTGTGTTGTTGTTATTTAATTGCACTTACATCAGGGTTTGAAGAGAGAGGAGAGATACACATTATTATATTGGATACGGTTAAGTTTATACAAATAGGAGATATTATTGTGTTGGGATTTTTCCCATAAGGGTTTCCCAGGTGAAATAATGTGTTATGTGTGTATTTGTTATCTTTTTTTATTTGATTATGTATTTATTGTTTTTCTATATTTAGTTTATCGGGGCCTTTTGCTCTTCATTTGGTATCAAAGCTACGTTTTTTAGCTTTGTTCGAAGAGTAAAGGTTTCAACACTATGATAAATTAATTCTTGAGTGGGAGCCCTACACAGAAGAATATAGGCAAACAAAAATGATGCGAAGTACACAGGTAGAGATTGAAAAAAAATTATGGATACAATTTTGAGTTATGGAAACTCAAGATGGAGGATTTTTTGGTTGATAAAGACCGGTAGATTATGATCTCGGGAATAGAACCAACATCAATTATAGATGAGGATTGGCTAAAAATCAATAGGAAGGCAAGGAGATCTATTAGAGTATTTTTATCTAATTTGATATTATTGAATGCATTGACAGAGACCATGGCAAAGTCATTATGGGATAATATGGGAACTTTGTATCAGATAAAGTATTGGTAAATAAAATATTTCTTTGAAAGTTGTATTCACTTCAGATGAATGATGGTGACTTTATGGCTAAACATCTAAATAGTTTTAACATTATGGTAAGTCAATTAAACTATGTTGAAGTAAAATTGAATGAAGAGGAAAAGTGTATTACTTTACTTTATTCATTACTTGATTCGTGGGATAACCTAGTTATGGCTATCATCAATACTACTTCTACATTGAAAGTAGAGGATATAGTAGGAACATTGCTATCTAAGGAAATGAGATGAAAATTTTATGAGTATTACCATCAGAAGTATGCCTTGATTGTGAGAGCTCATTCTCAACAAAGAAGTAAAAATAAATCAAGAGAAAGGAAATCAAAATCTAGGGGTAAATTTGCTGCTCCAAAAAAGATAAAATGTTGGAAGTGTGGTAAAATAGGGCATTATAAAAGAGATTGTAAATCTAAAAAGGTTGATAATAGCTTATCATTTTATCAAGGAACTTATACAAAATTGAAGACCACAAATGAAGATTCAGGGGACTTATTCTTAACTATAGCATGCTCAAATGAATGCCACGACTCATGGCTGATTAACCCAAGTGCTTCCTTTCATATGACTCCTCATAGGGAGGGGTTCTATGAATATGAAAATATAAATGGAGGTGAAGTACTCATGGGATACAATTCGACATATAAAATAATAGGTCAAGGAAGAGTCAAGTTGAGGTTAAAAGATGGAAAAATTAAAACCCTTTCTAGTGTGTTGCATACTCTAAGTTTGGCAAGGAATTTTATATCTATAATTAGGATGAATGGCATGGGTGTGACTGTGGTATTCAATAAGGATAGTTGCAATATGGTTTGTGGAGTCTTGGTGTTGGCAAGGGGAGTTTGTACAAGAACTTTGTTCAAACTTGAGGCTAGCACTATAAGTATTGATTGCAATAACTCTTCAGTTGTAGAGGAGAATAATATGGTAGAAGCACATCCAAGTATTCCTGTAATGAATACAATGTTGTGGCATCAAGGCATGGGGTATATTGGTGAGAAATTCCTTTGAACATTAAAAAAATAAGGTATGTCTAAAGGAATTTTGATTGTCCATTAAATTTTGATTTTTTTGAGCACTATGTTTTTGGAAAACAAACCTGAGTCAATTTTCATAGTAGTGCTACAATATTTGAAGGAATTTTACATCTAGTTCATAGTGATGTGTTTGGACCTAAAAAAGTAGTTTCATTGGGTAAATTTATCTATTTTGTTACATTTCTAGATGATTTTCAAGAAAGACCTGGGTATATTTTAAAAAAATAAATATGATGTTTTCAATAAATTTAAAACGTTTAAGTCTCTTGTAGAAAATTAGATAGATAAAAAGATAAATTTTTTGAGAAGTGACAATGGTGGTGACTATTTCTCTAATGAATTTGAGCAATTTTGCAAGGATTGTGGAATAGAAAGATAAAAAACAACTCTGTATACTCCACAACAAAATAGAGTTGCAAAATGGATGAACAAAACATTAATGGATAAGGCCAGAAGCATGTTAAGTGGTGTAGGGTTAGAAATGAATTTAAGGGCAAAAGGTATGTTAAATGCTTGTTACCTCATTAATAGATCACCTACCTTAGATTTTGTGGACAAGACTCCGCAGGAAGTTTGGACTGGTAATAAACCCTCTCTCAATCATATAAGGTTTTTTGGTCGTGATGCTTATATGTATGTCCCAAAATAGAAAAGGACTAAGCTAGACTATAAATATAAAAAATACATATTTGTGGATTATAGTATTGGTGTTAAAGGATATAAGTTGTTGAACTTAGAAACATAAAATATTTTTTACAATCGTAATGTGATCTTTAGAGAAACAAAAGGGGTTCCAAAACAAGAAATGCAACCAAGCAAAGAACTTGAAATAGTTCAAGTAAAATTTGAATAAGAGGAAGAACCTATGGTAGAACCTGGTACTACATAAGAGGATGAACTATAGAGAGAGTCTAAAGAGGAAAATTTAGAGAAATAAGCTAAGGAGAAAACTAAAGATGCAGAACTTGGAACTCCAAGTTTGAGGAGATAAGATCGAGTGAGAAGACTCCCAGAAAAATATAACCCTTCAAATATTTTTTCAGCATTTAATATATCAGTTACTAATGAAGAACCCAAGACTGTAAAGGAGGCACTTTAGTAAAGTGATAATAAGTCTTTAAAAGGAGTTGTGGAGGAATAAAATGAATCCTTGGATAAAAATAATATGTGGGACTTGGTGAAATTACCCCATGGAAGAAAATTGGTTGGTTGTAAGTGGGTATTCAAGAAGAAATACGATGTAGAAGGAAATTTGGAGAAGTGCAAGGCTTGACTAGTAGCAAAAGTATTTTTTCAAGTTTAAGGAATTGACTTTGGTGAGATTTTTTCTCTTGAGGCTAAACTACCTTCAATTAGATTTTTTTTGGCAATTTCTATTGCTTTTGATCTTTAAATAGAACAAATGGATGTAAAGACAACATTTCTACATGGTGAACTTGATGAAGACATATATATCACAACCAAAATGCTTTAGGGTAAAAAGGTAAGGAGGACTTGGTATGCAAGTTGAAAAAGTCTCTTTATGGCTTGAAGCAATCTCCAAGAATGTGGAACAAAAAATTTGATAGGTTTGTTTTGACACTTAGGCTTGGAAAAAGAAAAGCAGATTTGTGTGTGTATTTTAAACAAGAAGTTGAAAATTTTATTATCATTATTTTGTATGTGGATGACATGTTGCTAATTTATAATGATAAGGAGATGATAAAGTTACTAAAATCTTAGTTATCTTTTGAATTTCACATGAAGGATTTAGGTGTTGCAAAATTTATTTTGGTATGGAAATAATATAGGACCATGCAAATAGAAAGTTATGGTTAAATCAAAGGAAATGTGTTGATTTAATACTACAGAGGTTTAGGATGTATGATTTTAAACTAGTATGTACTCCATATCCTATTGGTCAAAAGTTAGCTAATGGACAATATCCTAAAATAGATGAGGAAATTAAAGAAATGTATCATGTTCCTTATGCTAGCATTGTTGGTAGTCTGATGTATGAAATGGTTTGTACAAGACCTGATATTGCACATGCAATGGGAGTAGTTAGTAGATATATGTCCAATCCAAAAAAAGGAACATTGGACTACTATGAAGAGGATCTTTATATACTTGCATGGAACTTTAGAATATGTTATCTATTACCAAGAAAATTTTGGATATAGTAATATTGTAAATCTAAAAGGTTTTATGGATGCTGACTAGGCTAGAGATTTGGACAAAAGAATATCCATGACTGCTTATGTGTTTAGACTATTTGTAAGGGCAATAATTTGGAAGAGTAAAAATAAATCAGTGGTTGCTTTATCCATAATAGAGGAAGAGTACATTGTAGCAACTCATGCATGTAAATAAGCAGTGTGGCTATATAGGTTGTGTTCAACATTTGGTCTTAAGTAGAATGCTATGAGAATTGGAAGTGACAATTAGAGTGCAATATTTTTGGCTAACAATCCTGGTTTTCATGATCGATCAAAACATATTGATATCAAGTACCATTTTGTGAGAGATATGGTTGAAGGGAATCAGGTGATGTTGGAGAAATTTGATATAGATAATAATGTTGTTGATTCATTAACAAAGGTTGTACTTGCTCAAAAAAATTCTTGGTGTAGAATATCTATGGGTATGGTTGCCCTTGATAGTTGACAATGGTAGTTTTTGGCCCCTATGGAAAGTATTCAACAAATGGGAGAATGTTGGAAATATGTTGAATATTCTTCATTTTATTTTGGCAGGGTTAACTCTAAAATATATTGGATACTCTTCATGCATCCTCATCAGGGTTCGAGGTCGAGTTAGGCATCGAGTAGGGGTTTGGGGGTGATAGCCCCCAAAAAGTGGGGGTTCGAGGGTGGTAGGCCCCCAAAAAAATTTTTAGGGTTTCTTAAGCTATTTTTAGACCCATATGGGTTTTTTAGGGTTAAATATTTAAACCCATTGTATTGTAAAATTTGTTCTTGTGCTATTGTTATTTAATTGTACTTGTATCAGGGTTTGAAGAGAGAGGAGAGATGCACATTATTGTATTGGATACGGTTAAGTTTAGATAATAAGGAGGTATTATTGTGTTGGGTTTTTTTCCTTAAGGGTTTCCCATGTGAAATACTATGTTATGTGTGTATATGTTATCTTCTTCTTTTCTTCTTGATTTTGTATTTACTATTTTTCTATATTTATTTTATGAAGGCCTTTTGCTCTTTAATTTGTGTACCATTTTTCATGTATTATTATTTGATCTAATCCCTTTATTTTATTTTGATACATCCTACTTCCCGAAATACTTGGTCACTTTATCATATTTTTCTTCTTGCCTATATACTTATCAAAGCTTGTAGTTCTTTTCTTTCTTTGGGACTTTTACAAATTCTTGATCTTTCAACATCTCAACTACCCCTTTCATAACTCTTCCTACTATATTTTTGTTTCAAAACTATGCCATTAGACATTTCATCTATTGTCATAGTTGGATATTCTAAAAAAATTTGATTTCCCTTTTTTGTTCATGCTTTTGAAACTCTGCCACCTCCTAACCCATGGGATTTAAGTACTATGAACCTAATGCAACCTTCATTGCTCTATCATCTATACCAACTTTACCTTTTGACTTAATGTTTTTCCAAGTTATTTTAAGGAAATATCATTGGAAGTCCCTTGAGATGCAAACTATAGATAATGACATTTATTTTCTACAAGATTTTTTATTAAAGTATTTTCTATGTCTGTTACTATTGTATGAGTTATTAGCATTTGAATTTGCTCTTCCTATTGGATGAGTTGTTAGTGCTGAGAAAAATTCACCTAGGTGGTTCCTTTAACTAAACATGGTTAAGTAGATGTCCTATAATATCTCATGATGGTAAAATTTTGTAGTTCTTTATCTATTCCTCACAACTATTGATTCTTCCTCGATCATTTTTCACCATTGTATATCATCATATGAGTTTGGTGGAGAGACAATACATAGGAGCCTAGGGTTGCAAATCCAAACAAATTTGGATTATAATTGGACTTTCTAGTTTATCCACAACTGGTATCTAGGTCCATGTTTTGATAATAGTAGATCTATTTTAGCTATCACCAAAAGGGCTCATGAGCAACTACTAATGATGGGGTTTGGCAGTTATCACCAAAAAGGCTAAGTGGATTTATTGTGTGCCATTAGATATTAATATTTTATAGTTATCTTCACCACACATCATGATTATTTTACATCCATCCTCACCCTTTGGATATACCTTTTTGGTGATTTCTTGGCATGGGTTTCCTTCTAGTTGATGATGGTTCAAGATTTTCTCATTCTGCACGAGCTTTTGGTGCAAATTTTCTTCCTCATTTGAATTGTACTAAGACTTCACTATAGCTTTGGCAACTCATAAAGGCTTTTTACTCACAAGAGGAGATGAACCCAAAGCATAAGTCCTTATCTATTGTGTGCAAAGTCATCAAAATGTATCTTTGGTGATACATAAAGGATCACTTATATTACTTATTTAGATGAAGAAAATAGTGCTAAGTAATATTTTTATAGTCTTTTATTGGGAAGGAGGTAACTATCCTTTTTAATTTCATCTTCCTTAGGTGTGTGCCCCTTTTTTCATCATCCTTCTTTCTTGACTCAAACCTCTTTCCATTTGCTTTATATTGATGCAAGAAGATCTTCTTTATGATATTAATATGATTCTCCCATATGTGTAATCTTCTTATCCTCTATTTATTTTAGGTCTTCATGTATTTGACACCACAAATGATTTGACAATTTTAATCATTTGGTGTTGATCCTAAGAATACTTCTCATTAATCACCAAGAAGCTGGCTTCACTTCCAAATGAACATCCTACATGACAAAATTGGTTAGTATTTTTTTACATACAAACATGACCCTAAGGGGGTTGGATCCAAATTTTGCTTGTTTTCACCCCATGCCTATTTTCCCATATGCTTTTAGGGGATTTTAATCCTAGAATTTTGTTTCCCATTGGTTTTTCTATCCTTCTAGAATGAATGAATATGGGTCATCAACCATTATTCCTAATTTAGGACATTCTTCTTTAGTTGTCAGGATCTGATCATGGTTCAATTCAAACATAGGTAGCTGCTCCACATGGTGAGGATAGAGGAGTTCTAATAGAATTTTAATTTTGGTCCTATATCACATCCTTCATACCATGAGATACCAATCCAAATATAGGTATCCCCTAGCTTGGTAGTGAAATATTTTGATAGGAATATTCTAAAATATGGGGGTGGATAAATTATTGATATATCTTATGCAATAATTAGGTTGGGATAGGCATACAAGGAGAGCAAGAGTTATTCCATAACTTCCAATATTTGGACTAAAATACTATCCAAATATACAACTCACTTATCTATAGTCCAATATAACAAATGTGCTCACCCTTTTGATATAACACATCTACCACCTCTTTTGACATAACAAATGTGCTCACCCTGGATTCTATTATACAATTATGAATTAACTTATTACGATAAATTTAGATAAAATGGGGGTATGAGACTACTTAATTTAGGGGATAATATCTACAATATTGAGGTACCATTTTTCTATCCTTTCCTTATTTCTTCCTCCTTAAGGGCCTTCCTTAGATGCTCTTTTTAGAATGGCCAAGATATCCCAGAACGATATCGGTATCGTGGACTTCTTTAGATGGGCCACCATAATGAATGATCCAAGAGAGAAATCCTTTTGAGTGGTGTATAGTGGAGTGGAAAAATAATTTTATTTGATTATCTAAGTAGATTTGGCTAGTTTTAGGGGGCTTTTGCCTCAAGATTTTTTGGGTGTTTTCCTTGGTGATTGTTGGGTTTTGGGGGGTGCAACTATTAGAAGCCAAAAGTCAATATTGGCTGCTTGGAGCCTTTTGGATGCTTTACTAAATACTAGTAGGAAGTAAATGGACCCTTGTCTATTGAGGTGTTATAATGGGAGGCTACCATATTGGTTGGTTGTCTTGTGCTAACTGCCAAGGGTTACTAGGTTGCTTTTATCGGTCTCCTTCATTGCCCACTTTTTAGACCATATTAGATAATTTGATTGCACTTGAGGTTGTTGGGCACCAAATTATCTATCTTATCAGATACTGCATAAATTTGCTTCTCATCCTAAGCTACTAGTACTTGTTCCTAAAGGACACAGTTTTACTCTAGAAGAGATGTAGTTGAAGTGGCCTATTTGGACACTTGTCTCTTGACTCCTAAATATGAAGTATAAGCCTAGGAAGGCATCATCTTAGTTGTTGCAATGGTTAGAAGTAGAGATATTTCTCCTTAGTTACTCTAGTTGGAGAGGATATTTGGGGTAGGGCAGTACCAAGAAGTATACTCCTCTATGTAGTTGTTCTGAATGGGCACTATTTCCCTAGCATGGTTAGGGAATTACTACTATAAAGGAGTTAGTACTATCACTATTTATTTATTTTGACCTTGAGCTTGAACATTATTCCTATTATTTTGAAACTAAGGCTTGGGGTAACCATTAGATGAAGCTATGTTTCCTTAATTACCTTGTAGGAAGGTATATTTTGGGTTGTTTAGATAAGCATACCTTTGGTACTTACATTCCCTTCTTTTGGCCACTACTTCATTAGCAATCATTGCAAGCAACTTTTGTATCATTCTTCTTTGGGTCTTATAGAATAGAGGGTATTGGAGCAAGTGGGACTTGAGTAACTGTATGTGAAAATAAGTTTTGCTAGAAGTTTATTGGCTAAAAAACTAGGGGGGTTGATAAGGATATTTCATACTAGGGTACAGAGGCATAGAATTCCTAGGTACTAGTCTTCCAATCAAAATCAAATCATATTCAACTTGGATGGCTATACCATGGGAATATAGTAGGGAATTTCCTCCTTGGACCTTAATAATTAATGATATTTCAAAATCCAAGGTGTTTGGATAATATATAAATTCCATATCTAGGAGAGGATAGAGATCTTTAGGTATTTTATGCCAGTACTTATGAAATCTGAGGTTAAAATCCTCTATCATCTCCATGAAAGCTCTCTTGATAGATAGTTGTTCTATGAGAGAAACTCCATCTACCTTTCATCTTAATTTTTCAATGAATAAAGTTGTGAGTTGGTCCTAGTTAGCTATTGATTCATGTCAGAGTGCAAGATATCATTCTTGGTCCCTTCCTCTAAAAGAGGTTGCCAATAATCTCAAAATCATGTTTTGCTCTAATATATTTAGTGTGAATAGGTTGACCACATGGTTTAGATTCTCGATATAAATAGTTAAATTATACCCAATTAAATAAGTAAGATATTTGAGAGTGGACATTGGTATCTCCTCCCATACTTCATACAAAGTGGGTGGTACCAAAGGATCTCTATTATTCCATGCAAGGAATGTACTAGGTGGTGGTGGAGTAGCTTTGTTTTGGCCCTTGGATCTTCTTCTTCAAGGAATGGTGTTAAGTGGAGGGAGCAACTCTTAGATATTTTTAGTAGCAAAGGATTTTGTTGCAGGTCTCTCATTCATACATTTTTTGATCCTTTGGTTGGATTGGATACACTAGGTGAAATAGAGAGTGCTTTGAGATTAGGTAGACTAAAGCCTTCATCGAATCCTTGATCTGTTGTCCTTCACAATGGATTATTATGGATCTTTATTCTTAAGTGGAGATGCTAGGTGAGTTTGAGATACTTCAAAAAGAAAAATAGGTGGATACCCTCACCAAAGTCTAAGCCTAACTTTTTTTTTCAATTGTAAGACTAAAGATAAATCAATGGGGTCCCACTAGGCATTCCATTAAACTATTATCCTCTTCAATTGTACCAACCATCATACATGTGGTTGACCAAGTGGATGGGGTAGATCACACCTCATGTAGAGCAACATAATAGGGTCACCTAAGAGAATGAGGTTCAACTCACTTAGGGAATTTTGATATTTTAAAAAAGGTTGACTCCTTTATAGGATGTGATATCAAGTGCACACTTCCTATTCTAACAAATTGGGGGGAAAGGGTAAGAGAAAGAAAAAATATGGTGGAAAGAAAAAAATCTAAGATAACGAGATGGTAATGTATCAAATATCAAATAAGATCCCTCACAATAGCTTTCATTGTAATGTGTTGACATGAATGCTTCCTCTTCTTGACATATATAATCATATAAACATAGATATGTAAGCACACACACATAAAATATATGGGTTAGGGCATGATATCCATAGATGGACTCAAAGTAGACATGTAGGCCTCTAGTGAATATATATGCATGCATGCAATATATATATATATATATATATATATATATATATATATATATATATATATATATATATATATATATGCATGCATGGAAAAAACTATTACAAAATATTATGATAGGAGTAGGGGTTCGGTTGGTTATTAAAATTTTGGATAATGAATAAGTGTTCTCCATACGGCTGCTTTGCTAGAATTTTTTTGAGACCTATCTGGTGGGCTCTGCGGGGATGGCAGCAGTTTCTGGAGGAGGTATGAACAACTGGAGGAATGTAGTGATGGCATCAGGTCCGTCACAGAGCGTGCATGCTAGGGCTGGTATTTCTTTTAAAAATGATTGTAAGGAACAGGATTTCCCATTGCATGCCAGGAATCGCTTGTTAAAGAACAATGGATGTTTAGAACGATGTGAAGCCAGGCCGGTTCTAGTGGTTCAACCAGACTCGGTGGCGGAAGATGTGGAGTATTTAACCAAACATGCGCTTATTGGTAAATTTATGGGCATCCAAATTTCTCTTCCCTTTGTGGAGGCTTGGGTTAGGAAGACTTGGAACCCTAAAGGTGATTTGGAGGTGATGCTGAGTGCAAACAACTATTTTATGGTGGTTTTTTCTTGTCTTGCGGATCGTAACAAAGCATTTGAAGGAGGTCCCTATTTCTGTAACCAAGCGGGACTCTTTCTTAAACCTTGGCATGTGGGTTTCAACCCATCAGAGGAGCGACCGTCATGAGTTTCGATGTGGGTTCAACTTTCATGGCTCCCATTGGAATTTTGGAGAAATTACATCTTGCATATGATTACCCTTCTACTTGGGAAGCCGGTTGGGCCGTCACGATAGACGCTGGATAAAAAGGTAATCTATGTTGCCCGTATCTGTGTTGAAATTGATTTAAACAATCCTATTCCAGATTCTATTGAAATATAGTTCGGATCAACCACATGGGTTCAAAAACTTGACTATGAAGCTCTTCTATTTCGTTGTCGGATTTGCCATGAATATGGCCACTTACAAATAAAATGCCCTAAGTTTGTCCTGCCTGTGGCTTCAAATCTTGGGCCCTCTCGAGCTGTAAAAAATATGGATAAAGGAAAAGCCCCGATAAAGGAGGGGGATCAGGATAAGGAAGGCTTTGTTATGGTAAAACCTCGGAACAAAGGAAGAAAGGCAAAAAGAGACATTAAGGATAACTAGCCAGATGCTCAGCTCAATCGTTTTGAAATTCTAGAGAATCTTGATCAGTGCGTGGAGATACTTGAAACATCGCTACCTGTTATAGATATAATAGGACCAAATTAGTTGTCTCTTCATGAGGTGGAACCAAGGGAACCAGATATAGGGGGTTTAAATGAAGAACAGAGGGCTTTGGTTCCGAGTATAGGTGATATGGTTGGCCCTAGCCTTGGAAGTGAAGTTATCTTAGAAAATGGCACAGATTTAGATATGCCCTCTCCTACCCAGGCACTGATGCAGTCATCCATGGACTGTAAAACTCCTACGGTGTTGGGATTGCAGCATAAAATAATTAAAAAAAATGCTTGAGATAAGAATATGAAGGTGGTTCGGAAGAAAGACCAAGATAAAATTAAGTTAATGGGGGAGACTTTGGTAGAGTCAGGTTTGGTGAGAACATTGGACTCCCATTTTTATAACCCCCAAAAATGATTATACTTTCATGGAATGTAAGGGGGTTGAACAACATCCCCAGACAAAAATTTGTTCATGATTTGATTCGTGTTCATTCTCCGGATGTGGTTTTTATTCAGGAGACTAAATTAGCTATTGATAGTTTGTTCAATATTGCTCCCAAGTTGTGGAGAAAGGGGCAATGTCAGTGTATTGGTGCATGTGGATATGCTGGTGGCCTTGCTTGTTTATGGGATCTAGTTAAGATCTCTCCTCTTACCTGGATTTCCAGTAGGTGGTCTATTTCGATGATCGGGCATGATAATGAATCTAGTGAGACCATCCTACTTACAAACATGTATGCTCCTATTGATTACAATGGTAAAGTGAATTTATGGGAGCACATTGGCTTTGTGAGAAGTCTGGCTCCCCTGTACCCATGGATTTTGGCTGGAGACTTCAATTCTATCACTTGTCTAGAGGAAAAATGTGGTGGGATTGATCGTCTTGAGCCTTTTTCTTCTGTCTTCAATGCTCATATCCGGGCCTTGAACTTGGTTGACATCAAGCCGGATAATGGGATATTTACCTGGCATAATAGAAGATGTGGGGAATATTTCATTTCAGAGAGACTGGATAGGTTTTTGATCTCTATTTTTTGGATTGGCAATAATAGAAGCGCTAGTTCTATGATTCTGGAGGGTAGAGGATCTGATCATTGGCCTATCAAACTCTATGATCTGGAGTTAGGGCTAAAAAATAATCCCTCATTTAAGTTTCAACTTATGTGGTTGCAAGATCCTAAGCTTCATGATTTCATGCGAGGCTGGTGGACTAATGGCAAACCTCCTCATGGCATCGCTATGTACTCCTTTATGAAGTAGCTTCAATTTGTTAAGCATAAATTGAAGAGATGGAATAGACTAAATTTTGGGAACCTTTCCTTGGCTAAGCTGGTAGCTCTTAGGAGGGTGGAAGAAGCCTCAAGGAAGATTAGAGATCAGGGACTCACAAAGGAGCTTCTTGTTGAGGAATCTGAGGCTGTAAAAGATCTTGCTGAATGGGAACTGAGGGAAGAATTTTTTTGGAAACAAAAAGCTCGAGTAGATTGGATTCAGGAAGGGGATAGGAACACAGCCTTCTTTTATAACTCTGTTAAGGCTTGTCGTAATGGTAACCTAATTACCTCTCTTGTTAATTCTTAGGGTGCCCTGTTTTCTTCTTTCAGGGATATTTCAGAAGAGACTAAGAGGTATTTTTCCTCTCTCTTCAATGAGGATGCCCTCTTAGATGATGAGGAAGAAAAACTTATTCTAAACTTTATTCCCTCGATTATTTCTAGAGAGATGAATGAGCACTTGATGGGTCCAATTTCCCTTGAGGAGCTGAAAAGTGTTGTATTCAAGATGAAAAATGGGAAAGCCCCGGGTCCGGATGGATTCTCGATTGAGTTTTATCAAGAGTTTTGGGAGTTAATCAAATTTGACCTTTTGGAGGTGGTCCGTGAGTCCCAAAAGAACAAACAGATGCTAAGGGACCTAAATGCTACCTTTGTGGTGCTTATTCCCAAGAAAGAGGAAGCGAATTCCCTGGATATGTTCAAGCCTATTGCTCTCTGTAATGTTGTATATAAGATCATCACAAAAATTATTGCTAAGAGGCTGAAGATATGGTTGAGCAAAATCATCTCTTAGGAGCAAGGTGGGTTTGTTGCTAGATGACAAATCATGGATGGGGTTGTTATTGCTACAGAAGCTATTCACTCAATGGAAACTTCTAAGGAGAAAACTATGTTCATTAAGTTGGACATGGCAAAAGCCTATGACAGAGTTAGATGGTCCTTTCTTCAAAAATTTCGTATTGCTTTTGGCTTTGAGGAGGAATGGATTAGATGGGTGATGAGCTGTATTTCTTCTTCCTCATTCTCTGTTCTTGTTAATAACGAGACATCGGATCTGTTTGAGGCCTCAAGGGGATTGAGGCAAGGAGATCCTCTATCTCCTTATTTGTTTATCATTATGGCAGAAGGGTTGGGCAGATTACTCAAGTCTCAGGTTAGGCATGGTCTCATTCAGGGGTGGAAGTGGGATAACAATTTGCCACCTCTTTCCCACCTTCAATTTGTTCATGATACTGCTTTGTTGGGAGTTGCCACTATCAAGGAAGTTGGAAACATTAGACAGTATCTTGACATATATCTTGGTGCTTCTAGACAGGTGATTAATGAGGACAAGTCCTTTATTTTCTTCTTCAATACCCCCCCTCTTATTCAATCCAGGATTGCTCATATTCTACGATTCCAAGTCGGGACTCCCCCCTTCATTTATCTTGGGATCCTGATTTCATCTCATCCTCTGCCTAGATCTTCTTGGAAGTCTATACTTGATAAGTTTAGAAGGAAGGTAAATCACTGGACTATCAGATGGCTATCCTCTGTAGGTAGAGTATTGCTTTTAAAATATGTTATTCAAGCTTTACCCATTTACAAATGTTTTGTGCAAACAACTCCTTCTTGTTTCATCAAGGACATGGATGCTTTGTCAAGATAGTTTTTATGGTCTGGCAAACTTGATCAATCTAAATGGAGTTTGGTTAGATGGGATTCCATTTGTAGGCCAGTTCAAGAGGGAGGTCTTGGGTTGCGATAGGCAACTCTTTCTGGGCAGGCTTTGGCTGTGAAACTTTATTGGAGATGGTGTACCTCTCAAGATCAGATTTGGGCTAAAATATTATCTTATAAATACTTGAGAAGTATTTCTGAGGCAGATATCCCTAGAGAAAGTTTGGTTCAGAAAGGTTCTGTTATCTGGGACACTCTGAAAAGAGGATCTAATTTAATTAAGCAGGGTTTGTTCTGGATTTGCAATCGGGGATCAGATGTTCTTTTTTGGGAGGATTCTTGGGATGGCCACCCTCCTATATTGACTCAATATCCCAGGTTACATTCCCTAAGCATTTATTTCTTAGAAGCGAGATGGTCTCATGTGGAGGACTTAAAAGAAATCTAGTATTTTGGAAATATGGAGATGTACAGATGGAAAGATCCACAGGAATGGCCCCAAGGGGTATTGGCCGAGGATAGAGATGTGCTTGCTCTTATTCTTGCAGGGAGGCACTGTTCTTCAGTGAGGGATAAAGATATTCTGGCTTGGAACCCTAATCCCAAGGGAACCTACTCCGTAGCCTATGGTTATCAAGTTCTTGATAAGCAAAAGTTCGGAAGTCTCCCTATCACATGGTGGAAAAAGGTGTGGAATAGATTTGCTTGGCCAAAATGTAACTTTTTTCTCTGGCTGGTAGCTCATAATAAATGCCTCACTTGGGATAACTTGAGGAAGAGGGGATTTCAAGGTCCCTCTTTATGTGTCCTTTGTGGTAAGAATGAGGATGACTCTTCTCATTTATTTTTCCAATGCTCCCTTGCCAGAGACATTTGGCACTCGTTAGTGGAGTGCCCGGAACCATCCTTGTTTTCATGTGCTCTCCCTGGTGGAGTTTTGGAGTAGTCTGGGCAGACCTCCAGCCAAGGCCCCCTTCCTCCAAGTGGCTTGGAATTTGGGCCCTTCCTGCATCATTTGGCAGATTTGGCTCAAACAAAACCATCACATTTTTGAGGGAAATCATTTGGCTGTTCAATAGATCTGGCAAAGGATCCTGTGTATGGTTCAAGAAACTATCCATAGTAAATGTGATGTGGACCCCAATTTGGACTCTAGGGAGGAGAAGGTACGACAGGCCCTTGGTTTTTTTGGGGTTGGTGTGAATTCTTCTAGCCCTAGTAGGATTCCTTAGCTTAGCAAGAAGGTTAGGAGAGAGGGTAGATGGAGACTGCCCCCTAGAGGAGTTTTAAAAATTAATACTGATGGGTCGTCCAGGGGCAATCCTGGACATGCTGGAATTGGTGGTGTTGGGAGAGATTCTACTGGCGCGATCAGTTTTTTATTTTCCATTTATAAAGGTGTTCACTCCAACAATCTTATCGAAGCTCTAGCGATTCTTGAGGCCTTGCAAAGGGGGTTTTCTCTTGGCTGGCATAGGATTCTCTACAAATCTGACTCTCAAATTTTGGTTAATCTTTTAAACAGCAAAAGAGTGGAGGATGTTAATTAGCAGTTGGCCTCTGTGACCATTCAGATTCTCAGAATGAGTGAAGAGTTCGAATTTATATCCTTTGTGTACATTCCAAGGTAATGGAATGGGGTTGCTGATTACCTGGCCAAAAGGGTTTCTGAGCTATTGGATACTCAGAGTATTGACAACTGGGAGAGTCTCCCGTCTGGGGATTCTCAACACCTACGGGAGTTGATCCATAAGGATGTTCAGACTTAATGTGGTTTTTTTTTTTTTTTTCTTTGGGAATTGACCTTGTCTGGTGATTTAGCCTGTCTTGTTGCTTATTTGAGTCCTGGGTGGGGGCTCAGCTGTACTTTGTAATCCAGACTTTTTATCAATAAATTTTTACCCCTTTATTTAAAAAAAAAAGGAGTAGGGGTTCGGTTTCCCACAAGACCACTTAGAGATCTGTGTACTGCTATACAAATAGAAATGAAGGAAAAACCTTATACTAATTGCAAATGCAAAAACTTATACAAACTTTTTTATGCTTTACAATGCTAACACTATAAATACTTATAGATTACAAGGAGTTTTTCCCCCCAAAGTTTGTAGGTTGTCCTAACAATCTCAACTACTTCTTCTAGGGATTATAAAAATTAAATGGCTACACTTTTTACCATTACTTCCATCAGTCTTGGATTGTTGCTACTATAGATGTTGTGCCTTTTCCGTTAATAGACTAGCCACCTTTTTCTATATTATTAAATTGAAGTGGCCTTAGTAGGTAATCTTTGTCCTTTCTTAGTAATGGAACATTGCCTTGGTTTATCTACTTTTTTTGCAAGTTTGTACACCATTACTAATGTCTTGTAATCTTATCTAATCCCTTTCTTTTGTTTCGATACATCTTTCTTCCTAGAGTATTTGGCTGCTTTATCATAGTTTTCTTCTTTCTTATCTACTTATTGAAACTTTTATTTCTTTTCTTTCTTCGATAATTTTTAAAATTCTCAAGCATTCAGCATCTTTACTACCCCTTTTAGAACTCTACTTGCTACTTCTAGTTTGAAAACTACACCATCAAACCTTTCATCTAGTGTCATAGTCAAATTTTCTAGAAACTATTGATCTACTTTTTTATCCATGCTTTCAACACTTCGCCACCTCCTAACCTTGATGCGACCTTTATTACCCTATCATTTGTACCAAATTTACCTTTTGAATTAATGTTTTCCCAAGTTATTTTAAGGTAGGATCATTGGAAGTCCCTTAAGATTCAAATTGTATATAATGATATTTAGTTCATGGTATTTTTTGTCAAAGTATTTTTCGTGCCTACTACTCTTCTAGAATTTTAATTTACTCTTCTTTTTGAATGAGTCATTAGTGCAAAGAAGCTTCACCTATGTGGATCCTTTAACCAAACATGGGGAAGTAGATTTCGTATGAAATCTCATTATGGTGATCTTTCATAGACCTTTATCTATTTCTCACAACTATTTATTCTTCCTCAACCCTTTCTCACCACTGGATATCATCCTATGAGTGCAGTGGAGAGATAATGTATGAGGATTCTAGGGCTATGAATCAAAATAAATGTGGATGATAATTGGGATTTCTATATTATCAATAGCTAATATCTAGGTCCATCCTCTACCAATAGTAGAGATATTTTTGTTAACATTGAAAGGGCCCATGAGCAGCTACTAATGATGGTGTTTGAATAGCTATCACCAAAAAGGCTAAGTGGATTTATTGTGTGCCATTAGATGTTAATATTTTATAATTATCTTGGCCAAACATCATGAGTATTTTTACACCTATCCTCAGCCTCCATAGATATCTTTTTGGTGATTTCTTGGCATGGATTTCCCTCTAGTTGATGATGAATCAAGATTTTCTCATTCTATGCAAGCTTCTGGTGTAATTTTCCTTCCTAGTTTGAATTATAGTGAGACTTCACTAAAATAAACACAACATAAAAAGGTCATGTAATCCTTATTTGGCCATACAATTTTATTATAATATTCATCATATATTTCATGGTCATCACCAGGCCAATGACCCTCATGTTTAAGGACCAACCATTCAAGTAGATGGAGGAAGGAAAGAAGGCCTTTGAAGAAATTAAAAGGGTTATTGCAAAGGATCTAGTTCTCTCTAATTAAAACTTTGATAAATATGTCATTATATATGTGTATGATAGAGAACTCGAAATTGTAGCCTTGCTTACATATAAGGATGAATATCAACATGAGTGCCCAATCACATTACTTAGTGAAACCTTGAAAGGATATGAGAAGAGATACAATTTTGTTGAAAAACAAGTGTATTCTCTAATTAGAGGCCTAAAAATATTTAAAAAATTTGTCTCAAACAACGAGATCGCTACCTATTTCATCCATTCAAGTGTAATAGAATTTATAATCGATGGAAAAATCAATAAAAAAATGGCTATATTGATCACTAAGATATTAGAATATGACATTGTAATTAAGCCCAAAAAACTTATAAAAGTAATAGCACTATGTTAGAGGATAGATAAATATATTTCTAATTAAAATATGGCATAGGCACATGCTTGATCAATTCAAAGAGTGAGAAGCTAGACTGGGTAGATTAAAGAATCAAAATTATGCAAACAGATAAGTATACATCGATCTAATCAAGGCTCAAAAGAGGGCATTTCATTTGTAAAATATCCATTATATACTCATAGAGGATGTTTTCTTCCAAATAAAATCTGATGGATTTATCTTGAGATGTGTCAAAAAGAAGTAGACTCAACTTCTCCTCCAAGAATTCTCACGAGGATATTTCTCAGCCAAGATAACTGCCACCAAGATCATGAAGGTTGGCTATTATTAACCAATATTATTTTTATATGTGTATAAATGTGTGAGAAGATGTGATGAATATGAATTATTTAATAGAAGGAATAAGAACACACACATAGCCCTAAATCCCATAGTAGTAGATGAACCATTCTCCTAATGGAGGGACTTCATCAAAATGATCAACTTAGCACCAAGTGAAGTTCATAAATGGATCCTTACTATTATATATTATTTCACCAAGTGGGTGGAGGCATTCCTACTAAAATATTCTTCTAAGAAGGTGATCATAGAGCTTTTGAAGAAAATCATCATCAAGTTTGGCATCCCAAATATAGTCATAGATAATGCCAAGGCATTTATGATGGCTAATATTATTCAGTTTGCCTTTTAGTATGGCATCTATATAAGGACCTCTTAAAATTACTATTCATATGGTAATGGTCTAATAGAATCCATGAATAAGATTCTAATGCAGATCCTAAAATATTGGTTCAAAAAATTAGCAACAATGGCATCTTTATCTTAGGAGATCATTGTGGGTAGTTTTATCCTCTATGATTATCTCTATTTTTGAACATGATGTAGATCAAGTGAATGGGGCATATCATACCTCTCTCAGAGCAACACAACATGATCAATATCAAGAGCATTGGATTTGGCTTGGTTGAGTACCTATAGGATTTTGACAAAGGTTGGATCCTTTATAAAATGTGATCTTGGGCACACACTTCCTAATATAACAGCCTAAGGAAAAATGATTAGAGAAGAAAAACAAAGACAAATGAAATTAAAAACCTAAGTTAATAGGGCGGTGATGTGCCAAAGTCCAAATAAGACCTCGTTGTACAAAAACTTTGACCGTAATGTATCGACGTGAACACTTCCTCTCCTTAACATATATATGCGTAGAAATATCAAAATGCAAACATACAAACATAAAAGAGATAGGTCAAGGAATGATATCCATATATGGACTCAAAATAGATGCTTAGGCCCCCAATGTGTGTGTGTGTGTGTTATGTGTGTGTATACATGTAAAATTATTACAAGAGATTATGCCAGAAGTGAGGGTTTGGTTGCCTACAAGATCTTCCAAATGTATGCATACTACTATATAGAGAAAAATGAAGGAAAATATCTTACAAACTTGTCGATCCTTTACTCAACTAAAACTATTGCTATTTATAGAAAATAAGCAGGAGCATTTCCCTTTAAAACTCTTGTAGAAATTTTAAAATTGATTGTTATTTTGGTTGTCAAGTCATATCTCCATTTAATTTGTTGGTCTTCCTGAGTTCTCTAGATCTAAAATCATAAATTCCAAATGGTTTTTAGTCTTTGGATGAGTAGCTACCACCATCATTATCATCTACCTCCTTTTAGGAACTCCCATAATTTGGGTGCAAAATATTTTTGCATTTAATGCTTCAAATTCATGGGTTGCTTTTGATGTGGTTCCCATGCTATTGTCCTTTCTGAGAGATACACCATATTATTTTGCATGAAATAAATGTACTTCCTAGAAGACTGTGCACCTCAATACAATATGTAGGGTCCAAGTGGTTTAATTCTTTGGAATTTTCCTCACCATTTTTCATCAGGTATTTTATCACCTCCTGATTTCAAGACGCTTTACTACTTGGCCCATTGAACTTTATACATCAAAATTTTTGTCTTTCATCTTTAGTCAAAAATTTTAAAAACTTTTGACTCTTAGATATCTAGATTTCTAGCACCTTTCGATACTTTTGTCTTTTTATTCTTAGAATTTTTTTATTATAAGTTTTCTCTACACTTTTTTGTTGCTTCATATTCTACTTTCTACCACTAAAAATGATGCATGTTCTGTATGTAGTGAGAATTCACTATAGCTCTAGTGACTCGTAGAGGATCTTTAGCCTACTATAGATAAGGGACCTAGAAAAACTAGTGCTTAGTCCATTAAGCATGGATTCAATAAAAGATCCTATAATTGAAATGGAAGTAAAGGTGGTAATTTCAATAGTCACCCTACAAGCTTACATCTATGTAGTTGTTAGGACTTTTACAAACTTACAAAACTAGGATTATTCCTATATAGTACATATATACAAGGGTTGAGTGGGTGGCCTCATCCATTGGGCATGGAGTCAAATGAGACCCCCCACTAGCTACTCAAGTCCTTTTTTCTTTCTCTTTTTCTATTTTCTTGGGTAAAATATTTTTACCCTTAATAAACTAGGACTCTTAAGTATCCCCCTTGGTGTGAATGGACTGGTATCAAGATGAGAAATCTTCTTGGTGAAGTAGTATTGGTACTAGTGTTGACTCCCTTTTTGTTCTTGACCCAATTGGCATGCATATTCAAAATTCATCGTAGATCCTTTGTCTCTTTTATGTCCCTAGAGGGGAAAGGTCCTTTCTTTTGGTTCAAAAAAATAACCATGTTTGTATGCTCAAACGCTTTGGAGGGAGAGGATTTCACTACCTCTGCTATCCCTTGGACCATTTAATCATTGGTCTAGTTTTGGGACCTACTAGATGTTTCTTCCTCTACCTCCATGTATTCTTCTTCCTCATCCTATAATTATGCAATCTAGTTGAAAGTAGCAAATTATTGAGATAGAGAGGATTGGAAAGTAGCAGACTAGATAGCTAGAGTTGGTTGCTCTCTTCCTCTAAACCTATTTATGAACGAGGTAGCAAGTTGGTTTTATTCAAAAATTGAGTGTAGAGAGAAAGAGAGAGAGAGAGTTGTACCTCTCATGATATTTTTCTCTTAATTGTGTTGATAGCAACCTTAAAGCCACGTTCTACTTTGTAATATTGTATAGTTAGTATAAGCAAACCATATCTTGTAGATGCTCTCATGGGGTTGATTGAAATTCATCAATATAGTATGGAAATGTTAGGATATAGATGTCAAAAATTAATCCCATACATCTAGTTTTATTATAGATTGTAATATGCTACTTTTTATCCATAATGAAAGACCTACAAGAAAGGAAGCATTCATGCTTTGGCATGTAGATTTGGTGGTGGTATTTTTACAGTCCTTTAGATATTTTGGTTTGATCGAAGTCACCAAGTGAAGACAACATGTGCTCTAAGAGTAGCTAGTCTAAGGCCTTCATCAAAACCTCAATATTATGTCCCTCAAGTGGCTTATACTAGATATTCATTCTTGAGCAGAATTACCACATGAATTTGAAGTGCTTCATCAAGTAGAATAGGCAAAGACCCTCACTAGAGTCTAAGCCTAACTTATTGTAATTACAAGACTAGAGATAAGTCACTAGGGTCCTACTAATCATGTCATTAAATTGTTGTCCTTTCTTATTGTCCCAGTCATCAAACATGGTGTGGACCAAGAAAATAAGGTTACCTTGTATAAAGCAACACAGCAGGGCCAGTCTTGAGAGCACATTATTTAGCTCAATTAAGGGCCTCCAAGATTTTGATAAAGGTCAACTTATTTATAAGATATGATCTCGGGTGCACTCTTCATAATCTAATAGCTTAGGGTAAAAGGGTTAGAGAAATAAAAATAAATACAACTAAAGTTCAAAACCTAAGCTAATAGGGTGGTGATGTGCCAAAGATCAAATAAGATCTTGTGCAACAACTCTGACTATAATGAATCAGCATGAATACTTCCTCTCAACATATAAGTATAAAAATATAAAAATGCAAACACACACATAATAGAGACAAGTTAGTGCGTTAGATACATATATGGATTCAAAGTAGATGCATAGTCCTCTAGTATATATATACATGCAAAAATTATTACAAGATATATGTCAAAATTAGGGGTTTGGTTTCCCACAAAACTACCCAAATATACACATACTATTATACAGAGATAAATAAAGGGAAATATTTTACAAACTCAATCCTTTACACAACTAAAACTATTGCTATTTATTGATTACAAGGATGAGGGTTTCCCTTCAAAATTCATGCAAAGATTTCAATATGACTATTTTTCTAGGTGTCGGGTCATATCTCAATTTAAGTTGTTGGTCTCCCCAAGGTCTATGGATCTAGAATCATAAATTCCAAATGGTTATAAGTCTTTGGATGAGTAGCTACCACCATCATTGCCATCTACCCCTTTTTGGAGACTCACATAATCTATGTGTAAAATATTTATGCATTTAATGCTTTATATTTATGGCTTGCTTCTATTGTGGTTCCCATGTTGCTATTGTATTTTCTGATAGATACATCATATTATTTTATAGGAAAAAATTGTACTTCCTAGAAGGCTATGCACCTCAATACAATGTGCAAGGCCCGTGTGGTTTTAGCCTTTGAAATTTTTCTCAGCGTCTATCATTGGGCCTTTTATCATCTCTTAACCTTGGGACTCTTTACTATCTGACCCATGAAACTTTATACATCAAAATTTTTGCCTTTCATCTTCGATTGAAACTTTTATAAACTTTTGACTTTTAGACATCTAACTTTTTAGTGCCTTGGGACTTTTACCTTTTCATTCTTGGAATTTTTTTGATTGAAAATTTTGCACACACTTGTCTACCATTTCATATTCTACTTCTTGCCATTGAAAATGGTGTATATTTTGTGTGTAGTGAGAATTCACTATAGGTAGATTACATCACTCCAAATGAAGCTTTAGGATGCTCTCCTTATACTTTGGTCTATGGCAAAGAGACTAAATTATATGTATCAATAGAGCTCCTGGCACTTCAGGTATTGCACCAACTAGAACTCTAAGTGAACAATGCTAGGATAGTAAAGGTGGGTGAACTACTCAAGCTTGAGGAACTTAGGGAGGTAACTAGAGATCAAATATTGAGACATCAATAAATAGTTAAGAAATGGTTTGATAAGAGAGCTACTCCTCAGAGCTTAAGGTAGGAGATTTGGTGTTGAAATAGGATGAAGGTAGAAGCAAGTCAAGTCATCACACAAATTTTTATGTTATTTGGAGTGGCTCTTACATCATATCATCTTGCAAAGAAAAAAATGCATCCCATATCTCTACAATGTATGGCAATTCTCTATCAATAATGATAAACAAGATCTATTCGAAGTGATACCCTTATGCTTTGTAAAATATATATATATATATATGTGTGTGTGTGTGTGTGTGTGTGTGTGTGTGTGTGTGTGTGTGTGTGTGTGTGTGTGTGTGTGTGTGTGTGTGTGTGTCTTTGTTTTTCCTATATTGTTTTGTGGATTTTGACCTTGAAGAATTGGTGAATCCCCTAAGCTATGGAGCATTCAAAGACAAGGAAAGCTAAGCGTGTACAAATTTTTTTTAAGCAAATGTGATGATGTGTCAATCATCCAATATTCTCAATCAATAGACAAGCATGCACAATGGCAGACATCCCTCAATATTATCACTTACTATTCAATTGATAAAAATATGGCTACCTAAGTTCATGTAACATGGATGTAATGAAAATGATATAAATGTCCTTTCCCTCTACCTAGTATGAAGGAGTAAATTCACATGATGCAAATCTAGTACTTGGGAAGAGGATGAGAATTTTCTTGTATCACTCCTACCATAAAAGAGATCAATTTGAGACAAGTAAATCTAAAGGATAAGGGTGGTGGACAAATAAGGTACAAGTTCACGTAAGTAAAATACAATACAAGTCAATGCACCTCTCCTTGAGGGGAAAAGTCTATAAAAATATATCCTCCCCTTCATTTTTCTCACAAATTTTTGAGTGAAATGAAAAATATATTTACCTTTCCCTTAGATCTGCAAATCTTCTAGACTTGTCTTTCTTGATTCTATACCCAATATATAAGATCATATTCTCTAGGTTCTACATCTTCTGCAAGCAAAATATCCCTTGTGAGTCACTAAAGTTGTAGTAAAAAATCACTACACCCAACAAACCTTACCAAGGAGAACAACTACGGCTAGTCATCCAATCATTGACTATTATTGACCTAGAAGAAGAACAAGATGAAATGTCCCTAAAGCTTCATGACCCATCAAGTAACCCATACTATAAAATTATCAAAGAGACTATAAAGAGAAAATATCTTCTAGAGGTTGAAAGTAGATATGGAGTCCCCTAATCCACAAGACTGCATTGACTATCTAATTTTAATATTTAATGGAATATGCTAATTCTTGATAGCCTTTTTGTGATAACTAAATAAAACCATGCCAATGGTTGAAGTCTAGGAGTCATTTCAGTGATAGCTTATATGACTCCATTAATGGTTGAGGTTCAACCTAAATAGTGGCTACATATTTGCTTTGCTCCCCTACAAGCAAGATTACAATCTAATTATCTTTCATATCTCAATAAATTCATAATGGTTTTCCATGTGGCTACCATATTCCTAATCTATTCATAGGACACCATCAATGGAATATCTAATAAATAAGAATCCAATAACTATAGAAGATAAAAAGATACCCTAAAACACTTGACATGGATAAACCCCATGGATTGATTGACCATAGCATCTAATGAATTGCATGATCATTATGTCAAATGGGTCCTCCTTGTTTGGTCAAGAGAATGGTAGATTAATATTTTTTGTATCCACCAAAGTTTGCTAAAATACAATGATCAGGCGATGTTTCCATCAAGAGGAGATCAACAAATAAAGAGCAAGCCAAAGACCCAATAGTTCGTAGAAACATAGAAATATACTAAAGCACTTCAAGTCACAAAGCTCCATGGGCCTTTTGATCTTATTGATCAATGGTAGGTATTGTTTCAATAAATCAATGGTAAGGAAGTAAATGATAAGGTCAGCTAGAACTAGAAGGGGAAAATACATAGGTGCACATGCAATTTTGAAATGTCTAGCTGACACAATTTGATAGTGCTAATCAAGACCCCGAAGGAAAGCTAAGGAAAATTCAATTGTAAAATATCATGGATTGGAGTTCTAAATTATGTAAAAAGTAAAAAATAAAGCTTTAGGAAAATTTTAAGGTGGCATTGTATGCAAAATTGCATTGACCAAAACTACCATGAGGAATGAATAAGAGACCATGCAAAAAAGGGTGCTAACCAGATCCTATAGAAGGTCAAAGACATATTATATTCCAAGGAAAAAATATGGCCTAGAGGGATATGGAAAAGTAGAGAACTTAGTGGGTTGTCCAATCCATAATCAATAGCTCGTGTTGTTTCAATGAGGTATTGATGAAGATAAAGGGATTAAAACTCCATGGACCATTAGATTCAATATCAACAACCCATTTCATCCTAGAAATATTCTAATAAAGTTGGTAGAGAGAAACTCCACTGATAGATAAACTTAAAACACCTAGCAAATGCACCAACAATCTATAGGAAGGTTAATATAGTTTGACCTAGTGAAATTCAAGGTTGGAAAATGTGATAAAAACAACTGATCAAATTTTATATTTTAGCTTGCATATCAAGAAACCACCAAGCATTTTATTACAGGTAACTCATACACACAACCTCCCAAAAAATATTTGAACTGTTTAAAGTAGTAGCAGCAAAAGGCTCCAAACCCACCTATTAACACCACTTGGGCATGGAAGTCTAGGGAAGCAATTGACATATTAAAGATAATAACATGGAAATCACAATGGGAATAACCTTGATCTTGGAACATTGATTATAGATATTCCTACATTCTATATCTAAGGATCCCTAGGAGGGGTAGTTGAGAATAGCAATAATAATTGCAGATTCAAAGGTCCAAAACTCTTCAACATTGATGATTCTAGATCCAAATACCTCGAGGCCATCAAAAAATTGAATGTAGGTATGGCCCAACATGCAAAAAAGGAGGCATTTTAAACTCCTACACAATTTTGGGAGGGAAAAGTTCCTCAATTTTTATCTATAAATAATAATTTTTTTATTGTGAAGGTATCATAAGTGTCCTATTCATGCCTAATACTTGGTATTGTATACATTTTCTTTTGTATATCAATTCGGACTCAAGCCTTGAGTCATTATGTTTTCAACATCAAGCTTCTTTTGTTTTAGCATACATGTATGAATTATCGTGACATATGTATAATAAGTTGTAGCTAATCATTCTCTACCATGTTTCTTGTGTGTATAAATTTATGTTAATGTTATGCTAGACCAAAACTATGTTCAATTTCTAGTTTCTAGTAAATGATGCATGTATTCATTCATTCCACTGATATGCAAAAGAGTCTCTTGATCTTGGCACATTGCCTCTAGTAGCATAGGATTTTATTTTCTATTATCTCTCTTCCCTTTTTCTTGTAGGTAGTTTAGGATAGTTTGATTAGGTGAGCATTGAAGATCACATCTTATAATAAGCCATCATTGTGAAGAACACAAACTTATACTAAGATGGGGGTGAACAGTATAAAACCATTTTTTACTTTTCTTTCCAAATCAATATTATGCAATGTATAGATAGCAATATCAACAAAAGTAATCAAATCAATGCACAAATCACCACACACAATAGAGACACCAATTTAACGTGGTTCACCCAAAGATGACTACCTCCACGGAGAAAATATTTCTTATAAATTTTCTCAAATAAATTCTCTTGGGAATCCTTTTCCTACAATGTTTATGGACCTCTGTCCAAATGAGATGTTGATCCCCTAAATCAAGTTCGTGGATATCTATCCATAGGAGAACTCCTTCTCCTCTGCTCTGGCTAGTGATCCTCTAGAAGACTACTACCTCCACTGCACTGGCTTGTGGATCTCTCTCCACTGAAGACTCTTATTCCCACTCAGAATACCTATCCTCACTACCTTGTATTATGGATATCTATCCACTAGAGACTACTATCCTCGTTGATCTGTCACCTCCAAAGCTCTGTCTCAAATCTTCTCAACAAGTCCACTTAGAACCTAATCAACTCTACTCAACAATTTCACACATAACTTGCTCAAATTTGCTCAACAAGTCCACTCAGAACTTGCTCAAATTTGCTTAACAAGTTTACTCAGAACTTGCTTAAATATTCTCAATAAGACCACTCAGAACTTGCTCAAATTTTCTCAACAAGTCCACTTAAAACTTGCTCAAATCTGCTCAACAATATCACTCAGAACTTGCTCAAATCTGATCAACAAGTTCACTCAAAACTTGCTCAAATCTGCTCAACAAGTTCACTCAGAAATTGCTCAAATATGATCAACAAGTCGACTCAAAACTTGCTCAAATATGCTCAATAAGTCCACACATAACTTATCCAAATCTTCTCAATAAGTCCACACAGAACTTATCCAAATCTGCTCAATAATTCCACACAAAACTTAATCAAATATGTATTGTAAGATTCTACAAAAAGCTCACACAAAATCAGTCCACAAGTCTCCTCAAAGACTTGTCTCAAATCTACTTAACAAGTCCACATAGAACTTATCCAATCTCATAGAAACATAAAGAGAATTGTTAGAGACTCAATATGTTCTACACTCAATGCTCAATCACTTTCTCAACTCAAATCAGAATATAAAATAATTTGTTTTATGGAACTTGAAAAATCACTTCACACATCCACTTGACTAGGCTCAATCAACTCTACTCAACCAATCACTCAATGAAACACTTATTTCTCACAAACCCTAGTCCAAGCATATAACCACCAACTCAAAATGTTTCCAACAATGCTCAACAACAAATATCACATAACAATGATACTCATGTTCTCTTCAAACCCTAGTTCAAGTTCTTTGTATGAAAATCCACTTCAACAACAATGCTTATAAAATAATCTTCACATAACAATGATACTCATGTTCTCTTCAAACCCTAGTTTAAGTTCTTTGTACAACAACTCACTTCAATAACAATGCTTATAAAAAAATATTCACATAACAATGATACTCATGATATTTGTAAAACTCTAACTTAAGTTCTTCACACAACTAATGGCTTCAACAACAATGCTTATCAAACAAGGTTTTAACAACAACTCTTTATTCCAGAAAACCTTGAAGCATTAACTCAAACACTCTCAAAAGGAAACCCTAATCAAGTCCTTTTCACTCCAAACTTATTTTCCAGAAAACCAATCAATCAACTCAACTTATGGAAGAATGTGCTCATACCTTTTTATTTAAGATGAAGGGATCTCATAAATTTGTCACAACCACAAACACTTATATGCCAAGCTCAAAGAGGTTAGAAGACAAATCTTTCTCACAATATAATGTAAATACTCAATTACACCTTATCACTCCAACTTTCAAAAAAAACCATCAATATACATAAAATATTTATCCAATAACATTTTATAAACTCCCAACTAGAATAAACTTAAAATCCACCAAAAATTATCTCAAACCTCTTTGATTTAAATTAATGGCAAGAGAAACTTTGATAAAAATCAAATCTACTTTCTTTATAATTCCAATGATGTAAATCACTCATCAATAACACAACCTCTCATTAACCCTTATTACTCCACAATAATAAAAATCAATTGTCAAATGAACAACCTTTCACAAACCCTTATTACTCCAAAATAATATAAATCAAAATAATCAACTTTTCACAAACCCTTATAACTCCACAAAAAACCTTAGGCAAATAAAGATTTTAATTATCAAAAAATTACCTTTACCAATGGTGGGTTTCGAACCCTCAATCTCTACCTCCGCGAGTGCTCTAGCTGCGGCTTTGACCGCCATCTACGCTAGACACACAGTTAAGAGTTTAAACGCTCTTCCTCCTCTTTATCCTCGATTGGTGCACAAAATAAGGCATGCGCAAAAGATTTCCCTTGGTGCTCAAGACACACACAACTCCACGTGAATCGATCGCGGGCTTCTCAACTCCCAACGCCTTCACAAAATATGCATTGCCAATGGACCACTGTGTCCTTTGCGTTTCAACCAATATGCTCTTTCTCTTATCTCTTTTCACCTGGTGCTAAAGACAAGCAAAATTCTTGTCTTCTTCCTCAACGAATAACAATTGCACAAAAACGTTTCACTATATCGCATGTAAAAACAAATGTCGAGGGGTAAGTTTTGAATGCCTCCTTGGCATTAATATATACACGAAATCCCTTTGTTTCTTAGACGTTGGCACTTCCACTTATTTTATGACGTCGACGCTCCCACCTTCATAATTTATAAATTATTTAAATTCTAAGGAATTTAAATTTTATAAATTATATTTATAAACTTTAGCTTTAAAAATATTAAATTCTTCCTTGGGTTTAAAATTAAAACTTTAACTTGTAAATTATTCTTCCACCATGGGTCTTTTTAAAACCTTAACTGCCATCTCAATATGTGAGGAGACTTTTATATCCTCATAATGATTTTAATAAAATCATTTAATCTTCCACCATGGGTTTACCATAAACCCTCATAAAACATTATTTTGCCAACTTTTTCTTCAACTCTTCGCATTGTTCCTAGTGTTGTTGATGGTGTGCTCCATGGTATTAATGACGACTTTTCACCTTGACATCAATGACAACTAACTGAGCTAAAAATATCCAACACATTGTAAAAAAATTTGAAGGTTGTCCTTGAGTCGTGTCTCATGCTCTCTATATTTTCAATTGTGTCGCTTTACCTGAGATGTAAGTGTCAAATACATCTAGCCACTATAATGGATGAGCGCAACATTTTGAGACAATGACATATAATAATAAAAGTGGAACTAAAAATATCAAATAACATTAGCTCAACCTATTAGATTCCTCAACTTTCAAGGAGACCAAGATTCAAGTCTTGCCAAGTGATACATGCATAATCACAAAGCTTGTTGTAATACTATCATATGATCAATGATGTAATATAGGTGGGGCCTATTTCAATTCCGTATAAATGATTAAAAAAATAGAACTAAAATTTTCTAACAATACCCCTTTCCTTGATCGCGACTCTTTGTAGTATATCAATGAGTTGAGTATATAGGAAATCGCTACTCTCAGAGGACGTCAAAATACTGAATAATCAAGAATGAGTATCAGTTGGAACGCATATAATTGCAATAATCAACCATGAGAGAAGAATGCAGTCCAGTTTCATGCGTTAACAGGTAAGGATAGGAGAACGTAATCAAGTTCAGTTGCAAGCAGTAGAGGAGAACGTATTACATTCTCCTTGAAATATAAAGAAGCTCACACTCGAAACATCAAACAAAACGTCCAAAAAGAGAAGACTGACATTTCTTTGAACCAAAGTGCAGCCTGATCACATAAGCTTGTGTGAGATTGCGGTTGATTTTCAAATAACCAACAGAGGTATCCATATATTTTTGGAGGAATATAAAAGCTTTGAAGTAACATTTGTATTGAGGTAATAGATCGTGCCTAAATCGTGCCTGAGATGCTCGTGTTTGTAAGAGGTTTGTGCTTCTACTTAAAGTTTGTGCTCTTGTTTCATTTAAAACCTAAGTGCAAGGTTCATGCTCCTATTTAATGCTTTTCGAAAACATTAATGCAAGGCTCCTGCATTGGTTAATTTATATACATTTTAGTGATGGTCAAAATAAATTTAAGTGCATTGTAGAATATTTAACAAAGTGTGTTTATAAATTTTTAATGGTTAGTGGATTGGTAAGTTTTGGTTTATTAAGAGATATTTAGGTTAAAATTTTGGGGTATGTTTGCAAAGGTAATAGTCTAACCTAAACTCTAAAGGATGATTTCTTTAACCATAAATTAAACAATAACTAAATAAAATAAAAATTATAAAAACAACCTTAAGATTTAAATCTATTTAATAATAAATAAAACCCATACCTTATGTATTAAAAAAATAAAATTTTAATAAAGTGCATTCCTAAAAGCTTAATAAAGCGCATTTCCTAGACATATAATGAATTACCACATGAGTGGACTCTCGGACATTTAATTGCTGCATGAGTACTTTTATTTTAGATGTTTAATGAACTGTTGAGCGCCTTACTATCATTAAATAAAAAACGTTATTTTTTAAAGATGGTGGGAAAAAAATTTATGATAATTTTTAAGGTTGAGTATTCTTATCCCAATCATATTTTTATTGGTATAAGAATGGAATATTGATTTCACTTTAATACTTTTTCATCCAAATAATAACTCTTTGACCTTATCAATAGGGTTAAATATATAGTCATACACATCCACCCTTCACACACTTTAATACTTTTTCATCTAAATCATCTTTTTGTAAGGTCAAGAGCTAAGCTTATCAATAGAGTTAAATATATAGGCATACACACCCTTCACACATTTAGACATATAAACCTTAAAACCTACCCAAAAAAACCAAAACCCAAACCCTTACACTTAAAAAAATAAATAAATCATCTTCCGAGGAAGACCGGTGAACCTGAGGAACAGTGGAAGTTGAACCTTTAGCCCCATTACTCCTGACTGACGTAGAAGGATCCTGAGATTCCATCGCATTCATCAGGGCCTGAGAATCAAGATTCTTCCTTGCCTTGTTAGGCTTGACTGGCGAACCCCTTGACTCCCTCCTCTTCTGCACTACTTTCCATTCAGTTTTGTCCTGCACTGTTGCTGATTCTTTGCTCTGATTAACCACCTTGGACTCATCCACCTCCATCTTATCTTTTTGAGAATCCGATACCGGAACTTCGTCCTCTTTAACTTGCTCTTGAACAGGGGGAGAAACCCCTTTCCTTTTGGGACAATCTCGAATCATATGATCAAGGGACTGGCAACCGAAACAAGCATTAGGCAGGTTCAAATATCGAACAAGTTGATATACCGGTCCAGATGGCATGAATTAAGTTCAATATTGCCTCATGGAATGTGCGGGGAATGATTCTCCCTGAGAGAAGGAATGTTGTTTGTGGATTTTTGAAATCTGTTTCTACTGAAGTTGTGTGTTTGCAAGAGGTGAAGCTTAGTGGTTTTGAGCTTTCTAGTTGTTTGTCGAGTTCGTGGAGGGGCACATGGTGGAGCTCTTCACATCGGTAAGGTTCGGGTGGGGTGGTTTTGGCGGTGCGTCCCTGGATGGCGTCTCTTCTGCTTAGTCAGGGAGAGTATCCAGAAGGAAGAGCTTTGTGGGCTACTTTTGCCTTCTCAAGACAGGTAATTGGCTTATGTTGCATTTATGGTCCTAATTTTGTGCATGATAGAGCTATTATTTGGGGGTGGTTACATGACAATATTCTAGATGCCTGTTGGATTCTTGGTGGGGATTTTAATATGGTTGAGTGGGAAGGGGATAGGGAAGGAGGAGTTGGCAGTTGTATCTCTGGTTGTGAGAAAGAGGTTTGGTCCAGGACCAAGGCGCACCTACAGGTTTTTGATGTGAATTTTAAGCAGAAACATCTTGATTCAGGAGGGTGGCACACTTGGTCTACCCGACGAAGAGGTGAGGATAAAATACTTGCGCGTCTGGATAGATTCTATGTGGATTATTTATTCACTTTTGTTGGCAAAGGGCATAGAGCAGTTGATGTGGATTTGGGGACTACTGGCTCAGATCACTCTCCTATCTACTCTTGTGTTCATGTGGGGTCTCTATGTTTGGATAAGAGACCTGTGCCTTTTAAGCTCAACATCTCCCATCTAGACTCGACTGATTGTAGAGAATTGATAAGATGTGTATGGAATTTGATCCCGCGGCCTGATGAGTATGGTTGGGTTTCTTGGTGGGACTCAACTATTCGTAGGGTTGTTAAATTTTTAAGGGGTTGGGGTAGGCTTATTGCTAGAGGGAGGCGACGACATATCAGATCTCTTAGGCATTCTCTAGAGGGGGATAGACGTCTCTTGGAGGTGGATCCCTTTAATTCTGACCTTCAGGAGAGGGTTGTTGTTCAGGAGGGAGTTTTGAGGAGCTATGAGGATTATGTGGGCAGAGGGGCCAAGGTGTGGAGTCGTCTTCACTGGATTCAGGAGGGAGATGCTCCTTCTCAGTTCTTTTTTAATTATATAAAGAAGAAAAATGCTTCGGAGCGAATTCTTTCTCTTCAAAAGGAGGATTTATCTCACACAGAGGATGAAGAAGAAATCAAAGGTATCTTTGAAAATCATTTCAAAAATATTTTTTCTGCCTATGATGCTTCCCCTGTTGTCCAGCAGGCTAGGAATCGTGTTCATTCTTGCATTCCTAAGAATATTTTTAGTTATGAAAGTGATAAGCTTGTTGCTGATTTTTCCAAATGAGTTGTTTAATGCCCTCTCGAATATGAGAAATGGTAAGGCTCCTGGTCCTGATGGTCTTCCTATTGAGTTTTATAAGGCTATGTGGGATGATATTGGCGAGGATTATAGCAGAATGATCAACGAAGTGTTTGCGGGAGCAGGCTTTTCTGAATGGATGAATCAAGGGATCATTAAGCTTATACCAAAGGGTGCGAATAAGGATAAAATCAGTGGTTGGCATCCTATTACTTTGCTTAATGTTTCCTATAAGATTGCGGCCAAAGCTATTGCTTTACGGCTTCAACAGGTGGCTGCCAGAATTGTTAGAGAGAAACAAACGGGATTTGTGAAGGGCAGATTTATCCTTGATACTGTTCTTTCTGTGTGGGAAGCTATGGAATGGGCTGAGGAATCTGGGCAGCAGGCTCTCTTTTTGAAGATTGATTTTGATAAGGCTTATGATAGGGTGGATTGGGCCTTTGTGCTTCAGATGCTTAGTTCTCTTGGCTTTGGTGAGAGAGCAGTTGATAATATTCGTACTCTTTTTTCTTCTGCTTCGGCCAAGGTGATGGTTAATGGCCGGTTATCAGATAGTATTCAACTTTTTAGATCTATTCGATAGGGTTGTCCTGTGGCTCCTCTTTTGTTTGTTTTATCTGCTGATGCGCTGGGGTATTTGTTGGCTGATAAGATGAGTTGTGGGTTGATCCGTGGTATCTCTCTCCCTGAGGGGCAGTTGGCTAATAGCCATTTTGTTGATGACTCCTTTATTTCTGTTCAGTTGGACAGTGACTCCATTTGCCACATGCAGGATTGTCTGAAGGTTTTTTGTGACGCCTCTGGAGCTATGGTAAGTGAAGCCAAATCTGATTATTGGTTAATTGGTGCGGATTCTCTTCCGGAGGATGTACATGTTGGTTGGAAAAGAATTGGGGACAGGGAGATTGTTAGATATCTGGGTATCCCGTTTGGTAGGAGGGTTTCTCCTAAAGCCATGTGGGACTGGTGCATGGAAAAGTTCGAAAAGAAGATATAGTTTTGGAGACACAAGATGATTTCTTTTGCTAGAAAATTGACTATAGTGAGCCACATTCTGCAAGTCTGTCACATGTACTACACACTATAAGTGGTTGGAATCATGCATTAGAAGCTTTCTGTGGTCCAATATGGATGGCTCTAAGTGTGTTCCGTTGGTGGGCTGGAGATATTGTGCTACTCCGAGGACTAAAGGTGGACTTGGCTTGCTTAATATTCAGGTCCTAGGCAGAGTTTTGGCTTCAAAGTGGGTGGTCAGATCTTTGAGTGGGGATCTTGGCTGGCAACGTCTTCTCCGATATCGCATAACTACTTCTCAACATGTGGATGGCTTTCGGGGACCTTTTACGCTTGAAGACATTGTTGGGAATCCAAAAAAGTTCAAAGTCAGAGGCAGTATTCTCTTCAGGCGTATTGGGAAGCCTGGAAGTGTGTTGCTAAACATGTTTATTGGTCTTATTTGGAACCTAGGAGGGGATGGACTTTAGCTTCCAAAGCCATTTTCTTGTGGAAGGAGAATGGGACTTATGCTTCTGATATCCCAACCATGCAGTGTAAGAGATTACACAAGAAAGGTATATTTTGCTGGGCGGATCTTTGGGATACTAGCAGCAATCAGTGGTGGTCTTGGCAACAATTGTTAGTCAAGTTCAAGCTCAAACCTTCGGACAAGTTTGCAGTTCAGCAGATTCAGGGGCTTCTTCCTGTAGAACATCACTTTAAGATCTCTAGCGGATTACCGGGTCCTGTTTGGCGTGATTGGAGATGGTTTTATGGGAAGCCCATTTGGTGTTTTAGTTCGGCCCATATCTACTTACACATGGTTCCCGTGATTCCTTTTGGGGATGTGCTTAATACTAGATGGGGGACTAAGTTTTCAGCCAAGAAGTGGAGGAAATGGCTAATAGGTGTCTGGAAATATAGAGTTTCGATGCAGTTGAAGGTTTTTGCGTGGCTTATTCTGATGTAGGGGCTGCAGAGCAAATCCAGGCTTGCTAAATGGTTGCTTGCTTCAGACAGTTGCTCGGTGTGCGGGAGGAGTGAAACTGTTAAGCATATTTTTTGGGATTGTTCGCGTGCGAAAGGAGTATGGAAGCGGATTTGTCATATTTATTCCTCTGTCTTGTCTGGGCCTCCTTGGTGGCAGCTAGTTATTCTTGGGGATTCTCCTAGTATATCCCCTTTCTTGTGTATTTTTTGGCATATTGTTAGAATTAGCACCCTGTTTGCTATCTGGAAAGATAGATGTCATATAGTGTTTAAGAATGAGCTTTTAGGAGTTGATCATACTGTTAGCTTAGCCTGTAGAATGATTACTGAGCAGTTAAAAGCTTTTAGGAATGGTATTTTGAAAGATAGTGTTAGAATAGACAAGTCTTTGAGGGCGGAGTGCCTGCTTCTGCTTCGTAAGCTGATGTAATGAACGCTTGTGCTCTGTATTTTTTGATTCTTTATTAATAAAGTATTATCTTCAATAAATAAATAAATACTAATTTTTGGATGTTTATTAAGGAATTACCTAAACATGTTTGAAAAAATAAGAAGACAACATAAGGACAGGTTAAGGAATGAGGTAATGAAGACACATGAATATGTTTAAAAAGTGCTTGAAACATTGCACAAAGGATAAAATGCTTTATAATGGTTAGCACACATCGAAATAGTGCACTCTCATTTGACATACTTAGGTTTAAATATTTGAAATTGTATTTTAATAAGGGGTGTTTTTAATATTTTATTGAAGGGATATTATAAAAATATCACAATAATATTTCCGGTTATAAAAAATAAATAAGTATAGTTTTTAAAAGCATTCTTTATTAAAATATCACAAGATATTCTATACAAGTAATATAATTAGTAGGAGCTATAAGGTGTATACAATATTTTTTGCTCTGTAAATTATTTAAAAAAATATATTTTTAGCAAGGATATATAAGGTATATAAGTTTTTTTTTTATGTCAAAACATTAAATGGTATTTTAAAGAAAGAAATTATTTACAAAGTGTATTTTTTTAAGTGTGTTGGCAAAATAATTAAAATTTTATCAAACCTTGTGGTTTGAAGCAACTTTCGGTATATATAGTGTTCTTGGTAGTAGTTTACAAGTAATACTATTGTGACTAGCTACTGTACTTAACACCTAAAATAGTTGCAACAATGTCATCAAGGCTTTGACCATATAAAACACCGAGTAATAAGAAAAAACCAATTTGTTTACTCACTCTATCATTCACCCTATTCAACATTGTCACTCGACATAAAACCTAAAATTTACACTCTCTAAGTATATTAAGGAAGTTATGCCCTATGTATTATGAGGACTCAATAAGCAGGCATTGTAGATAGGAAAAATTTCTTTCAGTATCACCTTGTTACCATGTATCAATTTCTTTCATGTACTTTCAGGTCTCTCTTGTGTATGACCACGTGTGTCAAGAAGACTAGCTTCTTTCACGTATCGATGGGTCTATCGAAAGGGTAGGTTATCAAAAGTATGGGTATATTGGATTGGTGGTATATCAAAAGGGGGACCTTATTGGGAGATATAAAAAATCCTTGTCATATCTACCTCAAAATTCTACTCATTGAATCTCAGTTGTTCAAATCTCTAAATTTTGCAAATACATAACATCAAAAGCAAAGAAGAATTTATCTATTGAGTCAAGAAGGTCAAACCACCAAACTCTCTCAATAAGTAGCATAACATGGGAAAGGCTAAGAGGAATCAAGCAAACATTCAAAAATGTGCCTTATCAACAGAGAGTACAGGTGGAGAAAAGTAAGCAGATTTCAAAAGCACGGGTCATCAATTGAAGGAGGAGAAGAGCAAAGTAGAGATCTCTATTTACAAGATTAAAATTAAGAATTGTTAAAAAGAATTTTTTCTTACATTTTATTATCAAATATCTCAAAAGTATGTATCAATAGAATTAATGTGGTACTTACCAATGATTCTCAAAGAAGCTAAATATGGAGACTTCTCAACACTTAAGGACTACTTAAGTCTTATTCTCAATAAATTATTGAATGCTCTAAAAAAATTACATTAACTACTAATGTAGGGAAGATAATATACATGGCATTACTCACTCTTAAAGTCCTTAAGGTGAAGTACAAAAAATAAGAGAACATAGTTGAAAAATTAAAGTATAAGCCCATAATGACAGGTATTTGTTGTGACACAAGTGATCTTATCTGGAGTAAAGATTGTACTTGTAATACAAATTGTGTCAAAAAGGACTTTACTTTTTATACAAATGAACTTCTTCAAAGGATAAATATCAGTTGTGATACACGTGATTTAAATCCCACAATGGTAATTGTTTGTTGTGATGCTTGTGATTTGAAGCCTATAATAGAAAATGTAAGTTGTGATACAAGGGATCTTATACAGGGAAGAGATATAGCATATGATACAAGGGATCTTGTACAAGGAACAAATATGGCTTGTGACACCAGTGATTTTAAGATTGTTTACTGAGATAGATAATGTGCAAAATGTGATTGTATTGGTCATGACAAAGGCCATATTGTCCATAATAATTATCACCTTTTTGAAGAACATGTTGATAATGAAAATGACGAAGAAGAGCACTATGATCTTTTTTTATTGTATTGCTAGATATAAATGTGACTTATTTGGGTATTATGTGGTAATAGTGGTAGATACCATAATGGAAATAAGGAAATTAGGTGCTTGAACATTGATAGAGATCAGAGTAGAAATGAAGAATTTTGATGTTTGAATGATGTTAATAGATATTAGAATGGTGATGAAGAATTTGGATATTTTGAAAAGCATACAAAAGGTATTGGATCAAAATTGTTGAGAAGAATGGGATATAATGGTATATGTTTGGGAAGAAATGGAAAAGGTGTAAAAGAGACCATAAGGCCAAATAATGAAGTCCTTGGATATACAAGACATACAGGTCAAGCAGGTGAGACCAAATTTGAGAAAAAGAAAACTTATATAAAATATGAAAATAGAAATCAAGAAACAAGAACTAACATCAAGTGTGTGAAATGTGGAAATAACATAGAACTTGTGAAAATAAAAGCCTTTGTAAAAGCTAGATATACATAAAAATTAGGAAGCAATGATACCAAATTTGTGATAGGTACCAATAATACAAAATTTATGAGAAAAGAAATCAGTGAAGGGAATAAAGTTCCTTAGAAAAGTTGTGGACATTGTGGAAGATATGGACATATATCAGAAAGATCTTGGAATCTCCATCCTTGTGAAAATCATGGAGGTAATAGTCATTCTCATAGAAGGTGTTGATATAAATATGGAATAACAAATAACAAATAGATATGAATTGTATATGGATGAGTGTATGTAATTAGGATGAAACAAAAAAAAATCTTGAATAGTTTCTACAAAAGAAGACCAAGTTTGTTGAAATAAATAAATCTAAGTTCTCCCATGGAAAGTGTAATATTGGGAAACTTAAAATTTTCTTGTATAAAAAAATGACCTAGGCAATGCATAGAAGCCTATAGTGATAGGATTTGTAGAAGAAGATAATCCAAGCTATGCTTGGATGTCTATAGTGATATAACTTGTAGATGAATATGATCTAACCCATGCTTGGATGCCTACAGTGATACGACCTATGAAAGTAGATGACCCTAGTGATACTTGGAAGCCTACAATGATAGAACCTACAACACAAAAGCAGTGAAATATTATGATAATTTATCAAATGTGATGATCTAATGAATGATCTAATGGCTTATCCAAAGGCATAATAACCTAGAGGTAATGACCTAGTTAGGCATCCCATAGGTGAAGTACAAGGTAACCCATAGGTAGAGACCCAGATGCAACAACCTAGTCAAGTTGCAACCTCGAAGGCAATGACCCAAAGGCAGAGACCTAGACATGATCTTGAGGCAACGACCTTATGACACTAATCCAGAGGTAGACCCTAAGACCGATCCAACAAAAAGGTAAACCTAGTGGAGATTCTACAAAGATATATCCAAGGCTAGAGCCAAATCCCAAATCTAGGGCCAGAACTAGAGCTAGTGCCAAAGCTAGAGCAAGAGCTAGAACGCAATTTCATTCTACCACCGTAGGAAGTCACAATTATGGGGTGTAGTCATATTTATTTCCTATATAAAAAAATGTAATAATGGGGTATGTTAGCATATTATTACAATTTAGAATATTATACCTACATACATTTTCATTTGGGAATGTTAGAAATTGTTATTAGATTATTTGTTTGTACGATGGTTCCATGAGAGTTCTTCCAATTAGATCTATTATCCCCCTGATAACAAATGATGCTTGTACTTTATAAATTACATATCTACAAATGAATTGAATATGGAAATTTGATATCAAGTTTGAGATTATTGTGTTCTTGCTTGTCACCAATAGAATAATGAGGGAATTATACTAGAGTGAATTCTTCAAAGATGAGCATATCTCATATATGTCAATTTGACCTAGTGATGGTATGAGGAGCTTAAATTTAAGGGTAAGTGTATTGCATGTGTTGTGCTATTATGTAGTGATCATTATATGTCTATGATTCTAAACTGGAGATGGTATTCATATGTTTGTATTTTTTAATTGGAAAAATGGTAATCACCAATCTATGTTTTTGAAATGGTGAGATGGTAATTGTATGTCTATGTTTCTAAATTTGAGAGATGATAAACAATATATTTTTTAAGTATTATTTTTGGAATTTTTATGGGGCTACGAGCGAGGTAAGGCAATAAAGCCTTGTCCTTAACTATGGTTTCCTAATATGATTCTCAACACTAGAGGAATTAAATCATCTCGCTATAATTATCAAGATTATCCTATGCTAGAACAAGAATGCTTGTACCTACTTACTATATTGAATATGATTAATAGTCATAAGAATATACATATATTTAGTTATGAGTATATAGTTGTACGACTCGCTTAAGTGGAAGCTTATTATCTAAATTTTAGACTATGGAATATTTATACATCAAGTTTCCCCAATGGTTGGATTATGAATCAGGATTGACCTTGAGCTCATATATTCTATTAAAGAAAACAAAAAGTATGATTTTGGTGACTTGATAGGTGAACTAAAATTTAGTTATGTATATTTTGATTATCTATAAATTTCCTTCAATGAATAATGGTCATAATATCATGTTGTTTAAGGTATATGCATGAATTTTATTTTGTTTTAGAAAAGAAGGTTGTGATATTCCTCCATGTACTCTATAAATGATTCTAATTTGAATAAAATAGGAAATATTACCCATACATTATATGCATTAAAATAACATGTAAATTGATTATTTTTTGTAGCACAAACTTCAGATAGTGGTGCCAACTTTAACCACTCTAGCACTAACCATAATCTATGGCACAAACTTAGGCACCAATAGATAAGGTGGCGTGGTGGCACCAACTATACTGAAGCCTCTGATAACTTTGATTGTATCCACAAATAAAGCAGTTAAATTATGGCCATTGAAGCTAGATGGAAATTGGTTGATATTTTATATGTTTATTTAAGTTGGTTAGTTAATTTGATATATTAGGCCTGACCAAAGAATCCTCCTTAAAACACACTTCATTTCAAAAATCCTTATTGAACCTCATTTGTGTTGGGATATATTACATTATTTAGTTCATTACTAATATACCATCATGGGTACATAGATTATGAGTATATTAGGATTTAAGTACTTTATTAAAGCAATGTAATAAATGCACAAGTGTTAGAATGTTCAATGATGTAAATGTGCGTGTAGTCCACATATACATGAGTCCTTAGAATAGAATAGTGAGGTGTCACAGGAATATTGAAGGCAAAGAGTTGCATCTCATTATAAATAGGTCTTCATAGAGTAGAAGTGAAAGAGGATTTTCGAGTGCATAGGTTGAGTAGTAATAGATACAATGTAGATCCATTTTTCAAAATGGAGAGGTAGTGACCTCCATTGATGAGCATTGTATATTTTTGTGAGCTTTCTTATATGAGCATTTCTTGAGCATTGTATCAAGTTTTCTATCATATTTTCATGCATATTAGTTAGTCATTATCATAGTTATAACATTGCATGCTTATTTTCATACTTGTGGTTGCATTTCCTTTAAGTTTAAATCTTCAAAAGCTAACAATGGTATTAGAGCACATGGTAGATCAATAGGAAATAGAGAGAGCCACAAGAGAGATTGAGAGGAGATTGTAAATATCATTTTCAAATTTTTAAAATTATCTTTGGCTAGAGTTTTTCCATAGAGTTGTAGAAAAACTTGTGAAGACTAGAACTTAGCATTAAATCCACTAGATTGGCAATCCAACTAGTGAAGATTGTTTTCTATAGATTTACAAAAATTTCTATTTCTAATATTTTGTTGTAGAAAATTAACTCCTAAAATTTGAGAAACTTCCTACAAAATATAGAGAATAATTTCACCTTCATTGCCTAAAATTCTATGTGCTTTCCTTGCATAGGGATTAGTTATTTATTGCAGAAAAGTAGAGATTGAAGATTTGGAGGCCTAAGGAGAAAGGTCCCATTAAAAGAATTGTATATTGAAGACTCCAAGTTGGAGATTGAGAAGATATCTAGTGGCCAAGGAAGCCACATTGAATACTACAAATCAAGGAGGAGGTCCAAAAAATATGACCCCATTGAAGGAAGAAGAGACTCAAGGAGAAGAGTCCTAGTAAAGATTAGAGATTGGTGATCTCCATTGAAGATTGAAAACTTCACATTGAAGGAGAGACCCACAGAAGGTCCTATTGAAGAACTTCTATTTGGAAGATTAAGGATAGAAAGACTAACACAAGTCCTATTGCAGATTTTTGTAGTAGCAAATTTAGGAGATCTCATTGTAAAACTTCCATAGTTGAATATTGAAGAGATCAAGGAAGGTCTCATAGAATTTTTGATAAACTGCAAGATTGAAAGCCCTCGAATAGATCTCAAGGAAAACAAGGGAAGGTTTGGAGAGCCTCATTGGAAGAGTTCCTAGAAAAACTTATTGGAGAAATTTTAGAGAAGAAGCCCAAGAGAGAAGAATTTTACAAGAAGCTTGCCAATGTTTAGAGAATAATACTGAAAGACCTCAAGACATTCAGAATAGGCCATTAGATAGGCCAAGATTAAAGTCGTATTTCAACAAGAGAAAAAAGATAGAGAAACCACCAAATCTGAGAGATTTGGGGATTATCATTGAAGAATTCTTGAGAAATATCTCAATTGCAATTTGGAGGAGTTTCCTACCAATTTTTTGGGATTCAAGGACAATATTTCAGTGAAGGTTTTGACTAATTTACAATATAATAATTTTTAGATTTGAGGATAGCAAGAAAGCAACAATTTGAGCAGCATTAGTAGCTTCTAAGGTTCATATTTCAGACGTGCATTTTGAATAGGAATTAAAGCCACCAAATCATAGTTTTGAGCAGTAGATTAGTGGAGTGTTAAAGCTACAAAAATATGAGCCAAAGAGTTGTTTTTAGATAGCCTAGAAGAGGTACAATATCATCTACAAAAGGTAGAAATTTAGGTGATTTAAATCATCATCATCTATAGAGGTGAAAAGGTATGCAACAAAGGTGCAAAAGGTTCATTAGTTGAACTTTTATATTTGGTTTCTTATTAAATTTTATTGAGCACCAATTTTGAGACTAAAGGTTGCATAGATAGATTTCTATTTGAATTATTTAAGGGAGTGCAGAATTTATTGTCTACAAGGTTCAAACCTGCACATAAAAATAGAAGTTAGATATATTTTGAGAAAAAGAAACATATCAACATTCTATTGACCATTCTAAGCAAAGGAAGACTCAATAGTTTTGCATATACTATAGGGCAAAATATGTTATTGGAAAGCTTGGATTAGTAAGTGTGAAATAAACCAAGCAAGAGAAGTATTGCCAAAGGTTCAAAGGCAATATTGACTTTAGTTTTATCTTAGCCTACAAAGGAAGTTGTAGCCAGCATTTTGTGAAGTCAAGAGTCAGTTTAATAGCACAAGGGAGAAAACGTGAATACCATCACAATCTACATTTGCATAGTATATCTTTAGAGCCACTCAAGAGAGCTCTAAAAGTGAAGTATCTCCAAGGCAAAGGGAGATATCTCGGACATCATCTACCTGCATAGTTTCCAAGAAAATCAAGAAGAGAAGTCATTTACATAAAGGTGAAGTAAGAGATTATTTTTTAGACTTCTAATAATACGTATCCATCCTAGGATCATTGAACAAAATGTAGGAGAAGCTATTAGCTATACTAAGGACGTCTAGCATTGGAATAGCCTTTGGTGAAGGCAAAGGAGAGTACACTTGATAGTTGGAAGCCTTTGGTGAAGGCATCACAGGGATCACAACAAATCCACCTCCAAGCATCACTATCAAACGACACATCACAGTTGAGAAGGCATCATAATATTTTACCCATAAACTTACGTTGGAAGAAGCTATGTTGGCACCAAGAACAACCACCATTCTACCCATGCAACTTGCACCAAAGTAAGCATCTCATTCAACTCATGTATACAACATTTAAATCGTTATAGGTGGAAAGGTAAACTCAATCATTTGCACCATCAATATAAGGAGTTACCCATCATTGAAGCCATCACATACATCTATTTGGCACCCTTTAGGAGCATTGGAAGGATATCATACATCGGGTTGGCACTCTTTAGGAGTGTTGGAAGAATAATCATCTCTGCCAGAGAAGCATTGAGAGAATAACCATAATTTCTCTCCAATAGAAGTGTTAGGAGATGTAGACACCAAAATCCAGCCACTTTTAAGTCATCTATACCTTCCTGCCAGCCACGTGTCAGTCATCCATCCTTCCCGCAATTATTTGGCCCAAATCCACACTTTCCCACCATTATTTGGCCCAATTTCACTTTTCTCGCCATTTTTCATCCCCAAATTTATTTAAATTAATATTTATATATATATTTTAATATTTTAATATATATATAAATAAAGTTTAAGTGATTTAATCTGAGCCGTCCATCCTTCATTTAATCTCATCCGTCCATCCATCTTAATTCGTTTCACAACCTAGATTTATTCTCTACCCTTGGATCCACTTTAATCTTAGCCACAAGTTCAAAGTGTCGTTAAAACCCTAAAGTGTGCCCTAAGAGTAGATTATAAATTGAGACACCTTGATGGCTCAAACCCTATCTATCTCTTCGGCTAAACCTACTTATCTTCCCTATTTAAGTCTGGAGATGGCTATTACTGTTAATCCTGAGTCTTCTGAGTCTTCTACGGCCCTAAGTCTGAACTAAACCCTTTCGTCGCATCCATCGTCGCCGCCTGGTCTCGTCGCGTTAACAGAAAAAAGTATAGATTTGTCTAAAGCAAGTAATCTTTCTTTATGTATTAATCTGCTGTTGAATTCTGCATTCTGTTTATTTTTATTTCATAAATCTAGGGTTTTAGATCGTTTCGAGGGCTCACACAGTGGAGCCCTCTTATTAGTTTCTAACTCTTTGATAATTTTAATGTGTGCAGGATTCTAGTGGTAGATCCGATTTGTTGATAGCAATTGCTTAAGTCTGGAGTGGTCCGAGCCAAAGGATACAACGAAGCCCACTCATTCTGTTGAGGTTAAGGATACATTCTTCGAAGACGCCACCACATTGTGCCAACTAGGGTTTCGGAGAACCCTAGCACAAATTGTAACTTTGTATCACGAAAAGGGTTACAGGTCCTGTTGTACTTAAAAGGAGTTTCTAAACTCCATTGATTAATAAAAAATCATTCATTTTGTACAACTGTTCTGCATTCCTTTATTGTGATTTCTTTATTTTTGTTTGGTGTTGTATCTCTAATCTACAAATGGCGATCACGGTGGGACCCCCTAGGGTTTCATGTTTTTAATACTTGCTTTACTGATCTATTCCTGTTTTTTGTTTTATTTTGCAGGTTCCAAAAATCGTGAAATTCGTTGTTCCAGCGAACTAGGGTTTCTGAGGAGTTTGCAGAAAACGCAGTAGACGCAGAGCGGCGTATGGAAGTCCGATCCGAAATGCAGAGGTGCGTTTCACTGCGCAGACTCCCTTGGGCGTTTGAAGGCAGTTTTACGAAAAAGCGTAGGCTTCCGAGTAAGTGCGTTTTTTTTTTTCTTTGTTAAACTCGTACTTTTTACGTTTTTGGTTTTTCTGTCGTATTCTGTTTCTTTTTCAGATCATTGCTTTAAAATGAACAAAAACTAAGTAATCTGGAAAAGAACAGTTAAGCTGTATATACATTTTTTTTTGTTACATTTTTAGTTACATTTTTCTGCATTGTATTATTGGTTGTTGCTTGCATAAAAAAAAAAAATTGCATACCTAGCTGCATATTAGAATAGCTATGAATTATCTGTTTTAATTATCTAAGTAGGACTATTGATTGGATGTCAATAGTACTCCTGCCATTGGGTGATTCCGAGCGGATAAGTGGACGAACCTTTCGGTTGCTCCTTTGATATCCGATATCATTGGTAGGCGGGGGGTTTTAAACGGTGTACTCTACTTCTTCGGAGGAAATGGCATATTTTCGGTGGCCTCTTGCTTAGATCATTAGAACTTTTGATTTATAGCTTTGTATGTATACATTAGACAACTAAAACACTTAAAATAAAATTCATCGCATTTCATATTGCATTTAAAATAGTAATATCCTGGATTTCATCACCAGGTATTGCTTGAATTTTAGTGACGGTGGAATTCATCTCCATCCATTAAACTTCTGCCTCAGACACCATAGGTCACCCCCGAGCAAACTTGCTGGATTTCATCACCAGTAAGAATCTCGTTGTCCTTTCCTAGCCATAGTTTTTACCTTTTTTTTTGTGAATAATTCAAGATTAGATCACATGCAAAACTCATAAACCGGACACTTAAAATTTACTACAGATTAAGATCAGAAAATAAGTAATTAACCACAGGTAAGACACATTGAAACCTAGGTTGTGACTGTTTTCTGATAATTTCTTTAGTGTAAATTTATCATTCAAGTTTTGCATTCTTCTTTTCTGAATTTGTTTAGATTTATTGCGTTATGGTCTTAACAAGGAATCAATCTAAAGTGTTAAATCTAAATAATCAAATGAATAATTCACAAAACATCCCCACCACCAACATGACCACTTATCCTAGTGAATTTCAAGCAGGTTCGCCTGCAGGTCTTTCACGTCCTTCTACCATCTATCGCATGGCCATGCCCATGGAGGAAGACAATTCCTGTCATATTACCCACATTGATATGGCCCAAGTGCAAACTCACTTAAGAGATGGCACTGGTTATGTCCTTGATCCAATCCAAGATTCCCCTATGCAAGATTCTATTTTTTAGTAGGATATTGCATCAACCATACCCGCTGGTTTCACTCAGGTCTACACTAACCCTTTTTTTGAGGCTAATGTTGTATCTACTCAGCCGGCTTCATCTCCAACATCTTCCCAGATGCTCAATTGTCCTCCTTTGGAGACAAATGTAGTGTCTTCCCGACCACTTTCTCCTCCATTTACCCAGGTGTACACCAATTCTCTCTATGAGGCTGGCGGAACCTCCTCTAGCCATGACCAATTTCAACCCTCTTCTTCCCAAACCATTTATGGTTTCACCCCTACCCGGGGCACGAGCTTATTGTTTCTTCCTAGGTACCGCCTACTTCAGCCACCTTCATTGCCCTCGCTACGCAGTCTCCCGTGACTACCATGGCAGCCTGCCCTCCACCTTCATCCAATCATCCCACATCCCTTGGGTTAGAAATTAATAAGGTTAGGGAGTACCTCGACAAGTTGCTTCAGCAACAACAAGCAACAAAATGCCCAACCACCTGTCGTAGTAAATCCTACACCCCAACCAATTTCTACCCGACCGATTTTCTTAGCTCGAGGCCCCACCGGGTACCCCAATCTTCGGTGGTGTCCATTCCTACCCCACCTTTCTCCCAACCCAGTCCAGTTCATCATTCACCCCAATCACATTCTTTTCGGTATCATCCATACCAACAACCTGTCGATTCCACATCGCCTAATCCAGGCAATTTCATCCCATCTCATCATTTTTCCACTCCTCCATTGCATCATCATAATCATCAAACGAATCAAAATTTTCATGAAGATTCTCGACTCCATGCTATGCAACAACAGATTGACAACCTTATGCTCAACATGCCTGGCTCATCTAGTCAGAAACCTACGCTAAGGTCGTTGATCAATCAACAAATTAATCCTTCGGTACCTTCACCGCCATATTCGACTGATTTCACATTACCGAAGTTTGACAAATTTTGAGGAACTGAGGATCCTCACGAACATGTGAGCTCATTCATGCATGCCTGCTTTAGAATCCAAAATAATGACACTCTTATGCTCAGAACTTTTCCTCAGACATTAGGAGGAGATGTTGTACAATGGTACAATCATTTACCTCACCATAGCATTTATGCTTACAAGCAATTGTTTAATCTATTTTTGGAACGATTCTCCCTAAATGTACAAAGGAAAGTCTCATTGTTCGACTTATACAAGCTCAAGCAACATGACAATGAGACTGTTTATGACTTTGGAAACCGTTGGAGGGCTATCATTAATAAATTGCCATTCTCCCTACCAATGGAGGAGTTAACCAAAATGTTCACCCAGAGTTGTCTAAAATCTATCTCTTGGTTACTCCAATTACAACAATATAGGACTTTTGAAGAGGCTTTGGCCCAAGCAAGTATCATAGAAGACATTAAAGTCCAAGAGGGTGTTTTAAAACCCCGTAGAAAAGAATGGAAACAAAAGGGCCAACAAAGAAATAATAATTATGGCCAAAACAAACAAGCACAGGCTAGTACAGCCTCAAATGTTAACCAAGTTAATCAAGTGGTGGCGAGCCAACCTGTAATGGCTCAACAACAACAAGTAATGCAAAGTCAACCGCAACCAATTGCTTATCATGCGGTACCCGCCCCTCCTCAACCAACTCACAATACTGGGCCAACCATGGAAACTCGACCTTGGCAAACAAATCGTCCCAAGCGACAGTTCACACCTTTAGATGAACCATATGCGGTCATATTCAACAAGTTATATAGCACAAATCGGTTAACTTTACCTGAGTTTAAACCTTTAGAACCATCTAGAAGTGGGAAGTATTACAAGGAGTACCTATTTTGTCCTTATCATAGGCAAAATGGACACGATATCAATAATTGTACAGATTTCAAACATGTGATCCAAGATCTTATTGAGATTGGAGCCATTAAATTGGATAGCCCCTTAGCCCAACAAAATCAAAATCTTGGTGTATTTCAAACACCCCTTCCACATCGAGAGGAAGCTCCAACAACTTCCGGGGGAGTAACTCAGGTAACTCCTCCTAATCAAGTCAACCATGTACAACAATACCAAGGTTTTGTGGGTACTATTAACGTAGTAACCCGAGGTCAAAGGGCGAACCAACCAAATCAGGCTGAACCATAGCCACCTGTACAAACTCCCAGTCCACCTCAGGTAACAGTGACCCAACGACGTGCTAGTACTTCTCAACAACCGCTAAATCATTCTACTCAATGCCAACGACCCATCATGTCATTGAGTAGCCGATTAACTACCAGTTTAAAAATGGCTTCTGCCAAGTTATCGATCTATGACCTCATTCAAAAATCTCCCCCGCATAGAGAGGCATTAATGGAAATATTAAAGTCAATCGAGCTTCAAACTCAAGATACTAATGCCTTCAACAACTTTGTGGGGAGTATTCAAACATGCATGGAGCCCTCCATCACTTTCTATGATTTTTAAATCAAACCTTTGTCAACAGAAAGTATAGATCCTCCACTGCATATCATGGCCAAGATCGATCACAAGCCATTCAAGAGAGTCTTAATTGACATCGGTTCCTCAATCAATATCATTACAACATCGGCGTTGAGTAATCTAGAGTTGTCGCCATCCCTTATCACCAAGTCGACTTTTACTCTTAAAGCATTCAATGATGCTTTATCTTCCATGGTTGGCACGGTTATCTTGCCCATTGAGGTAGGGGTCCGAACTTTGCATACCTTGTTTCACATCTTGGAAGGGTCCATGGCATACAATGTATTGCTTGGACGGCATTGGCTTAGGGAGATGAGATGTGTCCCTTCTATACTGCATCAATGTCCGAAGTATGTATATGAGGGACAGAGTTCATTGTGTACTCGCCGACACTGAACCCTTCAAACATTGCAACTATGTCTCAAATCCTTATGAGATTGTGTTGCCATCCACTCATATTTTCTTAACCCCATCTACTTCTTCTATACCATCTTCTTCTAAAGCTCCCATTCCTGAGGAGCTACCCATAATATCGCAACCATCTTTCTCTTCCGCTATTCCATCTCATTCACCACTTTCTTCATCTCCTAATCTTCCTTCTTCTTCATCAGTGACCACATGCACATGTGGTCATGACCAATCATATCTTTCCACGTCATTAGCCCCTTCTTCTACACCTTCTTCAACATCACCTATTATTCCTCCATCTTCCCAACCATCACCAGCTGATGTTTCACAAGTTAGTGAAGCATCAACCCAACCAAATCCTTCCAATTCTTCTATCTCACATTCTTCTATTCCATCATCTAGTACATCTCCCTCCCAAGTCAAGGTCCATCTAATTGATGCAGGTATTGGTGAGTATGCCATCCAAGATGTCCACATCACACCGTTCAATGTGCAAACAGTTAAAGATTTTTGTCGTCCACATGACCAACATTTATCCATTGGATCGGTTTATAACATGGGTTCTATGCCAAATTCCATTAATTTTGTATATGGGGGAATAGAGTCATCTTCTAGTCCTACCACCATACTAGAACCCAAGCATCCAGTCCTTGCCAATATCGAAAGGATGGAGGGTTTTCCCTCTCGCTATTTTCACAGACATAATTGGCAGCAATTTGGCCTAGGTCGATACGAGCAAGGGGTAACTGAACGCATCGATATGCCATACCAGAGACCCACTGAGCGTTTTGGTCTGGGCTACCAACCACTCCCATCCCTTTCTTCTTTTGAACAAGCTTTTCAAAGCATTAATCTTAATTCAGAAGAATAAATCCTCCACCCCGACGAATTCGAAGATGAAGCCTATGAAGAATTTGACGTCATGTCAAATGATGATGAATCTGAAGAAGAGTCGGCGCCCATTGTTCCCCTCATTGAACAAGACGAGTTTTATCTCCAATTGTTCCCTCTCCAAGAGGCCATCTTTCGCTTGATTCTTCCACAAGAACAAGGTGAACCACCCCCTCCGCCACATCCATAAGCCATAATCCAAACCTGTATTATATGTATATACTAAAATAGTGTTTTTCACCACTACCAAAAAAAAAAAAAAAAAAAATCAGAAAATTCCCAAAAAAAAAAAAAAAAGAAATATCAAAATATATAAAAATACTTTATTGCTTTATGTATGTGTGTAATAGTGGTTTTCACCACTACAAAAAAAAAAAAAAAAAAACTGAAAAACTATGTTGTTTTGCATTTCAGGTCTTTCGAGGTCTTCACCGATTTTCCCTTCCATTTCGCCCATCCTTTCTTTCATAAGTCGACAATGAATTTTGAAGACTTATTCACCCCGCTCCATAATCCATATGATCCGGATAAGCCAATCCCGATCAACCCAAACCTGATTAACATGGATCGGATTTCATCTCCTCCATCTATTTCAGAGTTCATCCTTTCCGAGGAATTGTTAAGGGCTTCCGCCAACTACATTCCTCCTTCACCTCCACATTCACCTTCATATTCTAAGCCAGAGGTCTTCCAAGCAGACATAGACGAGAGCAAGGCACAGGAGCCCGATGACATTTTAGATGACATAAATCGATCCCTACTCCCCATCAGTTTGAGGAAGGTTCCCACATGTCTATTGAAGAAACTATCGATGTAGACCTTAGTCCAGACCAAGATGGCACCCAAATTGTGAAACTGGTTAAAATTCTATCATCAGAGGAACAAGAGCAAATGATTGCTCTATTTAAGCGAAAGAAGGAGATATTTGCATGGTCTTACAAAGACATGCCAGGCCTAGACCCTAATTTGGTTGTCCATAATCTCACCTTACAAAAAGATGCTAAACCTGTCAAACAGAAACTTAGGAAAATGCATCCTACCGTGGCCCTCATAGTTAAATCGGAGATTCAAAAACTTCTGGATGTTAAATTTGTCGTCCCGATTGAAAATCCTGAGTGGCTTTCTAACATGGTACTCGTTCGCAAGCCTAACGGGGGGATACATGTTTGCACCGATTTTTGAGATCTAAATAAAGCGTGTCCTAAGGATGACTTTCCTCTTCCAAACATTGATACTCTTGTCAATACCTGCGCTGGTCATGAAATGCTTTCGTTCATGGATGGATTTTCAAGATACAACCAGATTCGAATAAACCCTGAAGATCAACACAAAACAGCATTTACCACACCTTGGGGAAATTTTTGTTACAGGGTGATGCCCTTTGGCCTTAAGAACGCAGGTGCAACCTATCAACAAGCCATGACTTATATTTTCCATGATTATATGCATAATATTATCGAAGATTATGTGGATGATTTATTGGCAAAATCTAAAACTCGACAAGAGCATTTTGATGTATTGGAAAAAGTTTTTGATAGACTTCTAGAACATAAAGTAAGGTTGAACCCTAAGAAATGTGTCTTTGGTGTTACCTCAGGCAAACTCCTAGGTTTTATTATCTCTAAACGAGGTATTGAGGTGGACCCAAACAAGGTCAAATCCATTATGGAAATGTGTCCCCCAACTAATTTGAAGGAGTTGCGTAGTTTGCAAGGAAAGATTAATTCAATCCGTCGCTTTATTGCACAACTTTTTGATAAATGTAGGCCATTTTGCCACCTACTACAAAAGGGGGTACAATTTTCATGGACAGATGAGTGTCAAAAAGCCTTTGATGACATCAAGCAGTACTTAGCGTCTCCGCCAGTCTTAGATCTGCCTTGTCCAGGGGTCCCTTTCAATATTTATATCTCAGCAACGGACTTTGCCTTAGGGACAATGCTTGCACAAAAGAATGAACAAAATCGTGAGCAAGGTTGTCTATTATATTAGTCGAACATTGGTAAGCTATGAAACCCGATATGCTTATGTGGAAAAGTTGTGCTTAGCAATGGTTTTTGCCACTAAGAAACTTCGTCATTATATGCTTAGCCATACAACATATGTCATAGCTAGAGAAAACCCTTTGCGTTATATGATGTCTCGCACTTATAATAACACTCGTACCGCTAAATGGATAATGTTGCTTACCGAATTCGATCTTGAATTCATTAGCCAAAAATATTTTAAAGGTCAAGTTATAGCCGATCAACTTGCGGAAGCTCCACTACCTAGTGATCATCCTTTGATTATTGAGCTCCCAGATGATTCGGTATTTGCTATCACTGAACAAGAAGAGGACATCATTTCGGAGGAAGATGTTGACATCACGCTATTCTTTTATGTCTCTAAGTGCACGAAAGGTCAAGGCGCTGGAGTTGTGTTTCATATACCTCAAGGGATTCCCATCCCTTTATCATTCAAACTAGACTTCCAATGCACCAATAATACAACAGAGTATGAAGCCTTAATTTTAGGTCTTCAATCAGCCATAGCTATGAGCATTAAGCGTATTCGGATATTTGGGGATTCTCAACTCGTGGTTAAACAAATTACAGGGGAATACCAAGCCAAAGAACCTACCATTAAGCTTTATCATGATGTAGCAATGAAGTTGCTCTCTAAGTTTGATTGGTATGAGATCACTAGTTTGCCTCGTTCGACTAATAGATTTGCGGATGCCATGGCCTCTCTTGGATCATTGATTCCAAAGGACTCCCTTGGAGAGGTACATCCCCTAATCATTTCCACAATCTCTAAGTCTGCAATTGTCCGTGCTGAGTCTAAGGATGAAAAATATGTTTTCTTTATCCATTCGAATCCATATGAGCCTTGGTCTAGTGAGATAGTAGCCTTCCTCAAGTTTGGAACACTCCCATCTGATTTGTCTCGAATCGCCCGTCGTTGTTTTAAGCAAAAGGCAGCTCGTTTTGTTCTTTTGGGGGATGTGTTTTATAAACGTGGCTATGATGGAGTACTCCTTCATTGTCTAGAAGCAGGTGAAACACATAGAGCTATTGTTGAAGCCCATGATGGTACTTGTGGTGGTCATTTTAGTGGAATGGCCATTGCGAAGCGTATTTTACGTATGGGGTATTATTGGCCCACTATGGAACAAGATTGTTGCAAATATGTTAAACAATGTAAAAAGTGTCAAGAACACGCTAATTTAACCCATATACCATCACAAGTTTTACAGCCCATCCAAAGCCTTTGGCCCTTCTCACAATGGGGTCTCGATTTAATTGGCAAGATTTCACCTACCTCTTCAGGACAGCATACTTTCATCATTACAGCCACTGAATACTTCACAAAGTGGGTTGAAGCTATTCCTCTAACCAGTACGACAGGTCCTAGAATTGTGGAGTTTATACTTCACCATATCATTTGTAGTTTTGGCATTCCCTCTAAAATTATTTTTGATAACGGCAAGTCTTTTAAGAATAAGGATGTTCGAGCTATTTGCGAAAAGTATAATATCCAACATAGTTTCTCAACTCCTTACTACCCACAAGCCAATGGACAAGTTGAAGCTTCCAATAAGACCATAATTGCTATTCTTAAGAAACTTGTTAAAGAAAATCATAAAGATTGGCATACACAAATCCCCTTAGCATTATGGGCTTACAGAACAAGCATCAGAACTCCCATTGGGGCAACGCCATTTTCTTTGGTCTATGGAGCTGAAGCAATCATGCCTTTTGAGCTCGAGATCCCTTCCTTACGAATTTCTTTGCAGGAATTTATCAATGATGATACTGCTAGACAAGCACGTCTTGATCAACTCACACTCATAGATGAAAAACGAATCAATGCTTTAGAGCATTTGCAAGTTTATCAAGACCGATTGAAACGTGCTTACAATGCCAAAGTTCATCTAAGAGAATTTCAAGTAGGGGATCTTGTCCTTAAAGAGAATCAACAAAACACTAATGCATTGCCGCATCTTTGAGATAAATTCGTGGCTAATTGGTTAGGTCCATATATGGTCACTGAAAGAGTGGGTAATGGAACTTATAGACTTGCCAGTTTAGAGGGAGAGGAAGAACCCAAACCACTTAATGTTATACACTTGAGGGCATTCTATGCATAGTTTGAATTTTATATGTACATATATACATGGCTTGTACAACAAAAAAAACAAAAAAATAAAATAAAATAAAAAGAATTTGCATTTCATTGTTATTTGCATACATCTCATTCAAAAACATTGCATTTCATGTGCATACATCTCATTCAAAACCATAACATTTCATTTTCAGCCATAGTTGCATATCATGTTAGAGACAATTCTATCTTTTGGATATAAAATTTGGTCAAGCAAAAGTCATGTTGCCTTAATCAAGGGCACCTTCATAAAATCCATCAAACCGAATTGTCATTCGTACACCCATTTTCCATTTGCACATATTTACATTGCCAAAATGTTTTCAATCACTCAACCATTCCTAGTATTTTAAGCAAACTTCGAAATGCATGTCAAATTTCTCTAGGGCCATATCACAAATTACACTAAATAAAATCTTGAGTATTGGGAAATGATTTCAAAAGCGGTCTTGAACCTATCACATTTTCACATCTTAAAAACATCTTGTGTCAAAGAGAGATAACACCATCTTTGGGTTGTGCCTTGAAGTGAAAAGGGTAATCCTCGTTTGTCCTATCATGCAAACATAGTCCATAAAACAGTGGTTCTTACCACTATCACAAGCAATCACAAAATATAAATATAAACATAGTAAGGATAGGGTAAAATTCTCATCATACTTCGGTTGAGAATCCGATTCCCCAAAGCTCTAAGGAAATAAACATTTTTCACACACCATTGATCCCAAATAAGTTGTAAGGATCGTACTACTTGTCCAGTCATACGGATAGGTAGTCATCCCCAAGGCTTACAAAGGTCAAAAACAACATGGACTATGGAGTTAACCTTCATCGGGGCTATAGACGCTTGACTGGCAGTGGAGTATACTCATTGCGTGGCGACATGTCTCTCCTCAAAAAGAGACCTCTAAATGCTCATACGGACAAACTAGCTTCGGGGTCTTCTCCATAATAGGGTTACCTGATTTATGCAAGATGAGGTTAATGAACACACTTGCACACACACAGGTTTTTGATTGCCTAGAGTCACTACCATGCTTCCGATTTGGTTAATGAACTCGCATGCACACACATTTGGTCCTAGTTGAATTAGGCAGTGTTAGTAAGTTTGTTTGATACCACTAGCATGTTTGAGTCTTTGTAAAACAGTCTTCCATATCAACCTCCATATCACCCTCCATATCTTCTTCCATATTCATGGCATTTCGTACGTCATCCATTCACAAGCCACCAAGTTCGGTGCCCCTGATTAAACAATTATGATAACAGTTCGCTAAATCTAACTATCTAAAATTATGAGTGCTTCTTAGTGCATATTTCATTTACTTAGTCTTGCATTAGTCATCCATAGATTTACATATCATTTACTTAGTCTTGCATTAATCATCCATAGATTTGTATGTTATATACTTAGTCTCGCATTAATCATCTATAAGTTTGCATTCCATTCCATCACATATGCATCAAAAACATTAAAACATATAAAAACATGCATCACAAAAACATAGGCATTCACACAAAAGAGAGTAAAACACCAAATAAATAAAAACCATGTATATATATATATGTATAAAGGACAAACTGTAAAATGAATTCCAAAAGGCTACAATATACAATAGAGCACCAAGGCTCATAAAGAGTGCATCTAAGCACTAAGCTAACCATCAAAAGAGGACCCCTGAGACCTAGTAGGAGCCCTAGACCTAGTGGTGTGCCTAGACTCACTACGCCTAGAGACAGAGGAGGATGGATGATCAAGCAACATAATGTGATGTCTAAACAATGTGTCCTCCAGAGCCTCAATGTAACGAGTCCTAGACCTAAGCCTAGCTATGTCTATCCCGTATCGCCGCTCTCGCTCTGCTAGCTCTGCCTGGAGTCTCGTCACCCTGTCATCCTGGGGCACCCTGGTCGCTCCATCCAAGTCCGCCGCGCAGTCGGGCCATCCTCTCCTCCCTGAGAAACTAACAGGGCATCCCGCTCTGCCGCCTGCTGCTCCAACTGAGCTATCCTCTCGTCCCGAGTAGCTAGCATAGCATCACGCTCCGCTATCTGCTGCTGCAGCTGTGCCAGCTCGTTCTCGTGCCCGCTAGGGGGTACCTCCCTAACCTCTCATGCGGCCTCTCCTAGGCCCTCTCCACCATCCTCCTCGTCATCTCCACTCCTTGAAGCCTGTCGCGCCATCTTCCCCTTTCGCCTTCGACTGTCAGATCAAATGCGGGGACCCTCCCTGCGCTTGGGAACCTCCGCGGTTCCCTCGCCCTCTCTAGCCCCAGCCTCGGGCTCTCTGGCTCCACCAGCCACCAATGGTGGCTCCCACCTCGGCTCTGCGGCCATCCATGCTGCATACTCAGCTGTCACCCCAACGTCGTCCATGTCGGGGATCTCCATGTCTTCATCGTCCTCTGCCACCTCCCTCCATGGCTCGACACACGGCAAATCCCCCTCTGATTTGTGCCTCCGGTAGCGCACTGGCTCACCGGGGACATCCTGCCTCAATCCGACCTAGCGGAGTACTCGAGACATCTATATGTACTCTGCCTCGCCGTGGCTCCGCCCTACTACCCATCTGGTCTGTCGCACCCGTCTTAGGTGCTCTCCATCCCCGATCCACCTCGCCTCCCGCTAGGGCCTCCAAATGACTCGGGCATCTGTCAAGTCTGCCCATAGTCTCCTATACCATTGCCCCGATCTCATGGGGTAGCTCGGCTATCTCTCCTCCACCACTGGCCATCTCCTACCATAAGCCTGGCTCACGTCCCAGTGAGCCCATGGCAACCCCTCTGGTCGAGCCACTCTAAAGTGCTCCCAACCCCAGCACTAGAGCACCACACTGCAACCCAGGCCCTTTCGGCCCCTGTCTTCGAACCTCATACAACTCCCGGTACACCTGCGCCAATAAAGCGGGTGCCCAGGCATACACTACCCTATTAGTGAGCATCTCTCTCACTACACCCATCGAGTTCCATGGGAACTCGCACCCGTGTCTGTTCGGGGCCACAATGTTGGCCAACACGAACATCGTCAGAGCCTCCACCGCTCCCAACTCCTTGGCCGTATACATGGCCAAGTATGGGATCCCCCCACTCTCCGTCCGGATCTCCCTCCAGTCATCCCAAACACCTTGGCCATCTCCGTGGCCCTATATCGTCCAACCTCCACCTGTGCCCCCTCCACGGGCACCTTGAGGATGCGGTATACATCCTCAAGCGTCATCGTCATCTCTCCAGTCGGGAGCTGGAACGTCCCCCGATCTGGATCCCACCTCTCGGCCAAAGCCGAGAGGTACCCCTCATCCGCCCGAACTACCTCCAACTCGGGCTACCTCTGCTAGCCCCATCGCATCCAATATCTCCCGGTCTGCTCGGGACAACGACTTCCTCATCCCCGGAATGATAGGGGAGAATCGGTGTCGTGCCTCTAACACCCTAAGCTGCAAAACAACAAAACAAAAATTTGTTACAAATTTTTTCGAAAAAAAAAAAAAAAAAAAAACACATAATAAGTACTTGCTTAAATGAACAAATACCTCAGCTGGCTGCACTAGCACGTCCGCTCCCATCTCCGCCATAGCTCCCATGTGCTTCACTTTCCCACACAACCTTTCACTCCACTTCACTCCACTCCCTCAGACGCACTTCTCTTAAGCTCGAACGCACAAATGAGCGAAATTCTCGTTGAAACTGTTTAAATAGCTGATTTTGGTGCCCTGAAACGTAGTAGGGCGTTTCATGGCGGATTCAGACGCAGTCCTGCTTGTGCAGAGCGCCTAAACACTAGCGGGCGTCTCTGCCAACCACAAACGCAGACCGGCGTTTGGTGTCAGTATTGAATAAAGGAACAAAACTTACAAAATTGAAGCTTACCTCCTCCAAATTTCATCAAATTGCATTCATCCATTCTTCTTATCATAATAAAACATTTTGTGAAGGTTACAACAGTTTTGGACACAAATTTTGTCATTTCGCTCAAAAAGCGCATCATTCATCATTATTTTACAAATTGGGTTAAAAATATTCAAAACCTTCACAAAATTAACCACATTCATCAATTCTTCTGATCTATCATCAATTTCATTCATTCTTCTTTCATCGTGCATATTTTTGCCAAATCAAATTAAAGTAAACCTCGTATCTAGTGGTATATTCTATCACCTTGGCGATTGCAGTGATTTGCATCCATGCAATTCGGTAAGAGGATTAAACCACCATAAGGACACTTACCATTTATCATCATCAATTATTTCACTGTTTGAAAATTGAAAATCAATTTTGGGTATTCTACTTTTCAAGTGACCTCATACCAAGATTAATTTGCTCAACAGTTGTCATTGATGGCCTAGTTCATGGGGCCATAAACATGGACAATCTTTCATATCGTCATTATTTTAAGTCTTGCTAGAGATTGTGGCTACCTAGGTTGATTGGTTCCGACCCGAGGAATTATCCATACAGTCACTAGGAGCATCTCTGAGTTCTGGACTCTTTCATGCATCTTTCATCTCTGCATATCAATGGCGCCAACAAGGCAATTTCATCAACAGTATGGATTCACACACAGGATTTGGGGCATCCGTTATCATTTTCTAATTTTCCTATAGTGGAATTCATCTTACATGATCATGGAATTTATAGTTTGGCAAAAATCCCTTTATAACTGTTGGGGCAGAAAACGGTCCATCTTTCACATCACTCATATCGTCTTTAATCATATTCTTTTCTGGTTTTTACACCAACCCCTTTTCTGTTGGGACATAAACAGATGGTGCATGCACCAACCCTTTTTTTCATCGTTGGGGCAAAAACGGTTCATTATCTTTCGAATTTCTTCCAATTGGCTTGTGAGAACCATTCTCGCTCGCCAATTGAGGGGGTAAGCTGAAAAAATTTAAATATTCTTTTATTCTTTGGTCTTCAAAGTTGTGCTTTAGTCTTGAGAGAGAGTTGCGTCTGATCCGACTTTTCGAGTGTCTTAAGTTTTTGTGCTACATTGTGTCTTCACACAAAGCGGCTCAAAAAGGGGCAGTCTGTAGACACCAAAATCCAGACCACTTGTAAGTCATCTATACCTTCCTGCCAGCCACGTGTCAGTCATCCATCCTTCCCACCATTATTTGGCCCAAATCCACACTTTCCCACCATTATTTGGCCCAATTTCACTTTTCCCACCATTTTTCATCCCCAAATTTATTTAAATTAATATATATATATATATATTTTAATATTTTAATATATTTTAATATATATATAAATAAATTTTAAGTGATTTAATCTGAGCCGTCCATCCTTCATTTAATCTCATCCGTCTATCCATCTTAATCCGTTTCACAACCTAGATTTATTCTCTACCCTTGGATCCACTTTAATCTTAGCCACACGTTCAAAGTGTCGTTAAAACCCTAAAGTGTGCCCTAAGAGTAGATTATAAATTGAGACACATTGATGGCTCAAACCCTATCTATCTCTTCGGCTAAACCTACTTATCTTCCCTATCTAAGTCTGGAGATGGCTATTGCTGTTAATCCTGAGTCTTCTGAGTCTTCTACGGCCTTAAGTCTGAACTAAACCCTTTCGCCGCATCCATCGTCGCCGCCTGGTCTCGCAGCGTTAACAGAAAAAGGTATAGATTCGTCTAAAGCAAGTAATCTTTCTTTATGTATTAATTTCTTTGTTGAATTCTGCATTCCTGTTTATTTTTATTTCATAAATCTAGGGTTTTAGAATGTTTACGAGGGCTCACACGGTGGAGCCCTCTTATTAGTTTCTAACTCTTTGATAATTTTAATGTGTGCAGGATTCTAGTGGTAGATCCGATTTGTTGATAGCAATGCTAGGCTGGAGTGGTCCGAGCCAAAGGATACAACGAATCCCATTCATTCCGTTGAGGTTAAGGATACATTCTTCGGAGATGCCACCACATTGTGCCAGCTAGGGTTTCGGAGAACCCTAGCACAAATTGTAACTTTGTATCACGAAAAGGGTTACAGGCCCTGTTGTACTTAAAAGGAGTTTCTAAACTCCATTGATTAATAAAAATCATTCATTTTGTACAATTGTTCTACATTCCTTTATTGTGATTTCTTTATTTTTGTTTGGCGTTGTATCTTTAATCTACAGGAGAATATCGATCAATTGAAGTGTTGGACTATTATCAAAACTTGCAGTGAATGAGTGTTAAGATAGCAAAGCAAGGGCATTTGTAGAGCCCAAGAGAGTTAAGGCAAAGTGGTGAAGGAATGACACCATGTGGAAGAAAGCGTTTCATGCAAGCAATAAGTGAAGCGCCACGATGTAGAAGGTAATACGAACGCACTAAAGAAGGGCACACTCAAGTGATAATATCAGTTGTATAATGCTCATAAGGAGCATTGATTATAGGACTGAAGGAAACAGTTAAATTCTCTAACGCCACTTGTCATAGGCGTTGAAGGAGGTTGCAGTAGAATCTCATGGAAGAAGGTAGAAAATGCAAGTGCCACTTGGCACTATTCCTCTTTCACTACGTTATAGCACAAAGAAGGTGTTTGTAACAGGAAGAGCTTATATAGCGCATATTAAGTGAAACCAATTTAGAGAGAATAATCATAAGTTCAAGGTACACGTAGGAGATCTTAAGGTGCATTAAATAAGTGAAGCGACACAGATATCGAGGAAGAATAACCAAGTAACTTGTTGACTAAATAGTACTCATACCAACATGCATAGCAAAAGCTAGAAGCTTGCAGACCAAGTCAATTGACGTTGTAGAAGAATACGTCTGCCAAGAGAGATAGAAGTTCGAAGGCCAAATGAAATGGCATTGAAGAAGAGCTTAGTTGCCACCTTGAATAGAAGTTTGAAGGTTAGGATATCAAAATTGAAGGAGAGCACATTCATCGAGGTGATTAGATGCACGCAAGCCTGAATATTGATGTTGGAGGAAGCATGCATATCGGTAAAAAGGAAGTGAAAGACTTATGCAGCATCTTGGAGTTGACAAGAAGTCAACTATCACTAAGTTGTAGGAGATTGAACTAATTACAGAGAGCTTGCAAGTTTGAAGTTAAGGTAAGAATTATATTGCAAGTTTATTAAGGTTGAAATCAACTAAACTTTATACTCTAGAGATATTGAATGATAGGAGTAATAAGGTGTTAATCTCTAGAAAGCATTTTTATTATCTTGAGAAGGAAGTAGAAAATAGAAGCATTAAAATCTTTATTATTATTGCTTCAACTATTTGCAAATCTTTAACAAGGAGATATAAGGTTAGTGAAACTTAAATTGCAAATACATATTTATTCTAAATTTCTAATTAGGGAGATATAAGTAATGATACTCCAAATTGAATTCATAAGAAATTTAGAAACTACAGTTTTAGTTGAAAATTTTGATTTAGTCTCATATTCAAATTAAAGAGACAGAAAATCCAACTTAGCTATCTTAAATATACTGTATTCTTATCCTTTGAAATTGCATTTAAGCTTTCTACAAGTGAAGATGATAGAATTTGAACATTATTCTAAGCATTTTATCACATCACTACGGAGACAAAAGGGCTTCAACCTAAAGCAAATATAGAAAGCGATGCATACTATCACAAAAGGATATTTTTACAACACTTGAAAATTGGAAAAATCTTTTTCAAGATTGATTCTACAAATAGAAAAAGAGTATTTAATCATCTCACTAGGGAGTTATAAGGTAGACTACTCCAAAGGATCTCAAAAGAACTAGAGTTCCATTGTTCAAATCATACACTACAAGATTTGATTCAGTTTAGAATTCAAATTGAAAGATACAAAATCTACAAAGTAACATAGTCCACTCAAACTAAGAAAAAGGGGGATAAAGATGTCAACCTCAAAGAATACAATAAACAAGGATATGAATAACACCATTAGAAAGGAGAAGGCAAGTGTTATAAAATTTGGAATCAAGAATCTACTAGACAAAACTGAGAACTTAGATCTTGCTTCAAGATTGATCTATAGTGAAACACTAGAAGAAAATTTTACAACCATTGAATTCTATCTTCATGCTAGACTCATTGAAGCAATTGATAATGGAAAGAAAGAAGTTTCAGTTCCACTAGAATTTGGAAGTATTTTATATATGGCTCTACTAACACTTCAAAATTACAAAGAAGAGAATACAAAGCAAAAAGAATTAATTGAATTACTCAAAGTGAAAACAAAGATAGATGAATCCTTCTTAGAGAAAATGTTTCAAGCCTCATGTAGTATTAATACTTCAAGTTCTACTAACTCAAAATATTATCATGATGCCTTGAGTGTTTGTTTAGAAGTCTTTGTACACAACAAGAATAGTAATGAAAAAGACAAAGGCAAAGAGAAAATACTCGTGTAGGAATCAAGTGATAATACAACTATGTATGAAAGTACAAAAAATGAACCTAAGGGCAAGAAGGAAGAAGAAGAAGAAGAAGCAGATCAAGGAAGCATACAGTGCAAGGTAAATTAAAGACATTACAAAAGACCCTCATCAAGCTGAAGAATATGCAAGAGACAAAGATCCTCAATACCCAAATAATGTAATACAGGGGGGTGTTAGAATATTTTACATTATTTGGTTCATTACTAATGTACCATCATGGGTACATATTTAGATTATGAGTATATTAGGAGTTAAGTATTTTATTAAAGCAATGTAATAAATGCACAAGAGTCAAATGTGCAATGATGTAAATGTGCATGTAGTCCACATGTACATGAGTCCTTAGAATAGAATAGTGAGGTGTCATAGGAATATTGAAAGCAAAGAGTTGCATCTCATTATAAATAGGCCTTCATAGAGTAGAAGCGAGAGAGGATTTTGGAGTGCATAGGTTGAGTAGTAGTAGATACAATGTAGATAATTTTTTGCAAAATGGAGAGGTAGTGACCTTCATTGATGAGCATTGTATATTTTCGTGAGCTTTCTTATATGAGCATTTCTTAAGCATTGTATCAAGTTTTCTATCATATTTTCATGCATACTAGTTAGTCATTATCATAGTTATAACATTGCATGCTTATTTCTATACCTATGATTGCATTTAAGTTTAAAGCTTCAAAAACTAACAATTTAAAATATATAAAAAGTATTCTTATAGTTTAAATTGAATTTAGGTAACCAAATTCAAAACTTGGTAGCATCCATGACTGACATGTGTTCACCCTTTGCTTACATGTGGCTTTTAAACCTGTAAGTATATCTTGAAAATATAACTAATATAGTAACATGGTATCTAAAATTTAAACATAAATAAAGCTTTTATAAGAAATTTCATGTTTATAAGCTTAAACATTGATTATTGGAACCTCCAAACTCAACCCAAAAAAACCTTATTATTATTAAGCAATCTAAGTTTCAAACATATAAATTTAATCACTAGATAAAATCTTGTCACATAGCAAACCTAGATTTTTGGGTGCGTAGTAAAATTTATTATATAAATAAATTATGGGAGAGTTTGTTAGGATTGCTGACTCTAGATTCTATATTAATTGTGAAATTTCCAAATTGTTCCAGGTTCAAATCTTATCCTATTAAAGTGTATGAATATCCCTTCTATAGAAAGAGAATTAATTAATGCATCCTTAACCTTTCTTGTCAAACATGTCACATAATATTATATCCTTTATAATATAATCCAATTTTAAAAGATGGTGTGCCCTAAAAATATAATTCATCAAAAAAAAATAATTTGTATCCTACATTGCGTCCGTGGACCAGATGTATGAGGGCAGGGGGGCTCCTGGCCATAGATGACCTCAATGTTGTCCTCCCCATGGGAGCTACCATGGGTTGTGACTTCTCTGTCAATTGATTTTCCTTCCTGTAGATATCATTACACATCCTAAAGGAGTTGAGCAAGATCACTAGCCTACGCCAACGCCATGGACATTATTTATCAAAGAATGAATGGTCATGCAGGAGGACAACAAAGAGGTTTTTGCAAACAATATTTTACTGAAGACACATAATGGTGAAAAACCATCTAACTTTTTTAAATTTTATTTGATGATCTAATAAATTTGCCCAATCTATCATATCCACAATGTGCTTCAATTAATCGTATTTCAACGGAATAAATTGCAACAGTACCAACAAAAACACTTAATAAGAAGGTGGACAGGCAGTTGCCCTAGTAGCTACGATGATGGTTTTTTTAAAGTGGTTTTGTGTTCAAACCTTTTGAAGGTGGTGGAAGGCGGACAGACAGTTGCCCTAGTGGCTAAAATGATGGTTGTTTCTTAAGTGATCTTGTGTTCAAACCCTTTGAAGGTGGTGGTTGATATAATTTGTAAACCTTCTCCTAAAAAATCCTACATAAAATCAAATCCAACATCCCAATATACTTTAAACAAACTTATTTTAAAAATCTTCTAAAACTCACTCTTGTTTAGTTAAGAATTTAACTATATCCTCTTTCTCCTTAAAATATAGGGTTTCTGGAGTCATATTAATGCATTGACAAAATATCTATATTAAAAAATAGATAGGGGCTATCCAAATAAGAAATAGACTTTTGAAATTTAAAGCAATACATTAAGAATGTTCAAATTTCTTCTCTTTTATAAGAAAGTCTTTTGAAATTTAAAGCAATACATTAAGAATGTTCAAATTTCTTCTCTTTTATAAATGGAATCTATCTTCTTTTGACAATAAATAAATAAATATATGTTGGCATGGTTAAATAAAGTAACTTTTAACGTCTATATTAAACCACCTCATACTCCTTTAGGTTAATTATCCATTTATATTGTGTTATCCACATATGGAGCACATATACTCTTTCCCTTCAAATTTGTACCTAAAACCTCCTATCTAAAATAACCAAGCCTTTACCATTAAACCTACTTTTATTGTGCAAGCATGTAGTGGGCAAATCATAGGATCAGGTCTAAGATATAAAAAAATACGCTACACTATGTAGTTTATTACCCAACTACACATTTTGTAGTTTTGGGTAGCCAAATGCCTGTCAAATAGTCAACATGCTAAGCTAAGTGTAGAACAAAGACACCTTACAGCATATATCAAGTCAACATGCTAAGAAGCGTAGAAAAAAGACACCTTATGGCATATAAGTTACTAAGGTCAAAATATGCAACAATGTCGCTAACAACCACCAACAAACACCATCAACAATTGTTTTACAACATTTCAGCAACAGACATCAAAGGTGTATAACCAGATTGATTCACTTCAATTTATTTTAATATCAATTTTACTCGCACTAAAAAACAGATGGCCAAGAATGTCATGACATTGTAAAAGACAAACACAAGCTGCTTTATGTTACCTTGAATCTAATAAGGAAGCTTTATATTACTTGTGGAATTGGCCATTGAACATGACATTTTCAAAAGCCAACTATTAATGATACAAGTTCAAAAGAAAGAATAAAAATAGATAGTGATCATAAAACAATAGTAAGCATAGAATGGAACTTCAACATTACATTTGAGGATATGGTCAATTAATCAAAAGACCAAACCTGCATAAAAATCACAAATTTTATCAAGGCCAACAAAAATATCCAAAGGATTTACCTAGAAGAGGTCAAAGCCCGCAAGGTTAGCAAAGTTAATCTGTTGAAATCCTCCAATCCTAACTGTTTCTAATGGTAAATAAGATCGTACAGACAAATTATCAAAAGTTATATTTTGATTGTAACACTGTTCTTTCATAAAAAGGAGCTAGCCATTTTAACTTGCTGGGTGCCTATTGACCACTTGATTGTATACGTGGGTGCCAATTGACCACTTGAATATATACAAACATGGATGTACTCCAACTATTTTCACAATCTTCTCATGTTAGCAGGCACCTTTCAATCATCTAATATCATTTCACTATGTTATAATCTTAGATCTGCAATCTAAACCTGGAACCCACTACTAATGTTCCTGTCTTTTATTTCTGGTTGAAAACATTAAATTGCAGATGTAAATTATCTGGGCTAGTCCAAAAAAATTGGGTGCAAGACATTCAAAGGCAGATTTGTAGATTTAATATTAAAAGCAGAATAATACTAAATTGAAACATAATTTCAAAAAGGGCTGCAATTTATTTGATTGATTAAATGAAGCAAATAACAAATACTCCCTGTAAATTTTTAAATTTAATATTTGCAAGCTAGTTGGTAAAGTTCAATTCATTTTAATTCAGAATTCAGAATTTGAGCTAAATGGCCATCTACAAAGCAGATTGTCATATTCTGCATCTTCAACCCATGGTAATCATTAACATCATTATCGTATTCTACTTGTAACCTTTAGATTTACCGAGGACAAACTTTTGCCCATCCCTTGCAGCCCACCTCCATTCAGTGAAACAAGTAGTCTCCCTGTATGGATCAGTATCGTCCCTAATGGGATACCTCAAATATTAATAATGAAGGAAAACTTGATTTCTACATCTGTCTATCGTATCTTTAAAGGTGAAGTTGTTTGGCAAACTTCTGCATTGTCTGGCCCTCCGCATGAGTTCCTTCTTTGCCTTGGGGAAAGACAAGACTTTGTGGCATCTTCCAGATCAGTTGTCCCTGCAGATTTACGTTTGTTGATCTCCCGTCTTGCCTTGTTTTCATCATTTTCATCGGATGGATCAGATGATCTATATATCAATGCTTGTGCCTCAGCAATTACAGCAGGGCTATCATCAGCAGCGTAGAGAATCCTTTGTATTGCTGCAACTACCTGTTGCATAATTGCATGTAACAAAATCAAATTCTTCTACTTCATGTAATTTGCAAGGGCATATGTGAAGAGGGAAAAGGGTTTTATGACAGTTAATCTTTACTTACAGGTAATTGTTCTACATCTGGATTTTGACAAAGTATTTCAATGTCCCTCAGCTTTGCAAAGTAAAAGTCTCTTTCCTTCTCCAAACTGTCCACTGAGAGCTTCAACTCTGTGATCTGCACACCACAAGTTATAAGAGATGAGGTAAGTGAAAGCAACTGCAACTAATTTCGGTTAGAGTTCAGAACAAAGGGTTTTTTTTGCTTTAGATTCTACTATCACAATATCTCCCATCAACCCCATTAGGTTAGCACTCAAGGCAAAACAAGATATAAAAATAATTAAAAAAAAAAATTATGATTTAAAACAAGAATAGACTTAAAATGATAAGCTTGTGGAAACTATGGCAACGGATTTTTAATATGTTTGGTAAATGCATAGTGATGAATAGCAGAATTGAAGATTGGTTAAAGCAATGGCAAAGCACTTATAAAAGTGAGGCTTTACACAATATGGGATATATCAAAAGATACAATACTTTGGACTATATGGCTAGAAAGGAATAGAAGAATATTTAAAGGAAAGGAAAACAGTTTAGAGGTAATGAAAAGGAAGATATGTTTAGCTATAGACAAGTCTAAACCAACCCTATCAACTCACCCAATCCCTAATTTGGAAGCAGAGAGCCTTGATAAATGGAATCAAGTCATTAAATGAAATTATGATGTTGGGTACAAGAGAAGCAAAAAGAAGGCAAAGAATATAAAGTGGAAACCATCAGATGTGGAGTTGGTTAAATTGAATTTTGATGGAGCATCTAAAGGAAATCCAAGACCAGCAGGAGGAGGAGGAATAATTAGAAATAACAGAGGAGATATTTTGTCTCATTACACTTTCAATAGTGGATTTAAGACAAATAATGAAGCTGAAGCTTGGGTGACTTTAGAAGGGTTAAAAATATGCAAACATATGAAATGGAATAGAGTATGGACGGAAGGTGATTCTCTCAAAAAACGAAGGCTCTATGGAACATACAAGAGATAATTGTGGAAATTCAAGATCTTGCTAAAGAGTTTGAAGAAATCAGGTTTACACATGCATTAAGGGAAGGAAACAAATGTGCAAATAGGCTAGCCAATAAAGGGGTTTTGATTGAGGATTGTGAAGTTAAATTCTCCTTTCCATGGTTAGAGGAAGTAGTAAGTTTAGCTAAAGCTAACAAGAAAATGTTGACTGCCTAAATCAAATAATGATTAAGATTTACTTTAATGTTTTCCATTGGTAATATTTGCTTTATTTTATAACAATAATGTGTTTTCATATAAACTATTTATTATATTTTTTGTGGTTGCACTTGTGTTTTAGGAAGGAAACTAGCAATCCAAATTTGGTAAAGTGGACTATGATAGTGCGATGTTTTGGAAATATTAATCAAAAAACATGCAATGCATAGATAGTAGAGGTGCAGTTTTGGTATTGTGAAGGCTGCTATAGGAAAATGTCAAGAAAGATGCTAAATTTTGGAGTAATTGTATTCATACAGAGATTTGAAAAGATCCAGAAAATTAAAATCAAGAATTCAGACATTTTATGTAAAATGATATAGGTTTCTATCTATAGCATCTCAATTGAGATGAGAAGTGTATCTATTTGTAAACTCTCAAACTCTAAAGAAGAGAGATGCAATTTGTTAAGGGTGGGGGACCCGAGTACAACCCCTTATTATCCAACCGAAAAAAAAAAATGATAAGCTGGTGGAGGTGGTGTTTTTCAAAATAATTAAAATACTTAAGGCAAACTTCTCCTTACTCAGAATCAAATGGAATTTCAACTAACTATGCAAAGACTAGGGCACTTATTACAGAAATCAAATTGAAAATGAAAAAGGATAGAAATATATTCAAGTGAGCTCACAAGTTATCATTAATGCTATGAATAGAAATGGATATGAGGATTGGATAAAAAATAACATTATTATTGATGTTCACCAACTAATGTTAAGGTAATCTCTTTGAAAAGTGAGAATATTTATCTATGGAGAAGAAAATCAGGTAGCAAATAATTTGGCCAATCATGGTGTTTGCCCTGATGTTCATCAACTTGTTGAGTGAAATTTTATCTTCTAATAAAATTTATGTCAAGGAGTTGATTGCAGCAACATGGCAGTTTGAGGAGGATGAAGAATATATTTGGTAGGAAATAAAATAAAAAATATCTTTGATAAAAGAGAAAGTTGGATATGATTTAATCAACCTGGCAGCAAAAGTAACATTTTGTTATTTTCACGAAAGTGACCTCAATAAAAACCACATATAGTTTATTAAAAAAATTAAACATAAAATGAAAGACTTTCATACCTGCTCATTTAGAACCTGGAACTGTGGAGGGGCCACAGATGGAACATTAGGCAATGAAGACATATAAGATGTAGGCACAGATGACAGATTCTGGACAGGTACAGACCCAGAGCTGAGAGTATGTGATGCTGTTTTGAGAGGTTTAGCCCCTACATTTACAACAGGCACTGAAAGATCATTTCGCCGAGAATTCACAACTGGGGCGCTTTTAGCCCGCTCTGGAGCACCCTTTGTTGAAGGGTTTGCTGGAGCTGTTTTCTTGTGGACTTCTTTCCCTCCTTTGCAAGTATCTCTTCGTTCCAGGGCATTATAACTGAAGAAGTCAAATTCAAAGCATATATTTAGATATCGAAGAGCTCACAAAGTGCACTCAAACAAAATCAGAAAGAAAGGAAATGAAAAAAAAAGAATATAAAAGGAAACTGCCTGCTGATAATTCCACCGGTTACTGAGTCACAATATCGCTTCAACCACTGCATAAATTCTAAATTGTCCAATGGCCGCCCTTTAACAAGCTTGTTCACATCAATATACTGAAAAAAACAGCATAGATTTCTAATTCACTTAATGATTCTTGAAATGTAATAATCAAACACATGACTGTATCTTTGCCACATTATGCAGTGCATAGCAAGTATTTTGGCTATATTTCTAACATACACAAAAATAGCTCTTCTTCGAAGGGAGGTGTCAATTTCATCTTAGTAAAAAGAGTGGAATTAATGTTAAAAAAATATTTAGGAAATGAAAAAACAACACTTGAAATAGAAAGACCACAACATAACAAGATGTACAAATTTGACGCAATACAAATCTGACACAAAACAATAATCAATTAGACCCCACGTCAAATTTCCGGAAGAAAATCTCTTAATGCTAAGAAATTATAACTTGAAAGATAAAGTTGTTGCATTTGAGGTCAATATATAAACTCTAATAATTTTGTTGCATTTAAGGAACATATAAACACTAAAAGATGAAGTACATGCTAGATATATATATGAAAAACAAAAATAAAAATATAATAATATATGAAAACAGATCAAGAAAAAGTCAACAAATACAAAGAAACTGGAGTTATAATAGCCTGTATAGTAATACAAGCACTGTAACATCTGCATAAAAATAGACGTATATTTTTTCAAAAATGTATATCAAAATTAACACATAAACCACAGTGATACTTCTTCTTTATCAACAGCTATCCCAAGTAGCTAGACACTTCACATTCAAGGGAAAATGGCCAGGTTCAAAACATATGCAGGGGATCATCTGTACATAATCAAAGATCCATAAGTATATAAATGCCAGGCAGCATTAAAAGCAACAAACCATCAATTAAAGCTACCATTGTGCTTACATTTTTGTTTCTGTCAAAACATAGACCAAACCCTATATTACAAATGAAATCAGTCATAGGCTATAATAAATATAATGAGATATATATTTCTACCATCTCATCCTTATAAAATCAGAATGAATCCTTCTATACTTTTGCTTACTTAAAATCCTTGCAAAACAATAAAGAAATACATGAAGCTTCTAAATTATTCCATACTACTGTTTGGAATTTCCATCTTATAGTATGCATGTACAGGATAATAAAGTCTTTGGAGGTAGAACAGAGAATTCTACAGGCCACCAAGGTTATCAAGGCATCCTTTGTGATATTGAAATAAGAGCATATCCACCATATTATGCTAAATTTTGGCCTGATTAGGGCACTGCATCTTAAGTCCTAATTCCCACGAGCCCAAATCCTATTGACCAGCTTCTTCCCTCTACCGAAACCATACCTTGTTGATCTTAAGCTTGTTGAAAACATCTTGAAGCACCTTGTAGTTCTGGATCATTTCATACTCTGTCTTTGCGTCAAAATTCACCTGCAATGCCCAAAAAGCATCCAAGTCATAAGACGCCTGTTGACCCCTATTGCCTGCAACTAAATGAGATCTTGTCAGGGGTCAAGAATAAAGAACCTTGTGCATGGGAACCACGCCAGGGTGCACGGCGTCCATAAGCTGACAGTGAACAGCTCCAGAGGCAGCCTGTCAAGAAAAACCAAATAAGGGCTTTGTATTTTGTTTACCAAAAGAAATGAAGAAAAAATAAGTGATAGGTTATTTCCCCAAAACACACAAAACAGAATCAGAGGAAACCAAAATGCCAGTACTAAGCTAATCCGAAAGCCTCGCATTACATTCTGAAAACCCTGGACTGAAGCCCTAAGTAGAGGCAAGATGAAATGACAGGATCCAAACAATGCAAAAAAGACCACGAGTGACTGATGTCTCTTTATTTTATCCCGACCAAAGAAACCCAAAAGTACAAGCCCAAATGGGCTTCCAGACATTGGGTGTCAAGAACTGAGCGTTTATCTCGCAATAACCCTGACCCAGAAACAACCCAACAGCCTAGAGATAAACACTATCTTACTCCCTTGCCCAAGGACAAAACTATTCACATTAAAAAAACAAATGGGTGTCTCCAATTTTTCCGCCATAGAATTCTCTCGCCCATATCTCAAGTCCCAGACAACGAAAAGAACAAATGGGTGCCTGCAATTTTTTCGCCATTAACTTTTCTTCTTCATATCTCAGGTCTCAAAAGATTAAAACAACAAAGAGGTATCTGCAAATTTATTCGCCATAGATTTCTCTTGTCCATGTCTCAAAACCAAAATGATTAAAGAACAATGGGTGTCTACAAGTAGTTTCTCCATAGATTTCTCTCAACACCATTTCAAAAAAAAAAAAAGTCCCAAGGAAAACAGTGGGTGTTTCAACAAGGCCAAAGAACTTCAGAGAAAAACCAAAAAAATAAAACTATATTACCTCTTCAACTTTGTTGAGAGAGAGTTGGAGAATGGAATTGATCCATGCAAGAAGCTCATTTCTTCCAACAAAATAGGCAGCGTCCATCATCCCAATGTTGGTGGCCATGCTTCAAATCCAATCCAATGCTTTGCAGAGAAATGTGGATGAATGGATTGAAGTGGCCAAACACAATGAGAGCAGAGCAGAGCAGAAAAGGGCAAAGAGGACGGCAAGAAGAGCAGACGTTGAGATTTGTACAGGAATTTGAATGAACAGAGGGCGGACAATCGAGAGCCGTTTAAATACTTTTAAGTTGGGTTTTTCAAATTTTGTTTGACTAATTATTTTTGTCTTTTCCGTTCTGTTTGCACAGAATTTTATATATTTATTTCAAAAATTTCTGTTCTAACGCTCATGCACCGGTGGAGTTTGGGGTTATTAGGAGGGCGCCTACCTTGATTTTACTTGAACGTTATACTATTTCAAAACATTGCCACGTGGCAAGGAGAAAATGGGGAGAGAAGTATCTAAAGTTTTCTCTCTTTTGCGTGGCCTTACTATCAATGACGTCATGTTTTTTTTTTTAAATTGGAATTGAATAGTATTATAAGAATTTACTTATTATTTAATTTTTATAATAAAAATAAATAAATTATTAAATTAATATTATTTAATTATTTTAATAAAATATTTATAATAATTTATTCATGGTTCAAACTATATTTAAAAGGGGACAGGTTAGATGGTAGCCATGTTTGTGAGTGTTTGTTGATTGGTTGCCCCACTTCCATGCCCTTGAGGGTTAGGGTCCCATTTGACTCTCTTATGGAACGGATTAAGGCTTATAGAAGAAGCATCATGTTAACAATTTCTCCGTATATCAAAATATATATATAATATGTCTTGGGCATAGGGCAACGATTCAGGGTTTTGGTTTTTTTAGGGAGGTCAAAGGTTCAAACCACAACATGGGTGAGTGTGAGGGGCTAGGTGTATATGGTTGTGTGTTTGCAAAGGTAGTAGTTTGATTTGAATCTTTTAGCTGCACACCATATTGATAACGACGGTATGAATTGGGCACCCCTGCCTCCTTGGGTCTCACCCGAAAGTGGCATCTTTTGGGATGTTTTCCACAAATAAAAGAATAAAAATAACGACGGTATGAATACCCTTCATATCATATAAACCCTGTGAAACCCTACACTTGTCAGTTACTCAGTTACTAAAAATGGTGTGGTTGTAACCAACTCTCTTATAAACTAAAAAATAAAAATAAAATAAACTCAGCTCTCACCCTTATGGGAGGTTATGGTTAGGATGGGGATGCCCAGCCCTAATCCTTGGTTGTAATAAGGGTTTCTTACACTAACCTCAACTAAAATATATATAATAAATTTTTATAATAAATAAATTATTATTTTTAGTATATATATATATATATTAAGAAAAAATATTTTTTTCTTAATGAGTTTACTCAGGTTTTTTATAAGGGGTTGGTTCAATACTTTATATTGATTCAGGTTTGAACCTTAAACCTCTCAACTGCAACAAGCTTATTTTTTAAATAACCTTTATTTCTTAAAAATTTTAAACTCAACGGTGATTTGACCCGGGTTCAATCCCATGGTCGATGTGTATAAGAAGTATTACTCAATAAAAAATAAACTTTTAAGTTTACTCAATATATATATATATATATATATATATATATATATATATTTATTTATTTATTGGTACCACACTATTTTTAGTAACTTGAGGGTTCAAACCACAAGGGTTGCTCCCAACAAGACTATACCACCTTGTTGTTGTTAACCCGACATGAGGGGGCCACTGGTCGCTCGAGACCGTTGGTCTTGCACCGGTTTTGTGTCGTTGGTCTTGCCCACTAAAAGGATTCAAATCAAACTATTACCTTTGTAACATGCATGCCCTAAGATTTAAACATAGATCTTTTCTTAGTGTGTGTGGGACTAGACAAACAATTACTAATCACCTAATTATTAAACACCAATTTACTTAATAAATATTAAAGGTTAATTAATTTAAATAATTTTATATTTTATTGTAATTAATAAAATTAAGCTTATTAATTAGGAATAGTAGTATTTTATGTTTATTAAATATGATTAATTTCAATCATTATATCTCAGCGAAAAAGATTGTGTAGATTTTTAGTAATATTTATTTACAATGAATCATTTTTTAACTTTAAAAATATAAAATATGTTTATAAGTTTGAATAGATTGTAAATTCGGGTCAAGCTTCAGACTTTGATGTTATTAAAATGGAAAAGTAATTATTTTTAACCAAATTGATCACTTTTTAATATTGTTTATTTGTACCTAAGTTTAAACTTTGGTGGTGCCAGTTAGCAAAGGTAGTAGTGCGTTCCAACAATGGCGGTTCCCATCTCAGGTTAACGAGACAGATAGGTTTGTTGTATGCAGTACATGTGGTTTGAACCATGATAAATTACTAAAAATAGTGTCTGTACCAACTCTCCTATATAGCCAAAAAAAAAAACATTGTTTATTTGTAAAGAATTATATTTTTAATATTTGTGTGATGTGGTCTACGGATGCCATTTGCATTATTGATGATGTGACCCAGGTTCAATCCCATGGTGGATGTGTATAAGAAGTATTTCTTAAAAAAAAAAAAAAAGTTTATAAGTTGTTTTTTTTATTGAAGTGATCTTTTCATATTACGAATAGTGGTATTACAATAAATTTTAGATATTATTTATGTATAGTGGATATGTGTATAAAAAGTATTTAAAAAAAAAAAAAATTATAATTTATTTTTTTAAGTAATTTTATTTATATTACATCATTTTATGTAGTGGTATTATAATAAAGTTTAGATATTATTTATGTATAGTCTAATAAGATTCTAATCTAACTTACTCCTTGAATGTTGAAGAATTTAATGTTGAACTAATACCATGGTGGATGTGTATAAGAAGTATTTTTAAAAAAATAAAAAAATTTATAAGTTGTTTTTATTTTTATTTTTTTCAATTGGTTATATAAGATTGAAGTGATCTTATTCATATCACATATAGTGGTATTACAATAAAGTTTAGATATTATTTATGTATAGTGGATGTGTATAAGAAGTATTTTTTTTTTTAAATTATAAGTTGTTTTTTTAAGTGATCTTATTCATATTACATCATTTTATATAGTGGTATTACAATAAAGTTTAGATATTATTTATGTATAGTTTAATAAGATTCTAATCTAACTTACTCTTTGAATGTTTTTTTTTTTTTTATAACGAAAAACCCCTTACGGAACCGCCTTGGTTTGAGAGACCACGAACAAGGGGTTCTACACCGTCAAAGTCATTTGGGAGTCGCACCCGACTCTGTCAGCACCAACATTATCAATTGGATTTTGAATACCCAATTCAGCTTTTTGGTAAGGTGGAGATTTGAACCTGGGACCTTTCTTGGAGGATTTCCCTCTCCTCTCCAACTCACCTACAACACCTGGGTGAATGTTGAAGAATTTAATGTTGAACTAATACCATTTGATTTAAGTTTTTCTTATTGAATAAGACAATAAAAAATATTTGATATTTGTGACAATAAGACAATTCAAAAAAATATAAAAAATATAAAAAATATTTGATTTATAATAAAAAATATAAAAATTCAAAAAAAAATTGAATAAGACAATAAAAAATATTTGATATTTGTGACGTGTGGATGTGTGGTGGCTTTGTATTAAATTTCTTATTGATAAGTATAACTTTCGGTTTTACGAAGGATCATGACTAGAAGAAAACTGCTCAACCCTATACAACGATAACCAAATCAAAAAATATATATTTAATATTTAATATATTTTTAATTAAATTTCCTTTGCTCTAGGCTATTAAGGTTATATGAATAAATTATTCTTTGAATAATTTTAAAAGATCGTGTTTTTCCATCTAATAAGACTCGTTTTAATTTCATATTATACAAGGCCTAGCATCTTTTTGAATTGAATCCTTAAGTATGGTATTTGAGTCAAATTTAACAATAATGATACATGTAAAAACAATTCCACCTAAGGACAACTAAATTTTTTTAATTAAAAAAAAAAAAAAATATATATATATATATATATATATATATATATATATATATATTTTTTTTTTTTTTATTATTATTATGATTATTCATTCTCAGGAATATATGATGTATCTCAAGGATAAAGGCATTAGTTGTAGGGCTTAAATATTATAAATTGAATTTATTTAACTAAAAGTATTAGGAAATTTGTTTGGTCAAATTAATAACATTAATTAACAATCACAATTGAACCTTGAGAAAATGGTATTAATTAACAATCATATGTTAAAGAAAATAAGTATAAATAAAAAATATTTGAACGTTAGGTGAATTGGTAAGTGTTTGTTTGGTCAGACATTTATCAAAAAAGACATTCAATTTTAAATCTTGGGGGCAGCTTGTTTGCAAAGGTAGTAATCTGATACGAATCCCAAGTGGTCGATGGTCTCCTTCACGCTGGGTCAACGATAACGAAACAAAATAAGTTTGGTGAAAACAACCCTGTAGTTTGAACCATGTACTTATCACTTACTAAAAATAATGTGATTGTAACCCAATCTCTTATGTAACCAAAAAAACTAAATTTTAAAATTAATTTTTATAATGCTATTAAAAATTTAAAATTACACTAAGAGTTTCAACTAGTAAGAGGTTCAACTATTTGTGATTGTTAATTAATGCCATTGATTTGACCAAAATGGCATTAATTAACAATCACATGTTAATAGTTGAACCTACCAAAATGGCATTAATTAACAATCACATGTTAATAGTTGAACCTCCTGAAATTGAAAACAAGTATAATTGCCTTATTAGATGTGCCAAACAAAAATATGTTTTAAGTTTTGAAGTTGTCCTTTTTATATTGCTATTAAAAAATTGGAAGTACACTAATTAGTTTTAGTTATGTAGTTAGCAAGCTTCATAAGCTTCATGGCTAATCATAACTACACTTAAAAATCACACCATAAGGATAAAATATAGTAGCTTAATTATTTCCTTGCTTTACTCTAGCAAGAGGTGTTAAAGTGTAATGACTATAATCTATCAAAGGAAACATAATCTTTAGTTTATTGTTTTATCGAAACTATTTAGTGATCTTATATATTTCAAGGTGTTTGTAAGGAGTATGATCAAACTTATTTATTTAGAGTCATAATTATCTATGATGTTTCTATATACTTATAAAAGAAATATGAATGCATGTTATGTTGACATATTTCAATTATCTTTACACTGTTTCAAGATCCAATAATTCTCTTTAATGGTATTATGAAATCCAATTCCTACCGTTTTCAATTTGATTTAAAAATATTTTTTAGTTGTAATTTTGCAAGTATTATTATAATCCAAATCCCACCTTTCTCAACTTGATCAAAATGCCCATCAAGTGACATCAACTCAATCGGTTAGATTCCTCAACATTTAAGGAGGAGACCAAGGTTCAAATTTTGCCAAGTGATACGTGGATAATATCTAAGCTTTGTTGTAATACCCCTTACGGAACCGCCTTGGTTTGAGAGACCACGAACAAGGGGTTCTACACCGTCAAAGTCATTTGGGAGTCGCACCCGACTCTGTCAGCACCAACATTATCAATTGGATTTTGAATACCCAATTCAGCTTTTTGGTAAGGTGGAGATTTGAACTCGGGACCTTTCTTGGAGGATTTCCCTCTCCTCTCCAACTCACCTACAACACCTGGGTGAATGTTGAAGAATTTAATGTTGAACTAATACCATTTGATTTAAGTTTTTCTTATTGAATAAGACAATAAAAAATATTTGATATTTGTGACAATAAGACAATTCAAAAAACCCCTTACGGAACCGCCTTGATTTAAGTTTTTCTTATTATTTTTTTTATAACGAAAAACCCCTTACGAAACCGCCTTGGTTTGAGAGACCACGAACAAGGGGTTCTACACCGTCAAAGTCATTTGGGAGTCACACCCGACTCTGTCAGCACCAACATTATCAATTGGATTTTGAATACCCAATTCAGCTTTTTGGTAAGGTGGAGATTTGAACCTGGGACCTTTCTTGGAGGATTTCCCTCTCCTCTCCAACTCACCTACAACACCTGGGTGAATGTTGAAGAATTTAATGTTGAACTAATACCATTTGATTTAAGTTTTACTTATTGAATAATACCATAAAAAATATTTGATATTTGTGACAATAAGACAATTCAAAAAAATATAAAAAATATTTGATTTATAATAAAAAATATAAAAATTCAAAAAAAAATTGAATAAGACAATAAAAAATATTTGATATTTGTGACGTGTGGATGTGTGGTGGCTTTGTATTAAATTTCTTATTGATAAGTATAACTTTCGGTTTTACGAAGGATCATGACTAGAAGAAAACTGCTCAACCCTATACAACGATAACCAAATCAAAAAATATATATTTAATATTTAATATATTTTTAATTAAATTTCCTTTGCTCTAGGCTATTAAGGTTATATGAATAAATTATTCTTTGAATAATTTTAAAAGATCGTGTTTTTCCATCTAATAAGACTCGTTTTAATTTCATATTATACAAGGCCTAGCATCTTTTTGAATTGAATCCTTAAGTATGGTATTTGAGTCAAATTTAACAATAATGATACATGTAAAAACAATTCCACCTAAGGACAACTAAATTTTTTTAATAAAAAAAAAAAAAATATATATATATATATATATATATATATATATATATATATATATATATATATATTTTTTTTTTTTATTATTATTATTATTATGATTATTCATTCTCAGGAATATATGATGTATCTCAAGGATAAAGGCATTAGTTGTAGGGCTTAAATATTATAAATTGAATTTATTTAACTAAAAGTATTAGGAAATTTGTTTGGTCAAATTAATAACATTAATTAACAATCACAATTGAACCTTGAGAAAATGGTATTAATTAACAATCATATGTTAAAGAAAATAAGTATAAATAAAAAATATTTGAACGTCAGGTGAATTGGTAAGTGTTTGTTTGGTCAGACATTTATCAAAAAAGACATTCAATTTTAAATCTTGGGGGCAGCTTGTTTGCAAAGGTAGTAATCTGATACGAATCCCAAGTGGTCGATGGTCTCCTTCACGCTGGGTCAACGATAACGAAACAAAATAAGTTTGGTGAAAACAACCCTGTAGTTTGAACCATGTACTTATCACTTACTAAAAATAATGTGATTGTAACCCAATCTCTTATGTAACCAAAAAAAACTAAATTTTAAAATTAATTTTTATAATGCTATTAAAAATTTAAAATTACACTAAGAGTTTCAACTAGTAAGAGGTTCAACTATTTGTGATTGTTAATTAATGCCATTGATTTGACCAAAATGGCATTAATTAACAATCACATGTTAATAGTTGAACCTACCAAAATGGCATTAATTAACAATCACATGTTAATAGTTGAACCTCCTGAAATTGAAAACAAGTATAATTGCCTTACTAGATGTGCCAAACAAAAATATGTTTTAAGTTTTGAAGTTGTCCTTTTTATATTGCTATTAAAAAATTGGAAGTACACTAATTAGTTTTAGTTATGTAGTTAGCAAGCTTCATGGCTAATCATAACTACACTTAAAAATCACACCATAAGGATAAAATATAGTAGCTTAATTATTTCCTTGCTTTACTCTAGCAAGAGGTGTTAAAGTGTAATGACTATAATCTATCAAAGGAAACATAATCTTTAGTTTATTGTTTTATCGAAACTATTTAGTGATCTTATATATTTCAAGGTGTTTGTAAGGAGTATGATCAAACTTATTTATTTAGAGTCATAATTATCTATGATGTTTCTATATACTTATAAAAGAAATATGAATGCATGTTATGTTGACATATTTCAATTATCTTTACACTGTTTCAAGATCCAATAATTCTCTTTAATGGTATTATGAAATCCAATTCCTACCGTTTTCAATTTGATTTAAAAATATTTTTTAGTTGTAATTTTGTAAGTATTATTATAATCCAAATCCCACCTTTCTCAACTTGATCAAAATGCCCATCAAGTGACATCAACTCAATCGGTTAGATTCCTCAACATTTAAGGAGGAGACCAAGGTTCAAATTTTGCCAAGTGATACGTGGATAATATCTAAGCTTTGTTGTAATACCACTATGTGGTGTTGATGTAATACGGGTGGGGCCCGTTCCAATCCCATATAACCAATTGAAAAAAACCTGGTCAAAATGCTCAATAGTTATAGCATATCACTCTTCGACAATGCTTCAGGTTTTTAATAAAATTTGAAAGTCATTTTCTTATTATAATGATGGAAACCATCCTAACAAGGATTTGGAGGAGTAATTCCATCTTCATAGGCAATTGAGGTACCTTAAGATGTATTTTTAAAATAATAATAGTATTTACTAATATGCCCCATCATAATGAGTTCTCTTTTCTAGAGGCCAAGGCCATCCACTAAAAACATGAAGAAAAGAGATGCTTCAACCTAAAAAATATGTATTATATCATTTCAATCATTGATTTGATCCTAGATATGGAAGTGTGAAAGAAAAAAGGTGAAAACAATAGGAAGGCCTTCATAAATAGATGGAAGCTAAGCCAATTATAGAAAACAACATGTTGAGGAGGGACTTATATTACCACCTAATATATTGAATGCATTGTAGGAAGAGGTTTTTTCCTTCTAAAAAGAATTCAAAAGTCAATTTAAGAAATAAATGGGAAAGCATAAGAATACTATGGAAACCCTAAATGATATTTTTGAATGAGTTTATTATTTATCAAAAGAACAAGATGACACTATAGAAATTATGACTATTAGGTATTTTTCCTTTTGATAAGCTATCAATATTAACCTAATAAGATTTTTAAGGTATATTGGTACAATGATATTTATTTATTGGTTTTTAAGTTGTAAAGTTAACTCTTTGTAGGGCCATTATGACCAATTTAATTTTCATAGATCATGATATTGTTCTATAAGCTACTTAGAGCCTTCATATTATGTTCTTTATCAAATTGTTTCTTAGCATTATTTTAAATAAGCTATATATGGATTCTATTGGGGTCACTCCGATCAAAATGTTAAAATGTTACATTTGTTTTTTTTGAAAAAAAATGAAAACTTGTATTAATACAAAGACCAGTTACAAGCGGGAGAGAACACATCCCGACCCAGAGCCAAGAGCAACACAACAAGGACAACGCACAAAGGCAACACTAGCAGCCACAGGGCAAAGAGAACAAACGGTGCAAAAAGACGACATGTCGCGAAATCGCGACATGTCGCGAAATCGCGACAGTCACCCCCGACACGACCGCTTCGGCGCCAGCAGTCGCGATATCGTGACAAGAAGGGCCCTCGACAGCCACCCGCAAAAGGAGTCGCGAAAACGCGACGAAAAAACTAAACGACACTCATGCCACAAAAGGGTCGTGATATCGCGACAATTAACCATCCAATCGCTTAAGAGCCAAACGTGCTGCGATATCGCGACAAAAATGCCAAGCTGCTTCCAATTAACCAAACTGTCACGAAATCGCGACACATTAACACCTTTGTACTGCATCTTCAAAAGAGGCGCGATATCGCGACAAAAACCCAACAAGAGCCGCGACAGCGCGACATGTCGCGATATCGCGCAAGAAATTCGCCAAAGGCCGCAAAGGCACAACCTGTCGCGAAATCGTGACAAAAACCAACTCGAGGCCGCGACAGCGCTACAGGTCGCGATATCGCGACGATTTTCCTTCCAGCCGCTTAAGTGCCAAACATGTCACGATATCGCGACGATTTTCCTCCCAGCCGCTTAAGTGCCAAACATGTCGTGATATCGCGACAAGATTTCCTTGCAGCTTCCCATTCTCAAACTTGTCACGAAAACGCGACGAAATTTTAACTTTGCTTTTCAACTTCATAAAGGGTACGAAATCGCGGCAAGAACTCCACACGGACCATGAAAGCGGGACCTATCACGATATCGCGACAGAAACCCACCAAAGGCCGCGAAGGCTCAACCTGTCGCGATATCGCGACAACAACCAGCCAGAGGCCGCGACAGCACTACATGTCGCGATCTCGCGACAAAAAAGTTCCTTAGAAAAAAAAACTTTGCACATTATTTCAAAATTTGTTCAAGGCCTTGTCTAATATCTGCATCCTCCACAGACATATTACTATGCAGATGCATCCCAACCTCTCTCTCAGCACCCATCTTAGCAAGGAAATCAGCCACTTTATTAAGAGATCTACTAGCATAAACAGGTATCACATCCTCTAATTCCTTCCAAAGCTCTTTAATTTGGGAGACCAAAATCCGCAACCTCCAAGCTTTTAAGGCAAAGTTCCTCATGCAATCAAGAGCACCAACCAGGATTTGGGAATCAGACTCAATGATTATCTTTCTATGACCCTGCTTGACGGCCCAGATGGAGGCAGATTTAATAGCAAAGGCCTCAGCTTCATTGTTTGTGGCATATCCCAGACCTTGCAATTACCAATAGAGCACAGTCCCAGCATGATCACGACAGATAACTCCACTTCCAGCATTGCCCGGATTGCCTTTTGCAGCTCCATCAGTATTGATTTTGACCCAGCCTTCTGGGGGAGGTTTCCAACAACTTCTTACCTGTCTCTCAAGATCAGCAGCTCTCCCTTCCAAAGGCTTAGAAGCAGGCTGATTTTCCTCCTCAGCATAGATGGCAACGGTTTCCACAACTTTGCTCCAGATGACCTGCCATATCCCATCCACCGAAGAGAAGGTTTCACGAAAAATATGAGCATTTCTTTCCAACCACACCTGCCACCAAATAAAAAGGAAACCGAGCTCCCAACCAGTACGAAGAGCTTTAGATGTAAATCTACCTCTCTTCCAGCTTTCCCATAAATTGGTCCGAGACAAGTCTCCAATAGCCTGAAGTTTAAAGTGGGAGAACCAACGATGCCAAATCTGTTGTGTGAAAGGACAATCAAACAGAAGATGATCCACAGTTTCCTCATTCCTATAACATAAAACACACTGGGAAGGGCCAATGATGCCTCTAATTCTGAGGTTGTCAAAGGTCAAGATACCATTATGCATCAGTTTCCAAGCAAAGAAGTTCACTTTCGGCCAGCCCTTGGGATGCCATATCTTCCTCCATTCTTGAACTGGAAAAGAGTGTGGGGGGGCTCAGGAAGGATCGAATCATAGCCCTCCTTCACTGTATAAACCCCAAGGTTCCCAAATCCCTAGGCAAGCTCATCCTCCTCATCTCTCCCAGTAAGAAACCTTTCTGACAATAGTTTTTCCAGAGTTGGAGCCTGCTCCGGAGGGATTGGAATAGGCCATTCACCCAGCCGCTTAAACTTTTGAACCTTATACTCCCCAAATTGGCTGGTATTGAAGTAGCTCTCAATATTAATCCATCCCTTATCTTCAAGAGCAAATTTTAACGGATGCAATTCAGGAAACACAGCAAGGATAGGAGGATTCTGATCCCAAGAATCAGTCCAGAACCGGGCCTTCTCCCCTCTCCCAACTTTCCAAAATAATTGATCTTTGATAATGCGAGATCCGAGCTTGAGCACCTGCCACACAAGAGATCCATTACCCTCCAAAGGAAAGCGGCCCAAGTCGTTGGGATGAACAAGACCCAAGTATTTACTAGAAAGGATTCTACTGAAGAGGGACGTAGGCTGGGAAATCCACCTCCAATACAATTTACCAGCCAGGGCCCGATTGTTAAACTTGGAGCTTCTTAATCCCAGCCCACCTTTTTCCTTGGGCTGGGTGACCTTATCCCAACCAACCAAGGCCCATTTCCTCTCTCCTTTGGCACCTTCCCAGAGAAAACTTCTAGCCACTTTGTCCAGCTCTTTCCAAATTGATGGAGGGGCAGCCAGAATAGAGAATTTATAAATTGGCATGGCCTGAATAACAGACTTCAGGAAAGTTAGTCGGCCCCCATAGCTTAACCATCTATGAGACCAGTGATTCATTCTCTCTTTGATGCCATCCAAAAGGTCCTTCCAGAAATCAGCTTTCAATTTTTTGAAATGCAGAGGAACCCCCAGATAAACAACAGGAAGAGAGGTCCTAGTGAAACCCAGGATCTCCATAACTCTCTCTTGTGACCTTTGATCAAGGTTAAAGAAGACCACTTTTGATTTTGTTTCATTGATGACTTGATTAGAAGCCCGGAGGTAGACGTTAAGAGAATCTTTGATTCCTCTTACTTCCCTGAGGCTGGCAACTCCCACCAAACCGGTATCATCCACAAACTGTAAATGAGTCAAAACTTCAGCCCCGATTTTAATTCCTATTATCTGTCCTTGACGTCTTCTTCTCAGGAGGAGTCTGCCTAATCCTTCAGCCAAGATGAGAAAGAGATAAGGAGAGCAAGGGTCTCCTTTGCGGAGACCCCGAGAGGCTCCAAAATGTGGCGAGGGAAGTCCCTTAATTAAAACAGAGTAGGAAGGCGTAGAGATACAACTCATGACCCAGGCAATCCAGTCCTGAGAAAAACCAAAGGCTGCCAACATCTTGACCAAGAAGCCCCACTCTACTCTGTCATAAGCCTTAGACATATCCAGTTTGATGAACATTCCTTTGTTACCTAAATTGTGCATAGAATGGATAGCCTCCTGAGCCAATATCACTCCATCCAAGATCTGTCTTCCTTCAACAAAACCCCCTTGCTCAGGGGAGATTATATTCTGAAGAAGGGGTTTTAGTCTTTCAACCATAATTTTAGTGATTATTTTGTAAATCGCATTACATAAGGCAATAGGTCTGAAGTCAGAAATGTGAGCCCCCCCATATCCTTTAGGAATTAAGGTGATAAAGGTGTGATTTAGAGCCTTGAGCATTCTTTTGTTAGTTCGGGACTCCTCAATGACAACCAACACATCCTCCTCCAGGATATCCCAAAAGGCCTGAAAGAACTCAATAGGGAAACCATCCGGACCAGGCGATTTTCTTGTGCACATCCCAAAGACCACCTTCTTGAGTTCATCACGATCAATGGGCTTAAGAAGGGCCTGATTCTCTTCATGAGAAATAATAGAGGGAATGCCCTCAATGACTTCATTTTGGGCTTCCACATCATGCTGCATACTTTCCTTGAAGAGGTTTGAGAAATACTCCATAGAGTGGGAGTGCATATCAGGGAGAGTGTCAAAAGAGTTTCCATTCTCGTCTTGAAGGAATTCCATGTTATTCAATTGCCTTCTAGCACAGGCAGAGCGATGGAAAAATTTTGTATTTCTGTCTCCTTCTAATAACCAAGTATTTCTTGCTCTCTGTTTCCAATAGATCTCTTCTTGATTATCAATGTCCTCAACCGCTTTGCGTAAAGCGTCATCCTCGAATTTAAGATGCTCAGAAATGATTCCTTCTCTGAATTGTTTTTGCACCTCATTCCATCTGGCCAACAAGGGAGCCCGTTGGAGCTGGAAATCAGATTTGTTAGTTTGCTTCCACTATTTTAGTTTACTCTTAACAAAAAGAAGTTGTTTATGAAATTTGAACATAGCTGTTCCAAAAGGGAGACGACCTTCTTCCCACCACTATGGAATTTTCCTTCGTAGGTCCTCTTTTTGCAACCAAAAATTTTCAAATTTAAAAGGTTTGTAATACTTCCCTGACATAGTCCCTCCCTCCAGCAAAATGGGAGAGTGATCTGAGACTGGGCCCTCCAAAATCTAGAATTTGATATTCCATCTAACATAAGCTTCCTCCGAGACCAGAAACCGGTCAAGCTTAACCCTCCTGTTGTATGGCTCTCTTCTCTTATTAGTCCAGGTAAAGTTTGTACCAGGGCCTTTGATATCAACAAGGTTAAAGGCCTGGACTTGGGCAATAAACAGCCGGTCCCCTGTATCCAAAACTGGGATGCCACCTTCCTGATCCCTAGCAGATAATTTAGCATTGAAGTCCCCAACAATAATCCAATCATAATCTTCCCGGGAGAACCTCATGTTTTGAACAGCTTTCCATTGAAACCGCTGACCATCGGTGTTCTGAGCCCCATAGAAATTTGTAATTAAGACTTGTTCAGCTGTAACAATATTCTTAAAAAGAGATGTGAGGACACCTCTCCAGGCTATATGTTCTATTGCTATCCACGCCAGAGGATTCCAAAGAGTAGCAATCCCTCCCGAGGCACCTAGAGCAGCCATCGCCATATGGCCAACACCCCTCCAGATTCGGCTGACAGTTTTACTCATAAGGTCTAATGACATTTTTGTCTCCTGAATGAGCAGAAAGTCTATTTTACTTCTCTCTAAAAGTCTTTGAACAACAGATTGATGGGTTCTACTGTTTAAACCCCTCACATTCCAAGATTGAATAATCATTGGAAACCTTGGGAGCAATACAAATCAATTGTTCTCGTCAATCCTCCATTGATTAGATTATCTCCTTGCACTGCAATTAGATCCTTATTGGATTTCCTGCCCACCCCTTGGGAATTACTATTTTTTGACCTCTTCTCCACCTGGGTAATCCCAAGAACTGGTCTTTCTCTGAACTTTTCTGCAATTCCCATGGTAACATCTTTGATAGCTGGCTGTACTGGGGAGTGGATTACCAGAGTCCCTGGGTTTTCTTGCTGCAAAGTCTCAGAGGATTCAATCACCTGTTCAAGGACAGGGGTTGATGAGGGAGGAGCATGAGTAAGGATGATATTATCCTCAAGGTTCCCATCTGCTCCTTCCATAATTTGGTCTTCTTGATCCACAAGAGATTTGAAGATTTCATACTGGTTGGTTGGATTGGGATGAGCTTGCTCCTTGCCATTTCTCTTTTTGTTTCTTCTTCTCTTCTGCTGTTCAAAGCCATATTTCTGGTCCTCAAAACCAGGGGGAATGATGGGTGGTTCCTTGATCGAAGTGGACTTACCCTCTCGGGGGCGATTTGACATTCCCTGTGGAGCATCCGCTTTGGTGCTCAAGATATTTGGGCAGAGCCTTGCCAAATGGCCATGCATATGGCAGAATCTACATCGGAAAGGTAGGGCTTCATAGTCTAACTGTTGTATCCAGGAGTGTCCTGCTAACTCCAGTTCCATCTCAGCTGGTAGCGGTTGGCTAATATCCAGTTCTACACAAATTCTCGCATAAACAGCAGTGTTTCCTTCTATGGTATCCTTGGAAACTCCCAAAAATCTACCTAGAGAGTTGCCTATCAGTTCAAGAATCTGCTCACCCCAAAACTCCATCGGGAGAGCATACAGTCGGATCCAAATCGGGACAGTCGTGGGTTCAATGCGAGGGTCGAAACCCGCTCTCCACGGTTGGACAAATAACCCTGTCGGGCCATGGCTCCTCTTCTCTGATTCAAATGCTTTGTTTCTATCCAATAAGGAAGAAAAACTAATAATAAAATACCCATTGCTTATGGGCCATAAGGAGTACTCACCGATAGGCTCCCAGTTTTGTCTCACCCAGGAATGCAGAAAGTGCAGGGTGGGTCGAATGCCCATGAATTTGTAGATTAGATCATGAGTAGCATGATAGTTTATCATGTATTCGACCATCTCTGGTTCAATGACTATCTTCGGTCTTGACGCAGATTGCGGGAGACATCCATTGAATCTATGCACAGGAGAACCCTTGCCCGCATTCCTGGAAAGCAGATGGAAAGCACTCCGCTGAGCATCATCAGAGGAAGACGTAGGGTTTTCTCGTAATATCTCCGCATAAGAGGTCTTCTTCCCCTCGAGAAAACCTGGAGGAGACCCCATTGGGCCCTCCCGGGGCAACGAAAGAGCCGACAACAAAGACCAGCAGCAAACCCCCAAAGACCCTGGAAGAGGCTTCCGATCAGAAACCCTAGAGCCTCGGCCGTCGGCAGTTCAGAAGGTTTCCAGCCAAATCGCCAGAGCTCAAAAATTTACCCCCCGCTTAATCATCTGCCATTCAAAAGTGAAAGATCTAAAATGTTACATTTGTTATTGGGTCAATATTGATTCAATAAATTGAACTAACTTCTACATTTGTTATTGGGTCAATATTGATTCAATAAATTGAACTAACTTCTAATTTAAGTGTTGCACTCCCAAATCTAAGTTTTAGCAAGGTTGGATGGGTTTGTCATAGACTTCATCCAACCTCTAGATTAAGATTAAATCCCTGCTTTACTTGTTTAGACCTCTAATCTAAAGTAATCAACTTGCATAAATGAAATGCACAATTGAAAGTAAATGCAAAAATTAAAATGCGTAAAGTAGAGTGTAGAAAGTAAATTCATGAAGTTTAAAGTGCAACAAATAAAAGCAAATGTGGTTGTTACACCATAGCAAGGATAGCATGTGATCAATAAACACATGAGAACTCAAATAATATCAATGTCCACCAATTCATTTGATTATAAAATTGATAAGAAAATGATAATATGGGCCAGAAGGGTCATACCCAATCGTCATGCACTTGAGAAACCATGAGGATAGTGCCTCTAATGGGATGTACAAGGACTTGCCAATTTCTTACAACCTCATGAGTATGAAGCACAATGTGGGTGGTGTAGATCAAAATTATCATGGCTAAAAGATAGTTATAATGAGTGCCTTAGGCCCCTATTTATAGCAAGAGTTTATCCCTGAGTTACCTAGGGTGAAGAGTAATTATTCCTAGTAAAAGTATATATTTAGGGGAAGAGAGGGAGCTCTGCTAAGGTTTGCATGCATTGTCTCCATCAATATATCTCACGTTGCATCCTTATCTCAGGTTTCCTACATGGTTTTTTTGTTGGTGTTACTTTTGGCTCCTTTTTAGTTTCTCTGCCTTGGATGGATAATATCCTTTAATACAACCTCAATTATCATCGATACTCCACCCCTTGGTGAATTTGTTGTTGCAAAGTGTGGCTCCAAACAAGAGCTTGTAGAAACTCATTATGATAATATACAAGGTAATGTTTCCACCCCTAATTTGTGCTTCCTATGTAATATTTTATATTGCATGTAGATGGCTTGAGCAACACATTCTTATCAAGTATTTCCTAGGGTGTATACCCAATTACACCCTCATCCGTTAGTGGATCCAAAATGCATGGCATCCCCGTGATATTAAAGTGGAGCATATACAAAACCTCACTAAGGGATTTTTTCATTTTTAGTTTATTTATCCTCAACAATGCCATGGTTTTCCTAAGTAGATGCCTTGGTGTATTAGGAATAATATTTTGGTTTTTTAACCCTAGCACTGTAATTTTATTGTCTCCACGGATGTCTCCTTGAAAGTGCTAGTGTGGGTAGAATTCCCTAGTCTCCCCCTTTTTTTATGGCTTTTTTACAACAATTGATCACCTTTATTGGCAAATTTGTTTTCATAGAACAATAAAAATTCTATATTGTCCACCCCTACAAGCGTCTATGTGTTGAGGTTGACCTCTCTAAGGACCTTAAAGAATTCATTGTCATCCAAGTTGAAGACAACTGTTTCTAACAAAGTCTGGTTTATATTAACCTTCTCAATGCATTTTATAGATGTTAGTCGATAACTCATAAAATCAAATATTATTCCCTTAGGGAAAGCCAATTCAAAACCAAGACCTCTCCTATGGCTACTCATGCACCTACACCAATGCCAACAGATATCAATGGGTCAGACGAATGGACAATAGTGGCAAACAAAAAAATAATAAAAATGCTTGTCTCTCATCCCTTGTAGGACCCTAACACAAATCCATGCCTTCCATTGCTTTAGTTGTACCTCCTTCTCATCCTCCCCACCCCAACTACTCCTATCTCCACCTATGCAGTTATCATTCTAAGCCCCTCACAAACTCATTTTGAGAACCCTATCAACTCTCCACTATTTGTCATCACCTCCTCTCCAATATCCCCTTCCCCCTTTCTCTCAACACCTCCAAAGGCCTACCCATAGGGATGACTCGTTGCTCTTGGAGTTCTGTTATGGAGCGTATGAGAGCTCCATTGAAAAAGAGAAGACAAGTTGACTTCATAAGCGATAATCATCAATGTTTTATCTCAAATGCCTTTAATTCTCTCATAGACTTTGAGGATGCTGAAAAAATTGAGAGGCTTTTGCCCCTCTACCTTTCCAAATGAAGTGTATTTCATGGAATGTTTATAGTTAGATAGATCCAATTAGAAATTACTTGGTCCACTAGAGTCTTTTATATTATCTTCAAGATTTGGTGTTATCAACATTCTTTGCCTGCAAGAAGTCAAGAATTTTTTTTTTTGCATAGTACTTAGCAATTTATCTAGCCCTAGGGTCACTTTTACTCCACTTCTCATGCTCCTAGTAGAGGAGGAGTAGTTATTTTTATTTTGGATTCATACCACTCCCATTTTGTGACTTAGGGAATGTACCAAACCTCTCATGCAATTTAGATTATTCTAGAGCTTATAGGTTAACCCCTTAGCATTCTCAATATTTATGCTCCAAATGATGCTTCAAGAAGATGTGAAATTTGGTAGTGGATTGATCTTCCCCTTCCCCTTGCCACCTGGATCATTAATGATGACTTTAAAATGGTTGAATATGCACATGATAAAGTTGGTCCCCTTCCTATGTGTTGGGTTGTAGGATAACATGAGGCTTGATACTTTATGAAGAATAAATTGGGTCTATCTAGCCCTAATTCCTATTTCTCCCTTTTTTCCTTCTCCAATCATACTTGGTTTTCCTAGTGTAATCAACAATAGGGAGAAAATCAAGTGTTGAAATGCCTTATCAGAGATATTATTTCTAATTAAAGCACACTTTCCTTTTCTTGCCTATCTAGTTTAACTCTTTTTATGAAGGTTCTACCTAATATCATCCTCTTTGATCATTCCCCTTCTTTTTCTCCATTAAAATATCCACCTCCTCTCCTTACTAGTTCATCTCATAGTTCTTTCTAAATACCTCCTTTCTTCACCATCTCACCTTCCTTTTATATGTTAGGAGGATATGGAACTTAGTTCCTCATCCTTATATTCCTATTGGTTGGATTGAATGGTGGTCAAATTCCATCCATATAATAGTCTCCTTTCTCAAATATCTTAACAAAAATATGCTAATTTTAGGCGTTGATCCAATACTGCTCTAAAACAAGAATTGGTTCAGATTTCTCGACAACTTGAGTCTTACCATTTTAATATTTAGTAGAATGTGGTACAATTTCATCACCAACTTATGTTGGTTGAATATTATGATGCTAGGGGAGCTCTGATCAAGGCTTTAATGCATTAGCTCAAAATTGGAGATAGGGTCTATATGGAAATTTTCCATCATCTTTGGCCCTGTTATTACAACACTTGCATTAAGGTCATTCAAGAGGTTGGGGTTCAAATTATCACCTTGTCAAAGGTTACTTGAGCTTTTTTCTGACACTATAGGCAAGTCTTTACCTCATAAGAGCCTCCATACCAAAGGAAGCAAGCCTTCAAGGATTGTCTTGTTGTGGTCCCCAACAAACTCTCTTATTGTAACAACCCCCAAAAACCAACCCAAGAGAGAGATACATGTTTTTTAAGTAAGGTTCACAAAGAAGTCCCAAAATTATCTTCAACATTCTCAAGGCTTCACCATATTTAAGTTCAATGTTGTTGTAGATGAAACTCAGTGGATAGTAGTGGGCAACATCTTGTATTTTTTGGGGTTCACCTTGCTAGGCTTCATCATTTAGAAGGATGCCAAAGTGGTCCCCCTACATTTCCTATACCCTCAACAACATAGGATAATATGACCACAACGTAGGTATTATCCTTTAAATCCCATAACACTTAAAGGGGAATGACTATTTCCTAACCTTACCTTAAGTCCATCTAGGTGGGTTAATTATGCATAAAGCCTTGGTGCTTAGTTACCACACCTCCATGGGTTAACTAAGGTCATTATCACTCATTTGTAAATGAACATGATCACCTGATCCTACATGTTCAAGGGATCACTACTTTCATCTTATGAATAATTTTTAACAACTTCCTAGATATGGAACACCCAATCCTCATCGTTCAAGGTGTATCAATTCATAAGAATTTGGCTATTGCATCAATGCAACTCCTTCCAAATTTATTGAGAGTTCCTAGCTATTGTATTATTGCAACTCCTTACAGGACTCATATCTTATTGGTTATTGTATCAACACAACTCCTCCTATATTTTGGGCTAACCTTCTTGACTTCGGTCCTAAAAGAAGTTCTAGATCCATCCCAAGAACTCTTCCCTAACCAAAGATAATATTCAGAAAATAAAACAACTCTCTCTCTAGATGTAAATGCTTCAATTGAAACATCTCTAAAACTATAGCACAATATTGAATCATAACTAAAAATATTACATCTCAAATTTAGCATGAGTTTTCAACATAGTGCTACCATTAAAATCATTTCACCATAGTTAAATTGATAAAGTGCTAAAGTAAAACTATGCAAAAGAAGCATTCTTCTAGAAACAAAATTGATTATATGCAAAGCTATTGATTACATAAATAATTCCACCATTTAAAATAAATCACAAGATGACATTTATTCTATTTTGAAAGAAAACATTTTACAAGCCAAGATCACAATCCAAATAATTTCTTGCTCAAGTTTTTATCAATGTACTTTTCTCTATCTTACAAAAACTATCATACATGTTCTCTTTTAGAGAAAAGTCACACGGAATGATATCCAAGGAACTCAAAGCATTTTCTCATTTACATAACAACCTTTCAGTTCAAGATACATCAAGACCATTCTGCCTAGGTGCTTTTTACACCAACTTCCTTTCACAATGCCCTCCATGACGTAGCCCACCTATGAACTTGGGAGACATTTAGGGATCAGGACAACTCTTTTTATGTAATGTAAATTATTATGCTCTAACTATGATGTAAGCAGTGATGCATTCAATCATTGAAAAACAAACAAGAAGATAATCCCATACTTCTCTTTATAGTGGTCCCCTTTACCTTCTCAAGTCTTAGGAAACCACTGTAATTTTTCGAAATACCCAAACTTCAATATGCTACAAGCATACACTAGAATTATCAAGGAGATAATCCCACAAGTATCAAGTCTCATGAGACCACTATATCATTATTATCCTAGCACAATAATGATTTTCAAGATAATACCTCCACAATTTCATAGAGTTACCATATCTCTAATAAATGTCTACCAAAAGAGTTTTGCGCTATAACATCTATTAGACATTCACAATCCTAACATAAACATATTTGTTTTCCAAATAATAATTATACCATAACATTTGATTTGTTGAAACCATTATTCTAACATAATAATATTTCAAATCAAAGTTGTCATATCAACTACTAATTTACATTGATCATTATTCCCAACAAAATAATGATCAATATACTACTCAACTATTTGTTTACATCAATCACTATTCTACTATAATAATAATTTAATCCAAATATTAATATACTATATCAACCATTCATTTACATTAATCACTATTCTAACATAATAATGATTTAATCCAAATATTAATATACTATATCAACCATTCATTTACATTAATCACTATTCTAACATAATAATGATTTAATCCAAATATTAATATACTATATCAATCATTCATTTACTTTAACCAAAGGTTCCTAAACCTAGTGCTCCTCTCTACCATGAAACCAATAAAACACATAACAAAACCACCCGTATGCTCAACAAGCAACAAAGAGAAAGGGCATGGATCAACTCCACTACAAAAGGTTTCCAAATTGCCTTTGCTAAGGTATAACAAGCCATAAGCAATGATCAGACACCCCAAGCAACACAAGGAAATAAAATAAAGATGATCAAGAAGGTTGATCTCATCCCAACTTAGGTCAAACATAAAGGCAACTGAAGACTACCAAGGTCCAAGCAAAAATATTCTAGGATGCAAGCCTTCCTTAAAATTTCTATCAACATGAACCTATAAATTAGTTACCTACGTCCATCCAAAGGATAAAGGGAAGGAACACAACCTAGATGTTATCTAATACCCACTCGACACTAAGCTAAACCCAACAACCAGGCACCTGAAGAAGGATACCAACAAAGGTAAGCCTGCTATCGATGACATGTACATGGGTATGGAGAATACACAACAAATAAAGGGAGAAGAAAAACATACAAAACCACCACACTAAAATCAAGGACTAGGTTACTATAAAAAACAATTAGGTAAGGAAGCAACATCCAAGATTTCAAATAGTAAGGAAAGCATAAGGCTAAAATAAACATTTCATTGCAACATAACCAAAAACTACCTCTTAATACGCAACCACTAATATCGATCTTCCTCTCTAGAGCTCCCTTATTTTCCTTAGTGACCCATAAAATAGCATGTTCTCCCTCATCAAATAGCCTTGTGAATCTTTTGTAACAAGTGGGAGTCTATTCTCCTCCCTTTTTGGATTCACTGGCCATACCTGCCAACGTGCTCCAGTCCCGACAATAACATCGCATGGGCATGTTGAGGTCAGGTTGAAGGCTTCCTAATATGTGCTTGGAAAAGCAAGGACAATATTATAATTTCCAACCTTATGAATAATTTACTTTATATAATATTATAATTCCAACCTTTGGAATTATTTACTTTATATAATATTATAATTCCAACCTTAGAAATTATTTATTTCATATATTATTATAATTCCAATCTTATGAATTATTTACTTTATATGATATTATAATTCCAACCTTATGAATTCAATTATTGTTAAGCAAAGCTCCAAAGGTAAACAATACATAATTCAAATAATAAAGCCAAGATACCATTGCTTCCAACATAGTGAAAGAATCAATTATTTTCTAATTAAAACCATATGTCAATATGAATTATTAACATTGGTATTAATATTAAACTATTTAATAAGAAAATTTATTGGCAAATTGTTCCAACCAAAATCTCCAATACAAGCAATCACAATGATCTATACAACATTGTTTATCTTCAAGCAGATAACTCTTTTTTAAGATGACTCATTTTCCAAAGTGATCTCCTAATCCAACGTTGTATTTATCAACAAGCATAAATGTAATGTATCTATATGAAGGTAATATTTACCTTAGAGTTGTTGATGAATCAAGTCATCACCATCATTTCCCAAATATCTCTTAGCTCAGGTGGTTATCCCATATAAATCCACCAATGAGAGTACCTTGTCCTACAACCACAAATACATAAGCAATACCATATTTTGAGAATAGAATCAAAGTGTAAAGTACAATTACTCAATCTTATTGACAACATAAATAAAATTATGCATTAGACATCCACACCAATACATAATTTATTATCAATAATGAGTCCTACTAAGGAGGGTTGTTACACTTATGCTTAGAGAGTTGCTTGTGATTTACCACTCTCACTTGAAGATCTTCATGAGGCCCTCTCTCAAATGGACAATGATAAATATCTTGGGCTAGATGGCTTTCCCTATGAATTTTACAAAGCTCTTTTGGACCCTATAGGCCTTGATTTACTCCAAGTTCTTTTGGACCCTATAGGCCTTGATTTACTCCAAGTTTATCAAGAAACTTTGGCAAATGGCTCTCTTCGACTAGAAATAAACAAGGGTAATATAAAATTTATTCCAAAGGTTGGATACCCCGAGTTGATCACCAATTGACATCCTATCACAATTCTCAATGTTTCCTACAAGAACATTACCAAAGCCTCAACCTTACATCTATGTTATTTGCTTCCTACAATCATTAGACTAGAGTAAACAAGTTTCATCAAAGTAGATATATTTTAGATAATGTCTTGGTTGTCTAGGAGGGAATGGAATGGGTCAAAAACTCCAACCAAACAACTATTTTTCTCAAAATTGACTTCAAGCAAGCCTATGATTGCATTGAGTGGTACTTCATTCTTGCCATGCTTAAATCCTTGGGTTTTATCAATGGTTTCATATCTATAGTCAAGATATTCTTTGCAAATATCTCTGCTATCCTCACTATCAATAAAACTCAATTAGAGGCTATGGGCATTTTTTTCTCAATTTGACAAGGTTGCCTTCTTTCCCCCTCTCTATGCATTGCAGTTGAAGGTTCCAATTATATCTTGGTTCATCAAGCCAATTTGAGCCTCGTTAATGGGTATTTCCCCTCCCAATAGTCAATCCCAAATGATCAATGGAAAATTTGTGGATGACTCATTCCTCACTTTAGCTGATGATGAAGAATACTTCTCTTAGGCCATTCATTGCTTGGATATTTTTTTCTTACCTCTAGCTCCAACATCCAATGGTCAAAGACTCTCTATTTTCAATAGTCTACATCTCCTCTCCTTTCTTGGTTGACTTAGTTTCACTGGAGATGGATACAGGATGGGGAAGTGTTTTAGTTCTTGGGTATCCTCTTCACTTTCCATAGTTCCCCTTCAAAACTCTAGAAAAATGTCATACAAAAAATTAAATCCAAGCTTACCTATTGGACCACTAAAAATATTTTCCTTGCTAGCAAGTTTTAAATCTGCTCTTGGATCCTAGTTATGATCCATGTGTATTATTCCTCATGTTGGATTCCATCCAAGGCTTGTAATTAGAAGGTGGAGAAGTTGCTTAGAGATTTTATTTTGGAATGTTCTACCTTCAGCTCTAGCTTCCATAGAGTAGCATGAAAATTTTATTGTTTACCTAAGAAGAATGGGAAAAAAGGGTCTTCTTAACTACAAATTCCAAGGCATGACCTTATGTGCCAAATGGATAATTAGAGCCATTAAAGATAAGGAAACTTGAAAAGTTTTGTTTCAAAACTGCATTACCTCAAGATCTCCTCATGGGCATAAAGGATGGAGAGGTATGGATTTTCTCTCCCTTCTTGTTGCTCTAGTTTCCATTAATATTATAGTCTCTTTTATCTTTTGTAGCATTTGGTAGGATTGGGAAAACATCAAACCATGGATCTAGTGGAAAGACAATGGTCTTTATGATGGACTCTCCATCAATTCTATGAACCTTAGGCGGACCCTATCATGACTATCCAAGGATTTCTTTTTTCTCATATCCCCTAGATGCCAAGGGGTATCTCTACTGTGGTCGACTTGTTTGCCCAATCGACTAGGGATTACAATCCTTGGGATTATATCAAGTTTAGGTTTAAACTTACCTTTATTGATAAGGAAACCTTTGAGGCAGTTAAAGCAAATATACCTAGTTATATGCTTCACAAAATCATAGTGTACTCTCAACATCCTTGGTGGAAGAATTGATAATGGTATCCGAAGAAACCCCTCCTTAAGTATAAGGCCATATTGGGTTACAAATGGCTATCACCACACTTACCCATGGTTGATAAACTAAATGCTCGTGGGGGCATCTCTTCACCTAGGTATATTTGGGCCCATAATTTTCACACAACCTAGTATGCTTATCTCAAATCCAAACAAGTCATATTTACCTAGAGTTCAATTCACCAAGGCCTTCCACTTGGTAAATGACTTATCTACATTGGGGTTCACAATTCACTATGTTCATTCTACCATGAACCTAAAAATATTTTTCATCTCTTTTGGATATGTTATAAGGCTCAAGACACCTAGAAATGGATTTTTTAACTTTTTCCATCATTTTCTCCCATGATGGTTCACATGGAAACAAATTATCATTAGAGACCCATCTTTCCTACCTTTAGCATTTCTAGAAGTTTGGCACTTCTTTATATTTGACATTTTATTTTATTTATGGAAATCTAGAAATGATTCCCTATTCTCTCAAGCCTCTATTGTTCCATTATATAGTGTTTTTGATAGGATCAATGTTGTTTCTTCGATGCTATTGTAAATTTTAATGTAGGCCAACAAAGTGATAATGAAGTAGCCCATTTGTAGAAATTGGCTGATCACTGGGGGAATGCACTCTACCATGTTTTCTTACACTGACTATTTCTCTAGCTAGATGCACAAAAATTGAGATGAAATGTGGTAGGTTCAACCACTGAAGTGATTAATCCTCTATGACAAGTTAGAACACACATTACAAATTTAAAGTGATGACTAGGAGTAATCTACCAAGGATAAGCCTCCACAATCTTTGTAAATGTGGTATAAATAAAGTGATCTTAGGCATCTTTGGCCTCTGTTTGGACAAATAATAACCCATTTGTAGGAATTGATTACACAATGGGAGAATGATCTATACATTATTTTCTTTCATTGGCTATTTATCTAGCCAAAAACACAAAGCTTGATACTGAATGTGGTAGGTTTGGCCATCGAGATGACTCATCTTCTACATCAGGTTAGAACACATGCTGCAAGCAGGAAGTGATGACTAGGAGAAATCTACCAAAGACAAGTCTCCATAGTATTAGTAGATGTCATAAAATCAATTAGTAATTTGAGGCATGTTTGGCATCCATTTTTATGGAAAATTATTAACTATTTAGGAGTGTGTATATACACCTATTTTTTTGTTGCTTGTAAAATTATTATAATTTTATTTTTACAATGGTTTTTTTCAACAACAAAAAAAAGATTAGGGAAAAAAATTATTAAAATATTGCACCTCCAAATATTACATACCTCTAATTATGCTTATAATAGGCTTACAAAATGCCAAAAATATCACTTGCAATAGAAGTCAAAATTTGTATAGATTTTCACCTTTGTGCCCTATTCAAATTATTCACTCACTATGTTGAGCAATTTGATTACTTTAGAAAGCAATTAATTTCACAAGTGGAGAAAATCACTTCTTGAGCAAATCAATACCTTTATAGAGCAAATCAATCATCTAAGCCAACCAACAAGTTTTGCAAGTGAATTATAAATTTTTACAAAGTCAACAAATTTTGGAATTTTGAGAAGTTTTCTGCCATCTAGTCCTCATTTATTGTTTCTTGCTTCAAATTGTAAAAATTTTATAAATATAGTGTTCAAGTACTACATTTATGGTAACTTCATGGAATTCCAAGCTTAATTGGCATAGAATCCCATATCTTGCCTCTATCCTTGGATTCAGAGTTTACAAAATTTGGATCCTTGTAAAAATAACATAAATTGTTTCTCCATAGGACTTTGCCCCCCCTAGCTAGTCCTAGATGGTAATATATTCAATAATTTATATTGTTCACCATTGTTAGGAAACTAAATTATCTTGAGGTATTTAGCCTCCCTTACTAGGTCTTCAAAATGATGTTTTGATAATTTTCCCCATTGGTTGCCAACTCTTGAATCTGGCAGAAATAGGCTTCAATTTCTCATATATTTCAGAGGTATTTCCTTTGTTGGCTTGATATTTTTCTTCATCAACCATGGCAAAGATAAAATCATCATCTAGAATGTGTTTCCTATCATTGAAGATGTTTAGCATTCCAACAATAATCAACCCCTAAATTGCTTCTTCCATTTATTGAACTTGGGTTCTAAGATATGTCAAGTTGTCTTTATAGTTTTGTAGGTTTCTTTGGAAGTTTGGGATCTTCCTAATTATTTTCATCATGTCCTTACATTCTATCCCATGATATTATGATTGTGTTAGGATCAACAATAGGAGTTTAAAGACTTATTGATGTTTACCCCTTGTAAAAAAATGCTCTTCCACTTGCCCTATGATTATTTTAGTTGTTTATAAGATTTCTCCTAAAGAGGATGTTATACCAAAGAATTTAAATGTATTCTTTATTTCCTCCTTAATTTAGTCCCACAAGTATTTGATTGTTTGGATCTCTTGCACCAATTGGATCAACCTATTTTCTTGTAGGCCTTGAGGCTTCCAACTCCTTTACCTATTGGTCTTTCTTTTCTATGTCTCCTAATATCTTGCTCTACTCCTCAGTCATCTCTTGAATGAGTTTTTCAAACTCAACAAGTTGGGATTTAAGGTCTTTCTCTTATTTCTTCGGTTGCTCCTTTTATACCATATCTTTCATAAGCCCCTCATTTTTCTATCGTAGTTGGTCTCTCTTAGCCTTAACCTTTTCCAATTCTACCTCTAATATTCTATTTTTAGTAGACTACTTCATCCTTATTTATTAGTCGATCATACTTCATGGTTATGACCAATGTGAGCTATCTCACCAACTAAACCATCTGATATGAAATTAGCTTTTCTAGATCAAGTTATAACACTCTAGTATTCAAGTTAGGAGGATTCAATGCTATCTTGGATGGATCAATCTCTATAGCCTTGGCAAATATACATTTTATCCTTCCCAAAAATTTGTGAATGAAAAATCATGGAAGCCTTAGAAATATTTCTACTAAGTCTTTTGTACTCTTTCTTCCATATATTTTCCTCAAAAAAAAGTACATCTATCACTTTGATGGTGTTAAACTCTTTGAACTTAAGAGCATGGCTAGGCCAAGATCCTTGTCTTAAACTGGTGATAGGGGAAACTTCTGTAGACTCAACTCCTTGGGTAAGTAATGTGGGCATCATTACCTATAAGATAAATTGCCTTATATGGGATGAAGGGTGAGTGGAAGTGGTGGGCATAGTGACAGGTACAAACTAAGTGGTGAAAGAAAAAAATAAGGTGGAATTAGGAGTAGGTTGTGGTGTGAATACAACTAGGATGGCCAAAAGAGACATAATGGTTTGTGTAACTATGGGATGTGATGCAATGACTTGTACGAGTTGGAATTGAAATGGATAAATGGAGGTGGGTCTTGTCATAATGGAGTAAATGGTTGGAGGTAGAGCACCTCTTAGTGAACCATGGGATAAATAGGACCTAAGATATATGTGGTCTATACTGGTGGAGTATGAGAGAAGCACAATAGAAGAACAAGAAAGTAAAAGAGTGGGGATAAGAGGAGGAGTGGGAACAAAATAAGAAAGATAAATGGTACAGTGAGAAAGTGGGATGAAAAATGGCAAGTAGGTAGGAGGGGAAGTTAGAGTAGCCATGGCCACTATACTAGCCTATATTTGGTATGGAGTAGGGATTTCTTAAGAGATGTCCCCCTATTTAACCTAGGTTTCTTACTTTCTTTGTTGCCATGGCCACCTTACCAAATATCGACCCTTATCTTTCAAACATTTTTTCCTTTTTATTTTTGCTTTTTGAATTGCTACATTGGACACCGTCAATGTGGAAGGTGCATCTACGATACTAATAATTGGCATTACATTTTTCCTAGGCTATTTTTTCTATGGGGTTGAGGTTTATTTTTGCTATTACTTTTGGAAATGTCATTGCCATTTTAGTGCTATTGGGGTGCATCCAATCCCAGATGGTAGATAATTTGGCATTAAATGGACCATACCTAGTGGATTTAATCTTAGTATTAGTCATATTCCTCATCCTTTACCATACTAAGATATTTTTATGTGAACCCCATATTTCAGAGAACCGCTAGACTTTGGTGATTTGGTTTGATATCAGGATGAAAACCATTTTTGTTTTTGGATAGAAGGTCTACCACTTTGGAGGATGTGTTGGAATATATTATATTATTTGGTACATACCAATGTACCACCTTGGGTATATCTTTAGATTAGGAGTTTATCCTAGATTAGGATTTGAGTATTTACTTTATGCAATGTAATAAATGCATAAGTGTTAGAATGTGCAAAGTACTTGATGATGTAAATGTGCATGTAGTCCACATGTACATAATAGGAAGATGAAGAGTCATAGGTAGGTGAAAGACCAAGAAACATATCTCTTATATATAGAATTTTGATAGATGTAATAGAAGATATAGATAGCATTGAGTATAATAGTAGTAGCACTACACCAAATAAGACCTTTAACAATGGCTAAAATAAGGCGGTTTTTTATGGTGGTAAAAAACTGCCCTAAAATATCCTAAGAGGGTAGTTTAAAATCATCCTCTTAGGATAACCACCCTCTTAGGGCAAAGAGGGCAGTTTAAAACCACCCTCATAGGGTCACCCTAAGATGACGGTAAAAAACCTCCCTCTTAGCCCTAAGAGGGTAGTTCTAAACCACACTCTTAGGTCACTCTAAGACAACAATTTGTAACCACTGTCTTAAGGTGACCCTAAGAGGGTGGTTTAAAACCACCCTCTTAGGGTCTCACTATATATATATATATATATATATATATATGTAAAGACCCTAAAAATTTAAGCTTCTCGCATGAGGGAAGGAGGGAAAAATATTGGGGGGATCACTATATTTCTCATCTATTTGCATGGGTTTTAGACTGATTAGCTATTGTTTCTTTAACGATCATGGGGGAAGACATGTCTGAGAAGTGTGGTGAGGAGGATTTATTTTATGAAAATAAGCATGGCATGCATGATGTTATGTGGGCTATTTTGTATGGTGTTGGTGAGACTCGAACTCAGGCTGCTAGGGATATTTGGAGGCTCACAAAGAATTTTGAGAAGATCCAAGCTTATTTGGCCTCAAGAGGGGTGATTGCTCCTTCATTTCCATACTCAAATCCGATGATGCAAATGCCCAAGAAGCCACACTTTTGTTGTTGCTTAACCTTACTATTTGAAATGAGAGGTATGCAAATCTCAAATGTTTACCTACTGTTTATTTGATTCTATTTAAGGAATAACAATATTTTGATATTGGTAAATTTGGGTTGTTGAATCCTTCGCTACAAGCCCCTCTAGTTGGTCTGGATGGTCTATATCATCTAAAATAATTAGAAATGGCTTTGGAAACCAACATTTAAAGTGAGATATGAGGGATCGACTCCAAAACCCTCATTTTGAATAGTGGGGAAAAAAGAAGAAGCAAAAGGGAGCATACTCAGATCATAAATATTGCATGTTTGCCATTGTTTTGTTTGCATATGCTTGGCATAAATCAGATAAGAATCTTGATTTACAAAATATAAAATACTTGTGGTTATAAAATTATTTGGCTAGAATTGCTTTACCCTCGCCGAAAGCTCCAACTATACCCATTATCTTTCCCTTCCATTAATTTTTCCACACTCTGAAATTACCCTTTCCTTTTATTCTATGCTCACATCTAGCCCATTTGTATACTTTGTAACCCTTAATTAGCCATCATCCTGGAGAGGTATGATTTATTTCAATACTATATCCACCATATTTTTGCATAGATTCCCCAAGTCACTGCACATAAAAACAATTCACAAAAAAATAATGGAATAAGGAAATCACTGCGTTATTTGTTTTAATAGTGGATTAACCTGGGTAACACTTAAGCCCATACCAAAAAATACAAATCCTCTTATTCAATTTTTTTTTAAAATATTTTAATGATGGTTGTTTCCCTGTCACTTCTCAGTAGTCATCTTAATTTTTAGCAATATGTTTTATAAATTTCAAACTTTAAAGTTATCATGTTCTTTTCTTTGAGTAAACTCCTTAATATCTATCCTTCTAATAAATTTCTTGTATCAATATAGACCACTAATTTGATTTAATACCACATCAAGAAATATCTAAGCTAAGTATTCAAGGAAGCCTGAGTCATTCATCAAATTGGTCAAAGGTAAGTTTTGAGTTTAACTTATGAGGTCACAAACTCTTTTTAAAATCAAGATACAGTTGGAACCCCTTGTTGATGTTTGGGTTAAAAATATTATTAGAGATGTGAATACTTGATGAGATTCCAATTTGAAGTTAGTTGTCTATCTTCTATCAGAACATTTGAAAATCAAGGGAATTTGAGAGGAGTTGGCTTCTTGTTAGCCTGTTCTATAAATTTATAATCAGTTGCCCTTTATCGATCATTAATATTCAAGTATTATCGAAAGTTCAAAGATCTCAAAGAATGAAAACATCTTATTAGTTCTACTAAAGTTTTACATTTGTAATCATAGGATTTATGATAAAGTTGATTTGAGATTGGTATGGCTGTGATGCAAGCAAAATTTTGATCTATAAGAAAATTTTGTAGAGGAACGATTTATTTTGTTCTTTTTCATTAATAAAAAGAAAACAATTATAAAATATAGAAAATTTTGGAGTCCAATATTTATAAAATTGGATATTTATCAGTATTTTTTTGGCAAAAATATTTGAATAAGATATTAAAACATTTAAATCTTTATAAATATGTTTTTCGTAGGACTGCCCAAACTATCAAATTTGTTTCAGCTATATTTCACTCATCCGGACATGGATTGAGCTAAAATTTTGAGGGTAGATATCTGAAAAACCCTAGAACATCTCCACAAATTTGTAGATCATTTGGAACAACGCATATCCTAGTGCATCCCTATGTGTGAATAAGATTTTTGGCAAGCGATTGTGCAAGGGTTTCATCTGGGTTAAGTGCAAGAAGCTCTAGAGGTTGGTTTTCATGGCCTTTAGGCCCTAGCGACCAATATTTTTGTGGTTTTTGCTCAAGATTTTAGTAGGAAATATTGCAAGAGATCCAAGATGGGTTAGAAATCTATATTTCAATAGATCTCATGTTGTGAACTTGAGTGACAACTGCTTCCAATTTGCTACACAAAAGAAAAGTGAAAATCATACCTTTCGACGACATCTAGGGCATGGATTAAAGAGATCATGAAATACGTTTTAAGCAATTGATCAAAAAATGGATCAAATATAAAGTGAATCTGGTGCTAAGGTGCACCCATAAAATAAATCTATTGTGGAAACCCTTGTCAAGGGTAAGAATTTTGAAGAATCAGCCCCAAAAATGAATTTTAGGGATGCCCTCCATGGTGGACAACCTCAGCCTAATGCTAATATTAATATTAGGGCTTCTCGTAAACCTCTAAGAATGCCTAATATTGATCTCAATAAAACAAAGTCAGGATGTCTTAAAGTAGCTGATATAACTCCTATTGTTAAGCTTGATATGGGCAACATTCAGACTGGCATTTAAGATTTGGAAAAAAGAGGACTAATTTATCATTTCGTAGGTTTTCATCTGAGCCTATTTGCTTTCAAAGTTTGGGCTGCAAAAAGCTAGAAAAATAAAGGTGAGTTACAAATCTCTATTTATCCAAATGGTTATTTTCTTGTTTTATTTGCTAATAATGAAGATAGAGAGAAATACTTTCAAGGGGGTCCCTGGTTCTTTGAAAGGATAGGGCTTTTCATGAAGCCCTAGCATACTAAATTTAAAGCTAAAGAAGAGATGCCTTCTATAGGTCTCGTGTGGGTTAGAATCTTTGGCCTCCCAATTGAATTCTGGAATCCGACTATTTTTCTTCAATTGGAAACCCTTTAAGAATATTTATGATGACTACTGATTGTACTAAAAAATTTGAACATATTATTTATGCTCGGATTTGCGTTTTAATGGATTTTGACAAACCCCTACCTAGAAATATCACTTTAAAATTTGGGGAGGACACTTGGGAGTAAGTAGTGGACTATGAGAACATTCCTTTTCATTGTAGAATTTGCCATGAATATGGTCATTTGGCTAGTGTTTTCCTAAATAAAATTCTAGATCAAAAGAAAGAAGATATAAATTCAACAGGTTTCCAAATGCCTAAGAAGAAGAACACTTAGAAAAACCATTTATGAAGGATCAATCAAAGTTATCTGCTAATATATTTGAAATTCTTTACACAAATAAGGTCCCAAGTGAGGAAGAGGAAATAATGGAAACATAAATCTTAGAAACACAATTTAAAGATAAAGGGAAGAACTCAAAGACAAACCAACAAATCAAAGGTTTTCAATAGAAAAAAGGAGAAAATATTCACAAGAAAAATAATATTTTAAATGTTAAAAATTCAAATAATACAGGTCCCAATATAGACTTTGTTGAACCTTTTGGTAAAATTTTGACTATGTACAAGAATTCTTCAAGGCTAGAAGCCATCTCATATTTAATTGAAGTAAGTCAAGAAACAGGGAAAAAAATCTATAGATGGATTCTAATCAAAATGCAGGTTGCGAGACTAATCAATATCATATGGTAAAAGAAGGTGAAAAGCTTGTAGATGAAGGTAAGATTAATGCCCTTTCCAACTTTTTTAAACTTGGTATTAATGAAGATCATGACTTGGAATATTAGAGGACTCAAAGGGAGTCTTTCAAAATAAAATGAAATTAGAAGAATAATTTAGATAAATCATCCACATATTATTTTCCTTCAAGAAACGAAGATGTCAATAGAGGATATGGAATCAATTGCTAGTAAAATTTGGCCAGCTGGAAAAGTGGTTTCCTTTATTTCCCAGGGGACTTCTGGTGGCATTGCTTGCCTTTGGGATCCAAAAGAGGTAGCTATTCACCTATGGTTGGTATTTGGGGTCTTTTGGCTATAGCTATTCAAAGCAGACATTCCAACCAAATTATGCTTTGCATTACTGTTTATGCTTCGACTAATTTCGAGGAAAAAAGAAGACAATGGAAGAATATTACTTATATTATTTCTCATTTTATTGAAGCTTAGATCTTGATCGAAGGAGATTTCAATACCATCCTTTCTCTATATGATAAAATGGGAGAAATAGAAATTTATACAGAAACACTGACCTCATGAGAGAATATATTATAAACATCCATCTTGTGGGCATCCGACCAGATAATGGCCTTATGATTTGGTCTAACAGAAGGCAATACTTAGCTTGTATAATGGAGAGATTGGATAGGTTCTTGCTCTCTGACAATTTCTTAATCCATGGTCACAATCCTAAAGTGAAGACTCTTAACAATGCTGGTTCAGATCACTGGCATGTCATGGTGAAAATGTGGAAAACCAATGTGATTTTCTCTCCTTTTTTATTTTAGTTAATGTGGCTTATAAATAGTTCCTTTAAACCTTGAGTGCAAAAATGGTGGAAGGAAGGTAAACCTAGGTATGGGACTAAGATGTTCTATTTTGCTAAAATATTGCAATACATTAAATCCAAAATCAAGACTTGAAATTGGAAGAAGTTTGGGGATGTTCATAAAAAATATGAAGTTATTGCTCAACTTGAAAATTTGAATAAGAAAATTTGTTTAGATGGCCTCACAGAGAGTACAAGTGCAGATGAAATTAAACTCACAACTTAGTTAGAGGAATGGAAAAAAGAGAACTCTTATGGAAGAAAAAATCTATAATTCAATGTCTCAAAGAAGGTGATCAAAACACAAATTATTTCCACAAATATCTTCCATCTCGAAGATCTCACAACTTTATTTCTTCCCTAAAATAAAATTATGGAGATGTTGTCTACACTTGGGATGGCATGAACTCTATTGTTATCAATTACTTTTCCAATATTTTTACTACTACTCCTCTTGACTCGACTTCTCAAAAAAATGTTCTTCAATAAATCCCTTCTCTTATCACTTCTGAGGAGAACTCTATTTTTACTGCTCCCATTTCTATCAATGAGCTTCAATAGGTAGTTTTTAAAATACAAAAATGGAAAACCCCAGGTCCTGATGGTTTTCCCAGTGAGTTCTACCAAGAGTTTTGGGATATCCTTCATGCTGATTTATTAGTGGTGGTGGAAGAAGCTAGGAAAGCCAAAGAAATTTTGAAGGTTATCATTAAAACTTATACTATTCTTGTTCCAAAAGCTCAAGAAGTTGAACATATCTCATATTTTAGATCTATTTCTTTATGTAACGTTCTTCTCAAAACCATTACTAGCATCATGGTAGAAAGGTTGAATCCTCTTTTGCATAATATTATTTTCCCTAAACAAGGGGGTTAGGTGGAAGGGCATAAAATAGTTGATGAGATAGCTCTTGCTCAGGAAGCCATCAATTCCATGGATATGCAAAAATATCCTTCCATGTTCATTTGGTTAGACTTATCCAAAGCTTATGATAGAGTGGATTGGCACTTCCTTATCAAAGTTTTGAGGCAATTTGGTTTCTCTCAGGATTGGATGGATTGGATTATGGGATATATATCTTCAGGTTCCTACTTGTTTCTTATCAATGGCAGGCCTTCTCAAATTTTCCCAACTTCCAAAGGTATTAGGCAAGGTGACCCCCTATCCCATTATTTATTCATCATTATTGTTGAATGCTTAGGTAGAGCTATAACCAAAAAGAGAGAAGACAAAATATTTGAGGGAGTTACCATTGCTCATGGAGCTAGATCTATCTCTCATATTTAATTTCTTGATGACTCTAGTCTTCTAGGTAAATCTACAGTTAAGGAAGCTTCTACTATTAAGAAAATTATTAGCTATTTTTCTAAGGCTATAGGGCAATTGATCAATGAAGATAAATCTAAAGTCATTTTCTTTCACTGCTCTACTAGAAAAGAATCCATGGTCTTGGATAAATTAATATATAAGAAGACCTCCATTCCAATAACTTATTTAGGTATTCCCATCAATATTCGAAGATAAAAAAATAAATATTGGAATTGGTTGTTGGACAAAGTCAAGAAGAAAATTGGAAAGTGGACCAATAGGTGACTTTCTTCTGGGGTAGAATCACCTTGGTAAAATCAGTTCTTCAGGCTATTCATATTTATGTTTCTATCGTGTTGAATATCCCAAAGGCTATTTTTTTTATGAACTGGATCAAATCAGTCATTGGTTCCTTTGGAGTGGTACTAACGAGAAAAGAAAATGGGCCTTGGTGAAATGGGACACATTATGTCTTCCTAATAATGAAGAGGCGTTAGGATTACAGTATACTATTAATAACAACAAAGCTTTAGCTGCTAAATTATATTGGAGGATTTTGCATAACCCCAATGCTCTTTGGGCCAATAATATCCATGTTAAATATGCTAAGAAAAAAATTCCTGAAGACCTTATTCGCTATCAATTTCCTTCCAAAGGTTCTCCCATTTTAGTAGTTCTTAATACTGGTGAGGATTTGATAAAGAAAAAATTATTTTAGATCATTCATAATGGTTAACAGGTAAATTTTTGGATAGATTCTTGGGATGGTCACAAGCATTTGATAACTCAGTTTCCCGATTGGAGGCCTTGGATGGAGGAGCTTCACTAAGCTAACTGGATAAAGGTGGCTAATTACTATCGATACCATAATTGTAATTCAGAGGTTGGTAGATATTGGATCCCTATTGAGGATTGGCCAATTCAAATCCCAAAAAGATAAAGACAAGATATCCATTGCATCCTTCATATGAGATCATTGTCTTGGTCCCATGATAAATATTATTTTGGATGGAACAACACTACTAAGGGTGAGTATTCAGTTTCTCAAGGTTATTTGGCCTTATGCCATAATAATCCCAAACAATCATATGATATATTTTCTCAGTTGTGGGCTCAAAAGCTCTGGCTTAAGGTGAGGTTCTTTGCTTGGCTTTTATTGCATCGAAGGGTGCTTACTAGGGAGCATATTATGAAACATGGTTTTTATGGCCATTTTAGATGTGTAATATGTGGAGAGAATGTGGAAACTCTCAATCATATTTTTATTGAGTGTAATTTAGCCTTTGAGCTTTGGAGGAGAATGACCACTTTACTTGGCTTATAGTGGTCCAATTTTTTTTACTTTTGAACAACTTTGGAGGGATTGGCCTAATCAAGAGGGTGTTGATTATTTTATTAGGCAGTTAGTTTGGATGGGTTCTACCATTCTTCTTTGGAATATTTGGAATGAGAGGAACAACCAAATTTTTAATCAAGAAAGGAAGGATATTCACTATATCTAGAAAAATACCATTGCTAACTTAGTTGAATCAGTCCATCAACTCCTTATTCATCCCGAAAGCTCCCACAAAATATGGGATCAAGTGATGCAAATATTGAAGATTAACTCTTCTAAGATCAACCATATTAAAGGGAATGTGACTAATTGCAAGATGGATAGAACAAGGAATTGGAAACCTCCTCATAAGGATTTTGGAAAAGTCAATACTGATAGAGCCTCTATAGGGAACCTAGAAAAGCTAGTGCAAGAGGAATTGGTAGAATTTCAAATGGCTTCTTGGTTTTTACTTTTGCTAAGAATTTGGGTATTCTATCCAATAATCTTGCTAAGGGGTATGGTATCCTTAGAGGCCTTCAAGAGGCTACTAAGGCTGGATGGGAAAAAATACTAGTTGAGTCTGAATCACAACTCATGATTAATCTTTTGAAGAATCCTTCTAAGAATCATAAGGTTGATTGGAGAATAAAAAGAATTATTGAGAATATTCAGTTAATCTAGATGGGATTTTTTAAAGTTGATTACAATCATGTGGTCAGAGATCAGAATAAGAGTGCTGATGCTTTAGCTAATTGGGCTTTGGACAAAGGTGATCTTACTTGCTATGACCACCCTCCTAGATGGTGGGATTCATAAATAAGGGAAGCTCTTATTTCTATCATTTCATTGGATGGTTCCAGGTCTGGAGGTATCTAGTTTCTTCTTGCTTTATTTTTGCTTCTCTTTGGTTCGGTTAGGGTATTTTAGTTCCCTAGCTCAAACTAATATTTCTTTTGTTTCCTTTGTTCATTCTTGACTTAATAGTATTTTGGTCTAGAAATGTCATTGTTGTGTTCTATTTTTCTTTTTTCTTTTCTATTTATGTATGTGCTTTTTTTTGTTTTATTTTGTTTTTGTGTTTTTTGTGTTGTTTTTTGTTGTTCTTGTGCTTGTGTTTCTGTAATGTTTGTGTTAATTGGCGTGTGTGTTTTCTATTTTTTTAATTTTTCTTTGTTTTCTGTTGTTGGTTGTTTTTATTTATTTATTATTTTTCAGTTTTGGTTGTTTTTGTTTTTCATGTTTTTGTTGGTTGTGTTTTTTTAGCGTTCTATTATTTTTTGTTATGTTTATGTTTTGTTATGTTGTTCTTGTGTTTTTCTGTGTGGTTCGTGTTGTATTTTTTTTTCTTCTTATTGTGTGTGTGTTTTCTTGTGCTTTAACTTTTTGACACACTCAAGGATCATATTTTTTTTAATCTTTTTGTGTGTTTGTGTTTGTGTGTTCTTGTTTTTTGTTGTTTTAGGTTTGCTCCTTGAGTATGTCAAAGGTGGTAGGCTAGGTGCGAGCCCTGATTGATTTTGGCAAAAGAGATACCCCTGCCTCCTTGGGTCATACCCGAAAGTGGCATCCCTTCTGGGATGTTTTCCACAAAAAAAAATTCTATATAAATATTGCATATTTTTGTACAAATGCAATAACAATGAATTTTCATATTCACAACAAAAATGTAGTTCCTGAAGATTATGATTATTCTTACAAGTTTATCCCTAGAATAATTTTTGAGGTCCCATTTGAATTATGTTTTTACAGCCCAATTATGATGAGTGCTAGAGAATTAGAAATTGGAAATGCATGAGAGCCAACAAAATTGAACAGGCAACGATATCGTGAAGTAGCTGATATTATCAAGAAAGGGAAGATATGTGTCTTGTTCATTAATGATTTAGATGTAAGAGCTGGAAGAATGGGTGGTACAACTTAGTACATTGTAAACAACCAGATGATCAATGCCACCCTCATGAATATAGCTAATATCCCAACAAATATTCAACTACCTAACATGTACAACAAGGAAGATAATCCTCGTGTTCCAATTGTTGTGATAGGAAATGACATTTCAACTTTATATGCTCCATTGATTTGTGATGGTCATATGGAGAAGTTCTATTGGGCTCCAAATAGAGAATATAGAATTGGAGTTCACACTAGCATTTTTAGACAAGACAAAATGAAAAGGGATGACATGATAAGGCTCGTTGATTTTTTCCTAGGCCAGTCAATTGATATGTATTGGAATAATTTCTTGAGAACTTGATTTCTTTCTTATGAAATATTTCTAGGTAGGAAAACATACACACAATACACAACACAAGCATGTCCTTCGGAATAGACCTTGGCTAGCTACTTGCCATCCATTGCAGATCTAATGAAATTTCCTTGCCTAAAAATTCCACAATTTTTTTCCCATAGTTCAATTAATCCCATTCATAGGATACTTCTCTTTAAGGAGGGTAAATTTGGTATAGGAACATTTAGAATCTTGTTACACTATCATGAATCTTCTTGTACCCTTGCCCCAACCCCTACCCACCATGTACATGACTTTGGAATCTATGTTAAGCTAACTATTTTACATTAGTGTTAATTTCCCAACTATTTATATACAAACGTTTGAGCATATGTAAGAGAAGAGACGAAGATAGTATGTAAAATTCTCTATCAATTGATTTTTCTAAAATAGTTCATCATGCTATGATTTTTAGAATCTTCCTAATTTTAGCGCATCTTTTATGTTATCCGAGCCTGGTTGTTTTTCTAGAAAGGTCTTTTCATTGTTGAGTGTGGACAAAAAAACTTTTGCATCACAAGGATTTTTATTCAAGTTCAGCAAAGCTATCACCAACGAAAGATTTTAAAACATAGAGAGATGTGGTTAAAAAGGTTGATGCTTTGAAACTTATAATGAAAATAATGCAACAAATAGGGCCAACCAATATTTAAAATTAGAAAACCAGTTTGAAAATGGGAGGAAATTCTATATTAAAGTCATCATGTAGGTTAATGAAGAATGAAAATAGTTCTGTTACTTTAAGAGGCACCTAGGAGATTTTGATATTTAAAAAGGATATTCTTATAATGAAACATACTTCTTTTAGAGGTTCACCCATGGGATTGGAACCTTGATGTATGATGTGAAACTCATCACTCCCACCACTTTTCCCAAGTCCCATGGGTAAGTATAAAGTTTCATCAATGGGATTGAAATGTTGGCTTATGGTATAAAAATTCTTGCTTCCCATCACCTTCCCTAAACAAAATAGGTAGGTAAATCCCAATGTTTAACCCTCATGAGCTTCCATTATTCATTTTAGTTGAGTACAATGCTTCAAAATTGACTTTGCTATAGTTATAAGTAAAAAAGGGTGTCATATGGCTGATTATAATAAAAAATTAAAAGAGGTGAGTGAATTTTTTTGCATATATATGTTGTTGTATAGTCATTATACCGTTGGAGATATTATGTACACAGTTATTCTTAACAAAGAAACTATATCACAATAAAGTTAAATGTTGGACATGTCAAAGGAATAAACTATTGAAGAACACAAGCATATACTGAGAGGGGGGGTGAACAGTATAAGACCACGTTTTACTTTTCTTTCCCAATTAATATTATGTAATATATCAATGGTAATATCAAAGGTAGTAATAAAATCAATGCATAAATCACCACACACAATAGAGACACCAATTTAACATGGTTCACCCAATGTGGGCTACTCCACGGAGAAAATATTTCACTAAATTTTTCTCAAAAAATATCTTGGGAAACCTTTCCCTATTACAATGTTTATGGACCTCTATCCAAAGGAGACACCAATCCCCTAATCAAATTTGTGGATATCTATACACAAGAGAACTCCTACTCATTTGCTTTGGCTGGTGATCTTCTAGAAGAACTGTTGCCTCCACTACACTGGCTTATGGATCTCTATCCACTGAAGACTCTTGCCCTCACTCAGAAGACCTGTCTTTACTACCTTGGCTAATGGAACTCTATCCACTGGAGACTATTTTCCTCTATAATATGTCACCTCAAAAGCTTGCTCTCAACTTTATCTCAAATTTATACTAAATACAGTCCTTCAGTCTAGCACAAATTTGCTCAATCTCTATTATCAAATATATACTAATTACAGTCCTTTCGTTTAGCACAAATCTGCTCAATCTCTTTTCTCAAATCTGCACTAAACACAGTCCTTCGGTCTAGCACAAATATTATCAATATTTATCCTCAAATCTACACTAAACATAGTCCTTCGATCTAGCACAAATATGCTCAATCTCTATCCTCAAATCTGCACTAAACACAGTCCTTCGATCTACCACAAATCTGCTCAATCTCTATCCTCAAATATATCCTAGATATAGTCCTTCTATATAGCACAAATATGATCAATCTCTATCCTCAAATTTTCACTAAACATAGTCCTTCGGTCTAGCACAAATCTACTCAATCTCTGTCCTTAAATCTGCACTAAACATAGTCCTTCGATCTAGCACAAATCTGCTCAATATCTGTCCTCAAATATGCACCGTAAGCTTCCACACAAACTCACACTAATCTGTCCACAAGTCCTTTCTAGAACTTATCCAATATGCTCAACAAGTATTCACCAAGATTTATCTCAAATATGCTCAACAAGTCATCACTAGGACTTAATAAAAAATATCCATAAGCTTTTACAAAATCTCTATACAACTCAACTCAATCTATCACAAAAAACCTCTTCAATCACACAAACAAGTTTCACACAGAATCTTGTTTTAACCTCATAGAAACATATATAGAATGGTTAGAGACTCAATATGTTTCTCACTCATAAAAACTCAATCACTTTCAATCTATTTCTCAAATCAATTCAGAATATAGAACAATTTGTTTCAGAGAACTTGAACTATCACTTCAACACTTTCGCTTGACTAGGCTCAATCAACTCCACTCAATCAATCACTCAATGAAACACTTCTTTCTTACAAACCCTAGTCCAAGCATATGAATACTCACTCAATTATTTCCAAAAATTCTTATCAAACAATATCACATAACAATGATACTCATGATCTTGCACAAACCCTAATTTCAAGATAGTTCTCAACTTCACATAACAATGATACACATGATCTTGCACAAACTCTAATCATACATATAAGGTTCATTCAATGTTTCCAACAATGTTTATCAAACAAGATTTTTATCATCAAATTTCACTCAAAAAAACCTTTAAAAATCAAACTCAACAATGCTTATCAAACAACCCTTTTCACTCCAACTTAGCATTCACAACATCCAACAATCACTCACAAGGAATATGTACCCATACCTTTTGTTTGATAAATAATTGACCTTAAAAACCTGTCTCAATAACAATTACTCTTTTTGCCAATCTCAAGGGTTAGGTAGCAAAAACCTTCTCAAATTATTCTCACAATACAAAACATTAAATCTCAATTACACCTTATTACTCCTATCAAATATTAAATACAATAAGAATTTATTTTAAAATAACATTTAAACTCCTCTAAAGCCTTATTACTCCTTTCAACACTTAATCACCAAAATCACAATATAAAATTTAATTTTTATAAACCTTATATCTCCCTAAAAGCTTATGTCAAATAAACCTTAGGACAAAAATTAAATTTAAAAATTAAATACCTTTTGGCCTTGGTGGAAATGGAACCCACGCTATGCTGCCACCAACACCCTAGCCACGATTTTAACCGCCATGTGAGCTAGGTGATCACCTTGGAAGTAAGAAGAGACTCGTGCACTTTATTGCTTCCCCTTGGTGCTTAAACAAAAAATGTTGCTCCCCTTTGGTGCCTAAACCAAAAAATCATTTACCACAACTGCCATCGAGATTCGATCACAGGTCCTCTCACTTGCTAAAGCCTTAAGTCACAACCATTTGCCACTAGCTCGACTAGCCGGTTGGTTATGAGGCTTAGCGCCTCTCTTATCTTATCCTTTCGCTGGCGCTAATAAAACAAAAACTTTATCTTTTTCCTTACATGAAAATTGCAAAAATTGTAGGCTTGATTAATGTAATTCGAACTGGGGATTTTATTTGCAACCAAGGCACATGGTATTTATACCATGGTGCCATCACCATCTTAGACATTAGCGGAGAAAATAATGTGTGATGTCGACGCATTGTTTTTGCCCTTATAACCCTAACCTTAGGGTTAATTAAATTAGATTATAATTTTAATTAATAATAAGATTATTATTATTAATTTAATAACTATAAAGTTAATCAAATTAAATTATAAATTAATTTATATGAAATTATCATAATTAATTTAATTACTTTAGGTCTTACCATTAGACCTTTAATATTATAATATTATTTTTCTTGGGCTTTCTTATTTCTCATGTAGACCTTATCTGACCATATTGAATATATATATTTTTTGTTTTGAATTTACATGGTGGAATTAGTAGCCGCCACAAATTCGGGCAGGCTGTCTAGCTTTTATGGCCGCCACAGTATTCTACGCTGCCTGCCCCAGAAGCCACCACACAGATCTTCGCGTAGTCCACCCCTATAACCACCATGTCACAATCATTTTAAACCTTTTACGTTGTTGAAAGCACCAGGAAAGGGACAAGCGTTCAGTCCAAAGAGGCCCGAGATTTGAACCTTGGACCTCCGCCCCCCTTATGGGGCCATATTGAATATTATAATGGGAGATATTATAATATTATTTCCCTTAGGTCTAGAAGCAATCTTTCACTTGTACTGACTCTTGACATCCTTCCTCTTGCACTGCTCACTAAAACTTATTCTTGACATCAATGACAACAAATCTTGCTCATATTTCCAACAATCTCCCCCTTTGTCATTGATGGCAACCCATTTTTATTTTACCATTCCTTTTACCTTTTCTTGTTCTGCTCTCCTTGAGAAAATGCTCCCATTGACTAAATGCTCTCCCCCTAACTCAAATTTCTCCCCCTTTGTCATCAATGGCAAAGAGTCACCTTTAGGGCTCAGGGCTAAGAATGAGATTCTTATCTTAGCCCCTCCCCCACCTCCTATTTAGGTGATTAATTTTGGGGTGGGAGTATTTCTACTCCTATAATGCATTGATATTTACCTTTGTCCACTTTCCTCCTCATTTGATCCTTCTGATTCCTATGAAAATTATTGTTCCTGCTTGTCTCTGGAATTTTTGCTCGACACCACTTTGTTGTATGTCCATCATTATTGCACTTATGACACTTAATGTTGTTATTACTTGGAGGTGCAAATATCTTAGGATTTCTCCTGGCGAAGCCATATCTATTCCGGACATGAACCCTACAATTCACTACCTTGTGATCAAAATGAGTACAAGAGTAGCAATACCATTGAAAAAGCTACTTATTTCTGAATTTACCATATTCCTATCTTTCATGTGTCTTGCACTGTTTAGCCTTGTGCCCAAACCTGTGATATGAGAAGCATCATCCATTGAAACTACCTTGCCTTGACCTCATTGGTATTATAGTTTCTTTTACTTTGTGTTGGTTCCTATTCCATATGTTCCTCATTTGTGCATTGTTCCTTTCCTTGTTGAACTTTCTGTTGTCCAACTCATCCTCTAAAGTCTCACTTTCTCTTACACTCTCTTATTCTGAAGTTTCTTCTTTGAAGCTTGAGATTGACTCCTCTCCTTGTTTTCTTTGTACCTGTTCAAAACCAAGACCTATCTTATTTGATGAAGATCTTTGTACCTTGATAATATTATCCACAATTTTTTAGCTTCTTTCAAACTTGTGTATCTTGTCCTTAGACTCTTTTAATTCCTTCCTTAGTGAAGCTACCTCATGCTCTAAATTTTCACATTTTAAAACCTTTGCTTCTAACTTCTCTTTGAACCTCCTTGTCTTAGCTATTGAGTTGGTTAGATCCTCTATAAGCTTTCCTTTATCTTCATCACATTCTTGAAATTTAAGCTTAATTTTTGAGTTTTGCTTTCTTACCTCCCTTAATGCATCAAGGGCATGAATAAGCTCACCTTCAATATCAACTTCTCCTTTCTATGATTCTTCCTCTTTTTGTTTGCATTTGAAAATATATTCATTCTTTTCTGACTTGTCTTCTATAGGATCACCTCCTTCTTCTTCTAATGCCAAGAGTAGATTTTATTCTGGTTCTTTGAGTGTATCTTCATATTCATCATCACTAAAATGAATCCATTCTTTGTACAACTATCTTCAAGATGACCAAAGTTACCACATATAAAACACTTGAGGATTATTGGTGACCTTTTATTAACTGCTTCCTTTTATTTTTCTAGAAATAGAAATTCATGTTTATCATTATCTAAGGAACTATCATCACTATCACTTGAGCTCTTACCTGCCTTATCTGCATAGAAATTCTTCTTATGCATTTGGAATTTTTTTTTCCTTGTGTACTTTGTTCATCCCTATTTTTCTTTTGGTACTTGTGCTTTCCTACATCCCTGTTATTATGATCCTATTTCTCTTCACCACTGCTATTTCCAGCTTCTGGACAATTAGATGCATAGTGATCATATTTTCACACTTAAAACATCTAACTAATTTTGTACCTTTATTCTTTCTTGAGTCCTTGTTCCTTCTGCCATAATTTGCTTCTTCATCACTGGATAAATCATTGCTTGAATCTGAATTCTTACCCTTAGTCTTCTTAGTGGCTTTAAATGCTGCTTCTTTCTAGGGAATATGTTTCTCTTTTGTTCTTATCTCAAATACTGTGAGAACATCATGTAATTCATCCCTTGTCAAAATATCAATATCTTTCGACTCTTCTATTGCTAAAATATTTTCACTAAACCTTTTTGGGAGTGACCTTAGAATCTTATCACATACATCAAGTTCTTGAACTTCAAGCCCAAGTCCTTGCATGGAGTTAACAACCTCATCCATACGAAGTAGGTATTTCATAATGTTTTCTTCATCCTTAATTTTTAGGTCTTCAAATGCTCTCTTGAAGTTTTGCAACTTTACCCTTTTGACATTTTTATCTCCTTCATATATGCCTTGCAACTTATCAAAAATTTCCTTTGTTGATTTACAATGCATAATCTTTATAAATTCTATTTCATGCAAGCCCTTTTGAATTGCATTTGTTACTTTTGAATTGTAATGATGTATAAGCTTACCATATTTATCTATAGGTGGAGTTGTTGGTGGTGTGTATCCATTTTCAACTGCTTCCCATATTTCATTTCCAAGTGCCATTAGATGAAACTTCATCCTTGTGATCCACAGTATATAATTATTCCCATCGAATAATGGTGTTGAATTTCTTGAAGATCCACTCTAAGAATCCATCTGTGTTATTGTAAGCTTTTCCTTCAAGCTGTTAAATTTTTTTGAAGGAACCCACTCTGATATCAATTGAAGAACATAAGCTTATATTAAGAGGGGGGTGAACAGTATAAGACCACTTTTTACTTTTCTTTCCCAATTAATATTATGTAATATATCAATAACAATATCAACATCGGTAATCAAAGCAATGCACAAATAACCACACACAATAGAGACACTAATTTAACGTGGTTCATCCAATGTGGGCTACTCCACGGAGAAAATATTTCACTAAAAATTTTCTCAACAAATATCTTGGGAAACCTTTCCCTATTACAATGTTTATGGACCTCTGTCCAAAGGAGATACCAATCCCCTAATCAAGTTTGTGGATCTCTATCCACAAGAGAACTCCTTATCCTTTGCTTTGGTTGGTGATCTTCTAGAAGAATTATTGTCTCCACTGCATTGGCATATGGATCTCTCTCCACTAGAGACTCCTGCCCTCACTCAGAAGACCTATCTTCACTACCCTAGCTAATGGACCTCTATCCACTGGAGAATTTTGTCCTCTATACTCTATCACCTCCAAAGCTTGCTCTCAATTCTATCTTAAATCTATACTAAATATAGTCCTTCGATATAGCACAAATATTCTCAATATATATTCTCAAATCTGCACTAAACATAGTCCTTCGGTCTAGCACAAATCTTCTTAATATCTATCCTCAAATTTGCACTAAACAAAGTCCTTCGATCTAGCACAAATATGCTTAATATCTATCCTCAAATATGCACTAAACATAGTCCTTTGGTATAGCACAAATCTGCTCAATATCTGTCCTCAAATATGCACTAAATATAGTCCTTTGGCCTAGCACAAATTTGCTCAATCTCTATCCTCAAATCTGCATTATAAGCTTCCACACAAGCTCACACTATTATGTCCACAAGTATTTTCTAGAACTTATCCATTTTTTCTCAACAAGTCTTCACCAATACTTGTCTCAAATCTGCTCAACAAGTCCTCACTAGGACTTACTCAAATCTGCTCAACAAGCTTTTACAAAAGATCTATACAACTCAACTCAATCTGTGTTCTTGTAATCTCTTCCTTTAAGCTGTTAATATTTTCTGAAGGAACCCACTTTAATACCAATTGAAGAACATAAGCTTATATTGAGAGGGGGTGAACAATATAAGACCACTTTTTACTTTTCTTTTCCAATTAATATTATGCAATATATCAATGGCAATATCAACATCCATAATCAAATAAATGTACAAATCACCACACACAATAGAGACACTAATTTAATATGGTTCACCCAATGTGGGTTACTCCACAGAGAAAATATTTCAATAAATTTTTCTCAACAAATCTCTTGGGAAACCTTTCTCTATTACAATATTTATGGGCCTCTGTCCAAAGGAGACACCAATCCCCTAATCAATTTTGTGGATCTCTATCCATAGGATAACTCCTCTACTCTGGATGGTGATATTCTAGAAGAACTGATGCCTCCACTGCACTGAATTATGGAAATATATCCACTGAAGACTCCTACCCTCACTTATAAGACCTATCTTCACTACCCTGGATAATGGATCTCTATCCACTGGAGACTATTGTCCTCTATACTCTGTCATATCCAAAGCTTACTCTCAAATTTATCTCAAATCTATACTAAACATAGTCCTTCAGTCTAGCACAAATCTACTCAATCTCTATTCTTCAAATCTATACTAAACACAGTCTTTCTGTCTAGCACAAATCTGCTCAATATTTGTCCTCAAATATACACTAAAAATAGTACTTCAGTATAGCACAAATCTACTCAATCTTTATCCTCAAATCTACACTAAACACAGTCCTTCGGTCTAGCACAAATATGCTTAATCTCTATCCTCAAATCTGCACTAAACATAGTCCTTATGTCTAGCACAAATCTACTCAATATTTATCCTCAAATCTACACTAAACACAATCCTTCGGTCTAGCACAAATCTTCTCAATATTTGTCCTCAAATATGCACTAAACACAATCCTTAGGTCTAGCACAAATATGCTCAATATTTGTCCTCAAATATGCACTAAACACAGTCCTTTGGTCTAGCAAAAATATGCTCAATATTTGTCCTCAAATTTGTACTAAATATAGTCCTTCAATCTAGCACAAATTTTCTCAATCTCTATCCTCAAATATGCACTAAATATAGTCCTTCGATCTAGCATAAATATGCTCAATATCTATCCTCAAATCTGCACTGTAAGATTTCATACAAGCTCACACTAATCTATCCACAAGTCCTTTCTAGAACTTATCCAATCTACTCAACAAGTCTTCACCAAGACTTATATCAAATATGCTCAACAAGTCCTCACTAGGACTTAATAAAAAATGTCCATAATATTTTACAAAAGCTCTATACAAATCAACTCAATCTATCACAGAAAACCTCTTCAATCACATAAACAATTTTCACACAGAATCTTGTTTTAATATCATAGAAACATATAGAGAATGGTTAGAGACTCAATATGTTTCTCACTCACAAACACTCAATCACTTTCAATCTCTTTCTCAAATCAATTCAGAATATAGAATAATTTGTTTCACAGAACTTGAACTATCACTTCAACACTTCCACTTGACTAGGCTCAATCAACTCCACTCAATCAATCACTCAATGAAACACTTCTTGCTTACAAACCCTAGTCCAAGCATATGAATACTCACTCAATTATTTCCAATAATTCTTATCAAACAATATCACATAACAATGATACTCATGATCTTGCACAAAAACTAATCTCAAGATAGTTCTCAATTTCACATAACAATGATACTCATGATCTTGCACAAACCCTAATCATGCATATAAAGGTTCATTCAATATTTCCAACAATGTTTATCAAACAAGGTTTTTATCAACTATCACTCAAAAAAATCTTAAACAATCAAACTCAACAATGCTTATCAAACAACCCTTTTCACTCCAACTTTGCATTCACAACATCCAATAATCACTCACAAGGAAGATGTACCCATACCTTTTGTTTGATGAAGAATTGTTCTTAAAAACCTGTCTCAATCACAATTACTCTTTTTGCCAATCTCAAGGGTTAGGTAGGAAAAACCTTCTCAAAATTTCATTCAATAATTCCCTCAAAATTATTCTCACAATACAAAACATTAGATCTCAATTACACCTTATTACTCCTCTCAAATATTAAACACAATAAGACTTTATTTTAAAATAACATTTAAACTCCTCTAAAGCCTTATTACTCCTTTCAATACTTAATCACCAAAATCACAATATAAAATTTAATTTTTATAAACCTTATATCTCCCTAAAAGCTCATGCCAAACAAACCTTAGGACAAAAATTAAATTTAAAAATTAAATACCTTTTGCCCTTGGTGGGAATCAAACCCATGCTACGCTACCACCAATGCCCTAGCCATGACTTCAACTGTCATGTGAGCTAGGCGATCACCTTGGAAGCAAGAAGCACCTCATGTGCTTTATTGCTTCCCCTTGGTGCTTAAACCAAAAATGTTGCTCCTCTTTGGCACCTAAACCAAAAAATCGTTCACCACAACTACCACCGAGATTCGATCGCGGGTCCTCCCGCTTGCCAAAACCTTAAGTCACAACCATTTGCCACTAGCCCAACCAGTTGGTTGGTTATGAGGCTTAGAGCCAGTCTTATCTTATCCTTTTACTGTAGCTAATAAAACAAAAGCTTTGTCTTCTTCCTTGCACAAAAAATCGTGAAAATCACAGGCTTGATTAATGTAATTTGAACTGTGAATTTTCTTTGCAACCAAGGCACATGGTATTTATACCATTGTGCCATCACCATTTTAGATGTCGATGGAGGAAATAATGTATGACGTCAGTACATTCTTTTTGCCCTTATAACCATAACCTTAGGGTTAATTAAATTAGATTATAATTTAATTAATAATAAAATTATTATAATTAATTTAATAACTATAAAGTTAATAAAATTAAATTATAAACTAATTTATAATGAAATTATCATAATTAATTTAATTACTTTAGGTCTTACCATTAGACCTTTAATATTATAATAAATATTATAATATTATTTTTCTTGGGCTTTCTTATTTCTCCTGTAGACCTTATCTAACCACCTTAAATATTATAATATTATTTCCCTTAGGTCTAGAAACAATATTTCACTTGTACTGACTCTTGACATCCTTCCTCTTGCACTACTCACTGAAACTTATTCTTGACATCAATGACAACAAATATTGCTCATTTTATAGCTAAGCACAAGGTAGGAAGTCTAATGATTCATCATATTTGTTTCTTGGGTGGAGAGCTCAGTCTATACATTACTCACATTTGTGTTCTAGCACCGAATCAACATAAAGCTTTTAAAAAATGCAGTGTTTATGTGGCTTTAGTGTAGACTTTCTAGGAACTTGCAGCAAAATCCTGGTCCATGCTTATGTAGATTGTAGATTGAGATAAAATCTAATATAAATGGAATATGAAGTAAATATAACATGCCATGTGATACGGTAATGTTTTTGTGGATACTCTAAACCTTTCCCTATTTAAGCACCTATTAAAATTTTTCTACAAAAAGTGAGTGTATTTTAGAGAAAGATTCAAATATTTATTATAGCAATGTGCTTTTCTATTCCATGGAACCCATAGCTATTTTAGATTTAGTAGCCCCTTGTGTAGAACCTCAACTAAATCTTGAGGTCGTTAAGTCACATAGGCTTGAATCTCATCCTTTCCATCCCAATCAAACCTATATTTTTTTTGGTATCTATTTACATGTATTGAATATTATTTAAACTTGGGTCTTTAAATGAGAATTCAAAAACATACTTTGATGTTTTAACAAAAATTATCAAACCTTTTTTGATGTTTATATATATGAGCTAAGAACTTATCCCTTATAGCATTTTAGTTTTGAACAAATACATGCTATAAGTCACATGTTAATATTCATAGGGTCAACTTAGAAAAACTTATTTTTCATTTATATTTTAGTTAATGGGAAGATTGTGTTAACCTTAGTCTGGCATTGACATCACTTACTTTCTTCTAAATTTTTAGTATATGTCTGTAAAATTATGGCTATGACAATTATCATAAGAAATGATTTTATGTCATTTTAATGTTAGCATGAGTTAAATGCTTTCACAAGTTTGCAGACCTCGCATTCTACTATTGAGGTTGTAGTGTTTTTCTTGAGAAATTCAGTTTGACATCATCACTTGGAACTACAATGATAGAGATGACAATTTAGAAGTATTGGATTTAGGAAATAATCATGGCTATTACTTATATAAGCAAACATTTATTTTAGTATTAATTGTAACTCCTCTCATAGGCAGGTGACTGGAAGCCTCAAAGTTCATGGTGGATGTTTGGATCAACCTGTTACAGTTGGGATCCCATTTTAAACAATAAGAGATCTAGACACAAATTCAGCTTGATAATTGCTCAAATTGCGGGCTCAGCTTGAAGCCGAATTTCTCCAGGTATGACTTAATTTCTTCTTTGAATTACATTATCAAAAGAATTAAACAAAATGATGTGGTATAAGTTGAAAAGTATTGTCGATTCTATAATATGATAAATCATCTAATCAAAATAATTTATCATCTAATATAAAATTATCTTATTGTTTAATATAATTTCTCTCCCCTTCTCAACCACTACTAACAGGTTATTTTATTTTATGAAGCGTTGATCTATATTTAAACATTACAAATTTGAGGAATTTAAAGAATGTTTTGTAAGGATTTTAAGTGCGAGACTTGATATTTATCAAAGTATTGCTAATCAGTCTTCAAGGTGTGTAAGGACAATTGGGGTGATTTTAACAAACCTATTAAATAATTGATGACGTATTCTGTTGTTAATGTGGTTTTCATATTATACCCTTCTAGTGTTATCTTATACGCCATTCTCTTTCATTGTCCTCCCATGGAAATATTGAATGTGGTACTTGCATAGTCATCCTATTAGTTCCACTCCCCTATGAATCACTAAGCAATTGATTGATTTTTAGGCAAAATGTGTGAAGAATAAAGTTAATATCTTGATGAATTGACTGACTAAATGTGTCAGCAACTTTAGGTAAAATGCCTAGCCCTGATTTCATGTTGTTTAATTTAATATTAAAAGAATACTACATCGATTTGTGTTTATTTTGTTTGTAGGTGAAGTCTCTCTTAACATTGGTTACTCACGTCAATCTTGTTTCTTTCCCAGTAGCTTGATGGATGATAAAATAAACATAGAGATGGATAGTAAAAATAATTTTACTTCCCATGTTGATGTCAGAGTTGAAGATGCCAAAAAGCACAAGGATGCTGCTCAAGACCATAATCAAAATGGAGATGGGGATGGACCATGGTTTAAACAACTTCACATATATTTGGTATGTGTGAACATAAAGCTACAATGAATTCACCCTATTCAAAATATATAAACACCATGAAATCCACATATTTACAGTTTTTATATATATATTTTTGAAAAGTCACCCTAAGAGGGTGGTTTTAAAATACCCTCTTAGGGATTTAATATTTTTAAAGTTACCCTAAGAGGGTAGTTTTAAACCACCTTATTAGGGCTATGAGGGTGGTTATAAACCACCCTCTTAGTGTGCACCTAAGAGGGCAATTTTAAACAGTCCTCATAGCCCCATGAGGGTGGTTTAAAACTGCCCTCTTAGGTGCACACTAAGAGGGCAGTTTATAACCACCCTTGTAGCCCTAAGAGGGTGATTTAAACCACCCTCGTAGCCCTAAGAGGGTGATTTTAAAATGCCCTCTTAGACCCTAAGAGCGTAGTTGTTTGAGGTGGTTTTTAGTCATCATCGTATGGGCCCAGAATTTGTACAATGCCCTCATAGATAATGATTGAATAATCACCCTTAAAGGTCTTTAAGGGTGGTTAAAAATTACCCTTAAAGGTATTTTTTGGTGTAGTGTAGATATAATGTGGACTTGTATGAAGCATATAACATTTGAGATATCCATATTTTGTATGAAATTCCTATTTTTATGAGCTTTCATTAATGGCTATGTCATGAGTATTTTTAAAAATTTCTCATGCTATTTTCTTATTTAGAATATTGCCATTGTCATAGATATAATATTGCTTACTCATTCTAGTTCTTGTGGTTACATTTATTTTATTATATAGCATCAAAAGCTAACAATGGTATTAGAGTACAAGGTAGATTGATAGGAGATAGATACAACCACAAGAGATATTAAGAGGAGATAGGAAATCTCATTTTCAATTTTTTGAAATTGCATTTTGGCTAGAGTCTTTTCATAGAGTTGCAAAAAAACTCATGAAGACTAGGACTCAACATTGATTCCACTAGATTGACAAATCAACTAGTGAAGTTCATTTTATTTAGATTTGAAGAAATTTCTATTATCATTTTCTAATATATTTTTGTAGAGAGATTAGACTAAAAGAAAGTTGAGAAGTTTCCTACAAAATATAGGAAGAATATCTTCTTTAGAATCAATCCAGTACTTGAAGCAACAAGTTGAAGATTGAAAAATTTGGAGGCCTTAAGGAAAAGGTCCCATTGTAATATTTCCATATTTAAAGATAGAAGATTGAGGAGACTCAAGAAAGAGATCTCCATTGAAGATTGAACAAAATACCCAAAGGAGGTTCCATTGAAGAACTTCCAAATTTGGAAGATTGAATACAAAGGACTAGAAAAGGTCCTATTGCAGATTTGAGGAGCTACAGAATTTGAAGGCCCAAGAGAAGAAGACCTCAAGAAAACTTGAAAGGAGAAAGAAGGAGAAGGCTAGGAAAGCCTCATTGAAGAATTTGAAGAAGGCCATTGAAGGATATTTGAAGAGAGCTCAAGGAAGAAGATTACTAGCAAGAAAAAGTTCTTGATAAAGAAGAATTTGGAACAATTATCGCCATCAAAAAACAAACACAAAAGGAAGAAGGATGATGCAGGAGCATCCGACGATAGCAAGGCAATCTTGCATCAACCAAATTTTCTAAGTATTTTGTATTTTGTTTCATTTTCTAACGCAAGTCAAAGTTCTGTCGCAATATCACGACATCAATCGAAAGCTAAGGCAAGGATGGAAGTTTCATCGTGATATCACGACATCAATTAAAAGCTAAGGCAAGGATGGAAGTTTCGTCGTGATATCAGGACATCGCGATATCACGACGTCGCGATATCGCAAAAACCAAGAGGCAAAGGCGAAGACAAAGGCTTTTGTCATGATATCGCGACGTCACGATATCACGACAACGAAAGAAAAGGCCAAGGCAAAGGCAAGGACATCGTGATATTGCGATGTCGTGATATCATGACACAAACCAAAACAAAGGGGATCGAAGGCACATTGGTCATGATATCGTGACCAGTTGAAGGCATAGCCAAAATAGACATGCGGACAGCCACGTGTATTAAAACAGAGATAACAGCCACGGGGGAATATTTTGACAAGTATGTCGGCCATGCATGCATTGAAATTATGACAAAGCGACAGTTGCATGGCATGGGCAACTGGATGAGGCAACGATTTCAGGAGAACAGTCTGACAAAGCGATGATTGCAGGTCATGGACAACCTTGCAAGCATAGAGGATCGGGGCCTCAATAAAAACCCAAAAAATGTAATGAGAGGGGTTGGCAAACCGCAGATTGCGAGAATATTTCTTTGTAAAAATCTTTCGAAGCTATTGAAAGAAAAATTCATCTCTGGTTTTGCATGGCATTTTAATGCTGTATTTTTCTATAGATTGCTGTACTCCGTCAAGTGGTATTTCTTTGTAAAAATATTTCGAAGCTATTGAAAGAAAAATTCATCTCCAGTTTTGCATGGCATTTTAATGCTATATTTTTTTGTAGATTGCTGTACTCCATCAAGTGGTATCAGAGCCAAAAGTTTCTGAGTGTGTAACAAATCGCTGGACGTGAGGTAGTTACACTAGGATTTATGGAAGGGCTCGTGAAGGAGTAAACAAAATGCCTCCAAGAAGAAACTCGGTTGGCGGGAGAGGCATGGCGGTAGCAGAAGAAGAAATTCAAGTTTTGCAGAGACAAATGCAAGCTCTGCAAGAAGAGATTCGTAGAGGATTACAGCTAAGAAGAGATGAAGGTAGTGAAGAGGAAGATGACGAATAAGAGGACCAACCTGAGGAAGAAGAGGAAGCAGTAGATCCGACATTAGCCAGACTGTACAAAGCCATATCCCAGATTGGGAAAAGGCCAAAGATGGAAGTTTCCACATATTTCGGGAACCTGGATCCGAAGGAATTGATCGACTAGATCAATGATCTGGAAGAATACTTCAATTCTATAAAAGAATATACAGAAGAGTTCCATAAAATTATGATCAGAACAAGCCACTCAGAAGCCAATAAGGAAAAGGTAGCCCATTATATTAACGAATTACGGACAAGTATTCAAGAAGAATTAAGTCTGGTCAGAATGACCACCATAGAGGACGCTTACCAGTTTGCCCTAAGAGTTGAAGAAAAACTCAATAGAAGGTTTGAGAACAAGCAAAGAGGAAGAGGTCATGGTGGAAGAACTGGTGGAAGACGGAATGAAGATTCTCAGAAGAATGGAGAAAGTAGCAGTAATTGGGAACAAAGAAGAGAAAATAACTACCGCTCTCGTAATCATAACAATGATTACCGAATGGGAAGGGGCAAAGATGGACGTGGCCAAGGAAGAGGCAAATTTCGAGGAACTTGTTTCCAGTGTGGAGAAGAGGGACATCACCAATACGAGTGTCCACAGCAACAAGGAAGGATTAATAGAAGGCCCAAAGGTAATGCCAGAGCCGCTATCGCTGATGAAGATGTTAGATCTAAACATTCTAAAGATGCAAAGAGATGAGAAGCAATGATCATGAGGAGAATCCTGCTGAATAAGGAAGAGGACGCAGATCAGAGGAAAAGCTTATTCCACACAAGGTGTAAATGTGCGGGTAAGATTTGCAATATTATTATTGACAACGATAGCACGGATAACCTGGTTTCAGAAGGAATGGTTACAAAGCTACAACTGGAGAGGAAGAGACACCCGCATCCATACCGGATCACGTGGTTGTAGAAGGACCATAGGGTATTAGTCAGTGAGAAATGCCTGGTGAAATTTAGTATTGGGACTTACCATGATGAAGTCTTGTGCGACATCCTGCCCATGGATGCTTGCCATTTGCTATTGGGAAGGCCATGGCAGTTTGACAGGTGCACGGTTCATGATGGCCATGCCAACACCTACTCAATAACAAAGAATGGAACGCGTCATAAGCTAAAACCCTTGAAGGAGGTGGAAGAAAAGGTATGTGGCAGTGCCATAATTTGCTTAGTTGACGGGAGAAAATTCCTAGATGATTTAAAGCATGAACATTTGTGTTATGCAATAATTCCAAGAGTTAGGGAGAATGAATGCAAAGATACCCCAGCTGAAGTCCTAGATCTATTGGAAGAATTTCTAGATATTGTATCTGATAATGTGCCTGAGGGTTTACCCCCAGTAAGGAAGATTAGCCACCATATAGATTTGGTGCCAGGATCGAGCTTGCCAAATAAAGCTGCACACATAATGACGCCTATAGAAATTAAGGAGTTAAACAGGCAGGTCCAGGAGTTGCTGGAGAAGGGACTAATTCGAGAAATTTTGAGTCCATGTGTAGTACCTACAGTGCTAGCGCAAAATAAATATGGAGAGTGGAGAATGTGTACAGATTCTCGAGCCATCAACAAGATCATAATAAAATACTGATTTCCATTGCCAAGAATGGATGACATAATGGATTGTTTAAGTGGAGCGGAGTACTTCACCAAGATTGACCTCAAGAGTGGCTACCATCAGATCCGTTTCAGAGAAGGAGATGAGTGGAAGACAGCCTTCAAGATCAGAGAGGGTCTGTATGAGTGGTTGGTCATGCCATTTGGGCTGTCCAATGCACCCAGTACCTTCATGCGGCTGATGAATGAGGTACTGAAAGAATTTTTAGGCAAATTTGTTATTGTCTATTTAGATGATATATTAATATTTAGCAGAACCATGGAAGAGCACCTGATGCACATCAAAAGGGTTTTTGAGAAGCTGCGGGAGGAGCAGTTATTAATAAATCTAAAAAAGTGTAATTTTGTAAAGAAAGAGTTAGTGTACCTAGGATTTGTCATCTCAGCAGAAGGTCTAAAAATGGACCCAGAAAAGGTGAGAGCTATCATCGAATGGCCTACCCCGAGAAGCACAACAGAAGTTAGATCATTTCATGGTCTAGCCAACTTTTACAAGAAATTCATTAGAAATTTTAGCAGCATTTGTTCACCCCTTACAGAAACAATGAGAGGGGATAAGAAAGAATTTAAGTGGACCTTAGGAGCAGATAAGAGTTTTGATGTGTTGAAGAAGAAGGTCACAGAGCAACCTGTTTTGACACTTCCAGACTTTAACAAGGTATTTCAAGTGGATTGTGATGCCAGTGGTAGTGCAATAGGAGCTGTACTAAGTCAGGAAGGCAGACCTATTGCTTACTTTAGTGAGAAACTCAATGATGCCAAAAAAAAGTATTCAGTTTATGATCAAGAGTTTTATGCTATGGTTCAGGCTCTGAAGAAGTGGAGGCATTATTTATTGCCAAAGGAGTTTGTTCTATTTACTGATCATCAAGCCTTATAGTATATCAATAGCCAAACAAAACTGAATCAGAGACACTTGAAGTGGGTTGAGTTTCTCCAAAGTTATACCTTTGTGCTGAAGCACAGAAGCGGGAAATAAAACAGAGTTGCAGATGCCTTAAGTAGAAGGCAGAATTTGCTAATTGAAATGACAATGGAAGTAGTAGGATTTGAAGAACTAAAGGGCTTGTACCCTGAAGATCCGAATTTTGCAGAAGCCTAGATGGCTTGCTTAAAACCTGTTACTGTGGACAAGACAAAATGGTTGGATTTTCTAATCCAAGATGGAATGTTGTTCAGAGGAAGTAAATTATGCATTCCAAGGAGTTCCATGTAGGAAAACTTAGTCAAGGAGAAACACAGCGGAGGACTGGCCGAACATTTTGGTCGGGATAAGACAATTGCCCTGGTGAGTGAAAATTACTATTGGCCGCAACTACATCAAGATGTGAAAAAGTCTATACAGAGTTGTAGAATATGCCAGATGGCAAAGGGTAGAAGACAGAACACGAGATTGTATCAGCCGTTGCCTGTACCTGAAAGACCATGGGAGGACTTCAGCATGGCCTTTGTCCTTGGATTGCCGAGAACACAGAGGGGAAATGATTCTGTATTTGTAGTAGTTGATAGATTTTCCAAGATGGCACATTTTATTCCCTACCAAAAAATAAGTGACGTGGTTCACATTGCAGGATTATTTTTCAAGGAAGTGGTACGACTTCACAGTCTACCGAAGAGCATTGTTTCTGACAGAGATACAAAATTTGTTGGGTATTTTTAGAGAACTTTGTGGAAGAAGTTGAAGACAGATCTGAAATTCAGTTCTACATACCACCCATAGACTGATGGACAGACAGAGGTGGTAAATAGAAGTCTGGGTAATTTACTGAGATGCTTGATAGCAGATAAACCCAAGGGATGGGATTTGGTTTTGCCACAGGCAGAATTTGCATATAACAATTCTGTCAATAAGAGCACAAATAAATCTCCATTCCAGGTCATATATGGAAACAGTCCAAGAAATGTTTCTGAGCTGAGAAAATTAGGAAAAGGGGAAAAGTGCAGTGCCGAGGCAGAGGAATTTGTGAAACATATGAAAAGTCTGCATGAAGAAGTAAAGAAGCAAATTATAAAACTGAATAATCAATATAAGACAAGAGCAGACCATAAGCGGCGGTTCAAAGAGTTCGAAGTAGGAGATGAAGTCATGGTCCATCTCAGGAAGGAAAGATTTCTTGCCAAAACTTATAACAAATTAAATATGAAGAAGTTTGGGCCATGTAGAATACTGGAAAAACGGGAGTCAGGCAATGCATATGAAGTGGAATTGCCAAGTTGGCTTGAAATTTCACCTATTTTTAACATTTTAGATTTAGTAGAATACCATGAGGGAGAGAGTATAGAGGCACCAAGTACAAAGTTTTGGCAAATTCCAGCATCTACTCCAACCACAGACGAGGTCGAGGAAATATTATACGCTCGTGAAGGCAGAAGCACCAGGAACACACAATATTCTGAATATTTGATAAAGTGGAAGGGAAGACCTATAGAAGATGCAACTTGGTTGTCAAAGACAGAGGTTGACCGCCTGGGTCTTCCCCTAACAGAACAAAAGTGAGGAGCACTTCTCAATTTACCCCGGGTGTCTGATGCAGGAGCATCCGATGACAGCAAGGCAATCTTGCATCAACCAAATTTTCTAAGTATTTTGTATTTTGTTTCATTTTCTAAGGCAAGTCAAAAGTTCTGTCGTGATATCACGATGTCGTGATATCACGACGTCACGATATCACGACATCAATTGAAAGCTAAGGCAAGGATGGAAGTTTCGTTGCGATATCACGACATCAATTAAAAGCTAAGGCAAGGATGGAAGTTCTGTCGCGATATTACGACGTCATGATATCATGACAACCAAGAGGCAAAGGCGAAGGTGAAGGCTTTTGTCATGATATTGTGACATCGCGATATCGCGACAACAGAAGGAAAAGCCAAGGCAAATGCAAGGGTTGTCGCAATATCGCGATGTCGCGATATCACAACACAAACCAAAAGGCCAAGGTGAAGGCAAGGGCTATCGTGATATCGTGACACAAACCAAAACAAAGGGGCTCAAAGGCGCATTGGTCATGATATCGTGACATGTCACAACCAGTTGAAGGCATAGCCGAAATAGACACGCGGATGACCACATGTATTAAAATAGAGATAACAGCCATGGGGGAATATTTTGACAAGTATGTCGGCCACGCATGCATTGAAATTCTGACAAAGCGGCAGTTGCAGGGCATGGGCAACTGGATGAGGTAGCGGTTTCAGGAGAACAGTCTGACAAAGTGGCGATTGCAGGTCATGGAAAACCTTGTAAGCACAGAGGATCGGGGCGTCAATAAAAACCTAGAAATTATAATGAGAGGGGTTGGCAAACCACAGATTACGGGAATATTTCTTTGTAAAAATATTTCGAAGCTATTGAAAGAAAAATTCATCTCCGATTTTGCATGGCATTTTAATGCTGTATTTTTCTATAGATTGTTGTACTCTGTCAAGTGGTATTTCTTTGTAAAAATATTTCGAAGCTATTGAAAGAAAAATTCATCTCTGGTTTTGCATGGCATTTTAATGCTGTATTTTTCTGTAGATTGCTGTACTTCGTCAAAGGATTTGGAAAGAAATTTTCCAAATTTTGGAAATGATTCTTGAAGATCTCAAGATATTCAGATTCTTGAGAAGGAGGCCACTAAATAGGCCAAGATTAAAGTTAAAATTTGACAAGAGTAAAGGAGGATAAAGAAGCTAGAAGAAGCTAACCAGATTTGAGAGTTTTGAGGACAACCTCAAAGGGTTTGAAGGCTGATTTGCAAAGAAGGAGATTGCTATTTTTTGAGGAAGAAGTTGAAGGATCATAGGACAACAAAAGGGCAGCATTTTAGACAATATTTGGTCAAGGAAAGGTGCTGTAAATTTCAAAAGTTAAAGGTAATATATTAGACAACATTGGAAGCTACAAATTAAAGGGTTTTAGGGCAACATTTGGATAGCATTAATAAATACAAATTTTTAGAGTTCAAGAAAGAAATTTGGAGGAGAATTGAAGCCAAAAAATCATATTCTTGGATAGCAAATTAAAGGAGTTATAAAGCTACATAGAGTTTAGAAGTTAATTTGGACAACAAGAAGAGCTACAAAATAGACAAGTTTAGGGCAGCAAAGCATATCAAATTGGAGCTGCATATTTATCAAACTCGGGGTAGTAAATAGGTGAGTCAAATCACCAAGAAATCCATCATCAAACAAAGACCAAAAAGTATGCAACATTGGTGCAAAAAGTTCATTAATTGAACATTCACATTTAGCTTATTATTAAGTATTTAAAAGCACCAAATTTGAGGTTTAAATTTGCAAGAGGAAAGGGTTTCAAGTTTATGTTTTCAAGGGTGCAGAAGATAGCATTTACAAGGAGTTAGAACTTGCACAAAAGAAAGATAAGTTAAATATTACAAGGAAATAAAATATCAACTTCTTACTATTTATTGAAAGTAAAGAAGCTAATATTGTATAGCAAATATTGGATATACTAAGCTATCCAAAAGGCAAACAAGTTTTGGCATGAGTTAGAAGCTTGGGGTCATTATAGAAGTTACCAAGCGTTGAGGAAAGAAGGAAACATAGTAGAAAAGTAGTCAAAGAGGAAAAGGCTATGTAGAATAAATAATTACCATATCTTGGCAAAAAAGAAATCATCTTTTTTGTGAAAGCAAGGGTGACAGTTGAAAGTATAGGGGAAAGCATTTGAAAGGCACAATATTATGTCTCCTTAAGCTATGTATAGCAACAAGTCTTAGTGAAGAGGAACCACCAAGAGAAAGAGGAGGTGCCATCATATTAAAGCAAAATCCAGTTGATAAAGACTAGAAGGCAAGCTACAAAAGGAGACTAAATAGGTCTCAAAATTTTGGTGCAATAAAGGTATTTTATCTTAGTCTACAAAAAAATTATTTCTAGTTTATAAAAGTATCATATTTATCATTTATAAAGTAGAAAAAGAAGATGTGGGAATCACATCCAAGATGGTTTTCCTTTATTCATGTGTTCTTAAATAGCACAAATTGCAAAACATAAATACAAAAATTAGCTAGCTTGAGCTAATAAATTGGCTAACAAACTAACAACTAAATCTAACATGATTGAAGTATCATGTGAATGATAATAATGTGTCCTCATAATTCCTCCCAACCATATAAGCATTGGAATCCAATGCTTTCACAAGAAAATAGGAGTGTACAAGTGCCCAAAATGTAGTCCTCAAACTGTTAAAGAAAATGAAGACCCTTGGAAGGCTCTGCTCTATCACAAAGAGCAACCATCGCCACCAAGGAATCACTATAGCTCCTGCAAAGGGAGTACCCAAGGAAACTATGCTCCATGGGCTATTTTCTTATTTCTCAAAATGTTGCTTACTCCCCATAGTGAAACTCAAAATGATGTTGTGACTAGCTTCCAAGTAAATTTCATGCAATAACTATCCTATGATTGGTACACTAGCAAATAATACTAGTCACAGTCACCTAAAAATTTCCTATGGCATTCGGTGCAAGGGTAATCTTCACACCCTCTGTCACCTCAGGAGCTCCACAAGGGTAAATTGTAAAAAGAGAATAACAAAGGTATAATTCCTCCAAGTGTTGTTATGGTAATCTTCCCATATTATCAGATTGTATGGATAACCATTCTCTATAATCGCCAAGTTGTATAGAGGAGATTACTACTTACGAGGTTCACTTGTATTGAGGAGTGTCGAGTACCATCGATCATGCACTCCATATTAAAATCCATGAGGACAACATAATATTCTGAGCACCATAAGGTCAAGAAGACCTTTAAAAAATATCAAAATAATAGTCCCATTGGAATCAACTCGAAAAGAGCTTTCCAACGATTATATGCAAGCCTATACTTGCAACAATATCAAACCTCAAAAAACTAAAAATTACATCAAGGTGTCTGTAGTAGCAAAAACAAAAGGGTCAAGTTGCCCTTTTACAATGTTAAAAGTATTAAAAAATAACATTTTAAAGAACATTCCATGGATTTTTCTAAAGGTTTTAAAAATAACATCTTAATTTTAAATCCTTAAAAAATAAAAAATAAAAATACTCTACCGGGAAATTGCGTCATGTAACAGAAGAGAAAGATCAACGGTGAGTCGCTCGTCAATTGTACAAATCAATATGGTAGAAAGGTCAATAGAGTAATGCTAAATTTATAGCTACCTAACCACCAGTATCCACATAAAAGGGGGGGTGGCTTCACTCTTAAAGCGCTCAATGCATCATCCCATCGAAAAATATGGGATATGTGGGTGGGTTGAAAAATAACAAACGCTTGAGACATTGCATGAATGTTCAAAATAGCAACAAACCCTACCACTATGGTGATGCCATGTGTCAAAATATTATTGGTCAATAAAACTTCATGGCAAAAGGTTCAAAAATGAGCGAGAGCTACAAATAACAACTATTGTATGCAACAAAAAAATGTTTGGGAGCAACGTTGAAAAAATTGGAATCTGTGTTAGAGTGCTCAAAGGTAGATGTATTTGCTATCATCCAAATAGGAGCCGAGGAGGTGGAGGTTGTGTTAGAGGGCCACTGTTGTGGCATATTAGGGATGACGTTGATATAGGAGAACAAATAGTGGAGGTACCCTTGCATGATCTATGAAAACTTAGCCTAGATCTATCTCGATAGGTCATTGATTCAAATCTAAAATGGACACACAAACATGCAAGACGTCTTGTATGATATCCCTATCAACTGTATATCATGAATCAAGACTATCCAAATCGAAGGCAACACAACCTAAAAATAGGGTAGGTGTGATTGATTGAGGATGTTGGAGCCACTGGAGGTAGTAGTTGGAGGTCGCACAAGGGCTCATGGGTGTGCTTGGAGTGAAGAAATGATGAGCTGTGAGGTCACACATCTGAAGTGCAATCTCAATCTAGAATGGATTCAAAAGATAAATTGTGAGTAGAAATTATGTGTTTGGGTATCATCTCCGAAGACGACGTGTGCCATAGTGGACTGGGTCCACCAACAACAACAATACAACAATATCATGAGCTACTGCATTACTCACGTGAACATGAAGAAATTAATATTGTGTACCAATGATATTTTCAATGTCTTCCTTACAAGCTTCGATGAGTTTCCACAACCACAAAAGCATGTGTTGCAACTGGCATGTGCTTGATTCAGCTATGGGCTCTTATATTTTGGTGAGGAGGTAACCCAAATTATTTTGGTGGGATGATCCTATATGACATAGGCCATATTTGACTATGGAATAAGGTAAGACAAGATTATCATCATGTCAAAACTATAGATGCCAAAGTACAATGAATCCAATGCCTTTATTGCATCCGCATCCTCCATTGTGGCTTTGTAAAAGAAAAAAATTGAAATAAGGTGAGTGCTTCAAGGGTTAGGGCACCATGGCATCTGTAGATTGGGCCAGCCATATTCTCTTGAAGAATATTCAATTAAGATTTGTCAATATATGGCCATCACATCAAAAAATAAGTTGGCCATTGTATCGAAAAAGAAGTTGTGGCACTGGAGAATATCCGACCAAAAATCATCGAACTGTGGCTGGTAGGGCAGTGCAGGGTATGCATGTCTACATCAAATAGTGCGCCTAGTCGATCAAAATTTTTTATGTCTACGTTGCAAAGGAAATCCATATCGAGTTTTGATTGCTGTTATGGGCCAGTTTGATGGGGTAATACATCACACAAATCTCAACAAGGAGAAAACAAATACCTATAAATATCCTAAAATAGAGAATATAAAACATGGAAAACATGATGAATAATGCAGAAGGAGAGGGGGGATTTCCACGAGGGAAATCCCTCCTTACAAGTAGGAAATTCCTACTCTAATACCAACTAATGTGGGAATCACATCCAAGATGGTTTTCCTTTATTCATGAGTGCTTAAATAGCACAAATTACAAAACAAAAATACAAAAGTTAGCTAACTTGAGCTAACAAATTGTATAGCAAACTAAAAACTAAATATAACATGATTTAAGTATCACGTGAATGATAATAATATGTTCTCATCAATAAGGACAATAGTTGAGGTGTTTAAAGATACAAAATAGGGTGCCAAAACTCCAAGAAGGTAGTGCCTATATTGGATCAAAAAATACAGTAAGAGAAAGAAGAAAAATATAAAATTAGGACAAAGTAGGAAGTATTAAACCAATAAAAAGAGGTTGAATATCAGACAAAACAATATTGAAAAAACCACCAAGGAAAGAAGCGCTAAAGCACCACCAAAGGAGGAACCACCACCATTGAAGAGGAACGCTCATAAAAGGAGAAGAGCCACCACCATATGTTGGAAATAAAAAAGCACTCAATAGTTATAAGAAGGCAAAACAACTTGCAAAAAGTTGGCAAATAACGTTAACAAAAGAAAGGAATGTTGAGCACTAAGGATAGGTTACATGCAAGATAAAGGAGCCACCACTTTTCACAATGGACAGAGAAATCATATGCTACTTGGAAAAAAATTAAAAAGTGTCAATAATATTTAATAATACCTCAAATGAGTACCTATTGAGAAAGGAGGAAATATATTATCATAAACCTTCACTGTCCAAAGATTGAAGTAATACTTGCACCATCTAGCAAAGAAGAGCAACGTCCAAAGATTAAAGTAATGTTTATGCCACCTATCAGAGAAGAGCAATGTGTAAATATTGAAGTAATGCCTACATGATAATAAGTAACACTTGCATCACCTAACAAAGAAGAGCAATATCCAAATATTATGTGGAATCCAAGGTAAAGGATATAGCCAAGTATTAATAGCCCAAACCTAAAGAGAGCGCATATATCAAGCATCCAATGTTAGAGAACATCGAAGAGGATAAGGAGAACAGTCAAAAGTGGAAGAGTGCACCATTAAAAAGAGGAGCAATTAATGCAATGGAAGAATATTGCCATGCCTTGAGGATTGAGAAGAAAACAACACCCAAATAGCATGGAAATTATAGTCAAAGGAGAAGCCATTCAATATATCGCACCTCACCTCAAAAGAAAGGTATATTAACATTCAGTTATCATTTGCATTCCATCAAGTTTAAGGAGGCATAAGGTCTATTATTTCTAAGGTTAAGTTTAGTTATTTAATGCATGGAGATATAAGGAAAGTCAATCTTAGATAATTTATTTATGGATTAGAAAGGCTATTAAAGTAAGAAAATTATAACTTGAGAGATGTTTGAAAAATGCATTTTTTGAAATTCAAGTATTGAAAATATTTGCAAATAATTTAACTAGGAGGAATAAGGTTTTCTACATTGAAATTGAAACATTATATTTGCAAATATCCTTATTTTCTAAATTTCTAATTAGGGAGATATAAGGAGTTCAACACCAAATTAAACATCTTGAAATTTAGAAATTAAAACATTGAGAATTAAAAGATATAGGAAGCAAAACATAAAGTATTAAAAATTTGGAAAACTAAATTGGAATTAGTCTCTTACTTAAATTTATGAGACAACAAGGATCCAATTCAAAAGTCTTGAAGATATAAGATTTTATCAATTGAAATTCCATTAATTTAATCTTTAGATTTCTATTTATTCATTAATAGGGAGATATAAGGTGGAAAATAGTAGTTGAACAATAATGAGATAAAAGAGACTCGACTCAAAGGAAAAATAAAAAAGCTAAGCACTTTATCAAGACCATAGTATATTCAAAACTAGGGAGATATAAGGTAGTCTACTAGTGTTATTATGGCCAAAAATAAATTCATACTTTCAGAATACCAACTTCTTAAAGGATCTAATTACACTTCATAGAAAAAAAAAGTAAGGTCAATATTGATAGTTGAAAAGCTTTGGGATATTGTTAAAGGAGAAAAAACTAAACCTACTACTAGGGATAATGAGATTTAGAAGTTTGAAAAAAATGAAGCCAAAGCACTCAAAATACTAACCTTTGCAATTACAAATGAAATACAACCATACATTAGTTCAACAACTTATATAGAAGCTTGGAAAACTTTAGCCAAAATATTTGAAGGAAGGAATAAAGCCACTATCTTGAATCTTCAAACTCAATTACATTCTCTAAAAGTTAATAGTGGTGAAAGTATATAATTGTTCCTAAGAAAAGTAGCAGATGTAAAAGAAAAATTATTAACCTTAGGAGAAACTGTTGAAGATAATTTTCTTGTTCAAGTAATCCTAAGAGCACTTCCAGAAAGTTACAAGCATCTAGTCACATCTCTACAAATTCTAAGTAAAGATATATAATTTGATGAGTTAGTCAATATCCTATAAGAATATGAGGTAGAAAATTTAGTAAAATATGAAATGACTAACAATGCCTTAGTCTCAAAAGATAATCCACAAGTAAATGTTACCTCATTCTCAAAAGGAAGATAAAAATGGAATAATAGATATTGTCAAGTATGCAAAAAGAAAGGACATAGTACAAATTATTGTAGATTCAATCCAAGAAATTAGTATCAAGGAAATCAAATAAATTTTGGAAGCCAATCAAGTAGGCCATTCCAACCAAGACAATATCAGAATTAATATAATCCACATAAACAACAATTTCAATGTCCATATACTTCTCAGAATCAATACAATCATCCTCAACTACAATATTGACAAGGGAAAAAAAAGGACACAGTTCAAGAGATTAAGGAAATTCAAGAACTAGAACCTACATATGAACATGAAGTTAAAGCTCTTTAAGTAAAAATAGTATTTTATGAAGATACTAATTGTTTGCTTGATCAAGATAAAAATAGAGAGTACAATGACGAAACCAGGAAAGAAGAGCTCAAGTTCCATAACCAATATGAAGATTATAGCGAAGACTAAAGTCTTAAATACCCAAATAATGTAATAGAGGGGGGTGTTGGAATATATTACATTATTTGGTACATGTCAATGTACCATCTTGGGTACATCTTTAGATTAGGAGTTTGTCTTAGATTAGGATTTGAGTATTTACTTTATGCAATGTAATAAATGCACAAGTGTTAGAATGTGCAAAGTACTTGATGATGTAAATGTGCATGTAGTCCACATGTACATAATAGGAATATGAAGAGTCATAGGTAGGTGAAAGGCCAAGAAACATATCTCTTATATATAGGCCTTTGATAGATGTAATAGAAGATAGAAGATATAGATAGCATTGAGTAGAATAGTAGTAGATACAATGTAGAACTTGTATGAAGCATGGAGCATTTGAGATCTCCATATTTTGTATGAAGTTCCTATTTTTGTGAGATTTCATTAATGGCTATTTCATGAGTATTTTCAGAAGTTTCTCATGCTATTTTCTTATTTAGAATATTTCCATTATCATAGATATAATATTGCTTGCTCATTTTAGTTCTTGTGGTTGCATTTCCTTTAATATATAGCATCAAAAGCTAACAGGATGATCATACTAGGTTTGGATCTCATATTCATAACACCTATTGCTTCCTAGAGTGGTAAGGGTTGTTTCTTCATCCAACTTAACTTGTTGTTCGACATTGCATCTCTTTTCATGAGGTCCCTCTTGAAAACTTATCTTGGGTCATAGGACCATTGGTATATTGATTTCTCAAGACCCATTTTCTTTAACTTTACCCCAATTACTATGTTATACCCACACATCTAGTGAATGATCCTCATAATTCATTGCTTTAGTAGGTAGAAGATGGTCATCTTTTGCCCTTTGAAATATTTAAAGTCTACATAGTCGAGGTGCCTAACATATTTGAGATAGAATAGATAGTTTGACACCCTTGTAGGCAACTAGAATTACATGGATGCAAATCCTTAGAGGTAAGCAAAGGATCTTGTCCTTCCCAAGTAGAAATATCCCTATGGATATTTTCCCTCTGTCATTATTTTACATACATCATAACTCAGTCTTGGCACTTTGCCCTTGATTTTTTTCGTAATTACTTCATTCAATTTATTATAGAAGTAATATGAAGGCTTGTCTTCTCTATAGGTTACATCGATGCATTCTATAATTCTCAAGTAATTTTCATCCTTACCTTCCTAATCTAGCTAGAGAGTAGTAAATCAACCAGATCAAGTAATAAGTATAGGTGAATTTTATCCCATCCTTAAATTTTCTTAGTTGATTATCCATTCAATCTAAAATATATTGAGCATAGTAAATTATCTAAGAATATTTGATATAAGTTTGGATGGTGTGAAGTAGAGCAATTAATTCCTTATAAATTATTTTATCATCTTTATTGCCTAGGACAATGACAATCCCTAACAATATTTTTTGTACATCATCCTTAAGTTAATAGAGATCTATTGGGATCGTGAAGGCTGATGGTAAATTAGGCTTTACCAAATAGGAATTTAGGAAGCTTTTCCAATATATGCTTGACTACCTATAATAGTAGTCTCTTTTTCTTTTGGAACTATAGGATATACACATGGTAGATTCTTCACTTTACTTTAGCATGCTCCTTAAGACTCTCATTCTTATGTAAAAAGCATCCTTGAACCATTGGAAAAGTTTAGAACTCTTAAATATGGGGTCATATATTTCTACCACCATTTCTATAAGACTAGAGTAATCTCATACTTAGGGCACTATTTTCATTGCCAAGTTGGATATCCATACTGACTTATACTCTAGGAATTTGTTTGAGGACCTAGGTTGATTCATGTTAGTGCTTCCCTCCTAACATTCATGTGGAGTGGATGTATGTGCCCTTAGCCACCTTCTAGTATGGGTTATCAAATTACTTTTTAAGCCTCTTGGAGGTCATGGCTTCGTAACTTTTTTATTTTCACTTTTCTTCTTTTGGCCTTGTCCCTTTGATGTACCTACTTCTTCTAGTGATTGAACCTCTTTTGGTGGCCTAACATCCACCATGGTATCTACTAATAGTGAAAGGGGTACTACAATGGGTAGGGAAACAGATGTGGATGATGGTGAAACTACCGAAGCGTATGGTAGTGAAGGGTTGGTAGAGGCAAATAAAGTATCTATGGTCAAAAGGGTAAAAAATAGGGTAAAAAGGTAAATACAAACAAAAATGGATAATTTTAGGCTTTTTATGCTTAGAGTGGTTTGCTAAAAATACACAAGAAATTAGCTGATTGGAAATGGTCTGGTGTAGTTTATCAAGGGAGTGATTCAATTAGAATCTTGAGTGATTCACTTAGAATCTCAAGTGATTCACTCAAAAAATAGAGTGATTTGATCAATATTAGTGAAAAGTGTTTCATTGGGAGGTTGAGAAATTCACTCAATAGATCAAGTGTTTTGCTTGTGTTTTTGAGCAATTCACTTATTGTTGGGGACCTGGAAAATTTTTGGGAAGTTTTTTGTTTTTGAATGATTTGTTTATTTACCACTAGGTCCCTTATGATGCTATGACCTGCTTGGCCTTTATCACTCATGCATATAGTCAACTCTAAAGTTATGTAATTCACTCAAGGTTTGTATGATCCACTCTATAAGCATAAAGTGGGAACCCTTTGGCCCCCACCTAGGATATTTATAGACCCTAACTAGGGCACACCTTACTTGTGTCCTAGCACACTTTTATTACACTAGAGTGTGGGTTGCCTATGTTGAAGAATATCACATTATTTGGTACATCCTAATGTACCTCCTAGGTACAACCTTGTAAATATTATAATAGGGTGTGAGTAAATATTTCATACAATGTAATAATGTCCAAGAAATGCACAAGTTTTATGTAAATAAGTGTCAAATTGTTGTGTGTAGATGCACAAGTGTATCATATGTAAGTGTGCACATGTATTCTTAGATTAGGAAGTGTTATGTGAAGAGTCATGTCGAAGTGTGCATACAAGATAGAGTCATGTGTATGCAAGTGTCAAGTAGAGAAGCCAAGAGTCATGAGACTTGGCATAAGAAAAGGAAGAGTCAAGTAACCAAAGAGTCATCCTACAATGGCTATATATTATTCCTTAATGGATATTTCATATATCATCTACATCATCTACATTGTAAATAGAGTCCGCATAGCATGCATAGAAAGTATTGTTACATGAGAGTTTTATGATATATTTATAAGAGAAGGATAAGTAATAAAGATTACAAACATTTTAGCAACTAATATTGTAATTTGTGCTACATGTTTTGTACATGTATAATTCAAGCTATTATATTTATGTATTTTTACTTTTTAATGAGTGTTAGTTTATATATTATAAGCCTTGATTTTACATATTAGTTGGCTCATATTATTTTGGTTACATTATTATATTGATATTACTATATTACAACTATCATATATTTGATCCTATGAATATTTATCCTATGAGTTTACATTAATATTAAGGCTTCAAAATCCATTAGTGGTATCAGAGCTACAATAAGAAGTTTCTTGCACAGGGTGAATTTGTTTAGCTGCATATAAAATTGATTTTTATCTAGTGTGATAGAATTGGTTAGAGTTTATCTACTTTAAAGGGAGATAGACCTAGACTCTATTGTAAGATAAAAAGAAGCAGAAATCTTGAGTGTTTCCACTAGGTTGAAGGAAAACTGATGAAGACTAGGACTTAGCTAGTCTTTCCATTAGGTTGAAGAATAACCAGTGAAGACTAGGACTCATATTTGGGTGAATCAACTTGAATACGATTGATTATTTAAGGAAATATCCAACCCTGACATTGATAAATAATTATAGGGCATAGAAAAATTCTTGGCAACTAATTTATATAAACACTTAGTAGAAAGTTGAAGAAATTGGTATAATCAAGCTATCTTATTTAGAGCATTAGGGAAGTTTATAGTCACCTTGACATTGATATCGAGTTCTCTAGTAAGTAGGAGAATCATATTGGATTCTTAGATACATACAAGAAAGCAACCTAAGACATTGTTGTAGCAAAAATTGATCATCAAAAGTGTGAGAAGCTTCCTACAACATATAGAGAAGACTTTCATCTTCAAGTGCAAGAAGAAGGTAGAAATATTTCATCAAGTGGGGATTGATTTAAGTTGCAGGTTATTAAAGTTTTTAGGTCACAGAGAAATTGACCTTGAATTAGAAGATTTCATATCTTGAAAGTAGATCTTGATAGAGAAAAGGATTCAGGTCTTGAAGATAGACCTTGACAATTGGCTTGACATTGGCAGCCATATAAAAGTTTTAGTAAATTAGAGATAGAGAATATTTAGGTCTATATTGACCTTGATGATTGGTCCAAGAAGAGAGGCCAATATTAGAGGATAGATATCCTTTAGAGAAAGATATCTATAGTGCATATTTGTGGCCCTTATTAGTGAAAAGAGAAGAGGCCATATATAATATAAATAAGCTCCTTATTACAAGAAAGAGAAAGGAGGCTTGAATATAAGAGATGTAGATTCCAGAGAAATAGAGAAAGAGGCTAGTATTAAAGAGACCCTTCAAGGAAAAGAGGTTGAGTTATAGAGGACAACATAAAGGACAAGAATGTAAGAGAAAGAAGGCTCAAGAAATAAAGAGCCTAATATATATTACAACAAGCAACATTGAAGCCATCTAAGGAAGAAAACAAAATTCTAGAGAAGGTAGAAGGTATATTTTAGAAAAGAATCAAATATTTTAGAGAAGAAGACTCAAATATTTTAGAGAAGATGCAAAGATTTAAGAGCAAACTCAAGATTGAAAGGCAGAAAGAGTGTAGTCTTAAAATGCAGTTAAAGTTGATCAAAAGAGATGTTATTCAACTTTGAAATAAATCATGAGAAAGAGTGCAGTCTTAAGGTTCTTATTACTTGAGAGCAGCTTCCTTCGTCCATATCAAAGTGGTGCATCTATTCATCATAAGAAGAAGCAATAAGCAAAATGAAAGAAGGTTAGCATAGTATTCTAAAATCTGCATAGCAATGAAGCATTCTAGTTAAAAGAATAATATTCAAATGGTCAAGTTAAAGGAATAATGATAAGGAAACAAGGAACGTAGCACTTGGATAAGCTATGTAGATCTTAGATTCAAAGAAGCTCAAGTTTAAAGAGCATAGTTTCGAAGAGGACAAAGTTCTATGACATAGATTTTAAGAAGATAAAATTACTAGAAGCACTCATGATAGAGTTCTAAGATGGAGTACTTAGGCTTGAAGAGGTTAGATTCCAATAAGCATTGAGGTTCAAAGTGGATAGAGGTTTGAAGAAGTGTTCAGGTTTGAAGAAGTTTGCATTCTAAGAAGCACTCATGAGGAAAATGTTAAGTTTGAGAATTAAAATAATAGTGCTCAGATTTAAGATAAACTCAGATAGCAACAACACTATGTAAGAGAAAAATTGACAATATAAGTTATCTAAAGTTGTGTGCATAGTTACAGAGCTACAAGGTTCGAGTTACAGTGGATCAAGCTACAACGAGCTAAAATCTACACAAAAGGAAGGCAATACATCAATCTAAGGTATGTATAATGCCAAAGTGAAATTGCAACAAGTCTCAAGAAGGTGAAACACCAAGCAACACATGAGAGGAGAAGATAAATCATAGCAAGCCAAGCTTTGCACAGGTGGAATATCAAGACAACAAACTAAGAAACAAGGGAATTTAAGAGTTTGAGTGGACAAAAAAAAAATGAAATGCTAAGGTTTATGAATTTTCAAAGGAGTTAGACATTGGAGTCAGATGGTAGCGAAGTATAACACTCATCGCATGGCTGAATGATGAAAGAATCTCATTGCCACCTTACCAAAGTAACATTTCATTAGCAGTTGAAACGTTCTAATGCCATTGCCTAGAGGAACATGTCACTAATTATTGCACATTAAAAGAATTTGTAGGCAATAGTTTTTGTAGTGGAAGATCATGTGAGATAAGCACCAAAGTTGGAAGAATTTGAAAGTGCAAGATTATGTGATAAGTGCAAAGTTGGTGGAGGTATATTTCTTAGGTTTTTTATAAGACTTAATTAAATTAAGAGCTATAAGGTTTTATAAGGCTTTATAAGTTTTTATAAGAATATATTAAATGGAGAAATAAGGAATGATAATAGGAAGTTATTTATTAAATCCTTGTTATTAAAGTTAAGAGAGGAGTGATAAGTAGATATAGTTGATTAATAGTTTGAAGTTATTTCTTTCAAGTTATAAGTTTTTTTATTTAAAATTTTTAATAGTTTTTTGAAATTCAAATCTTATAGAATATTTGTAAATTAATTTAATTTGGGATTCAAAAGGAGTTCTACTTAAAATTTAGAAGAATTAAATTTACAAAATTAATATTTTCTTAGTTTCTAAACATTAGGGAGACATAAGGAATTCTACTTCATAGAATTTAAATTTAGAAACTTTGAACTTATTTAAAACCTAGGGAGTTTCAAGGATGTCTACTTCAAAAGAATCAAAGAATTCAATGGATAATATGGAGTTCATGCTACAAAAGGAAAAAGTGAATGTCATAAAATTTGGAATAAAAAATTTGCTTGCAAAATATGAAGGAAAGTTAGATCTAGTCTCAAAATTGATCTATAGTGAAGCTATAGATGAAAACTTTGAAACATTTGAATACTATTTACATGCAAGGATTGTTGAAGCAATTGATGATGGAAAGGATAGTATTATGATACCTTTAGATATTTGTAGCATCATGTATATGGCATTACTTAAACTAAGGTTTCATAAAGAAGAGAATATGAAATAAAAGGAATTGATTGAATATATTAAGAGGAACACAAAAGTAGATGAATCATTTTTAGAAAAAGATATCTCATTATTCATGCAATATTAATATTCCAAGTTCATCTAACTTAGGATCCTATGTGGATGTTCATAAGTCTCTATATAGGAAAATAAAGAGTCATATGATTCCAAGGACAAAGGTAAAGGAAATATTATTATGCAAGAATCTAAAGTCAATGAGACAATACAAGAAGCTGAATCAAAAGACAAGGCCAAGAAAGGAGAAGAAGGAGAACTTGATCAAGATGAAGGACACATACATTGTAAATTCAATTGAAGGATGAAGACCTTGATTGAAGACTAAAGTATTCAATAACCAAATAATGTAATACATGGGGGTGTTGGAGAATATTATATTATTTGGTACATGCTAATATACCTCCTTGGTACAACCTTGTCATAATTAGAATAGGGTGTGAGTAAATATTTTATATAATGAAATAATATGTAGGAAATGCTTAGGTGTTATGTAAATGAGTGTGAAATTGTTATGTGTGTAGATGTGCACAAGTGTCTCATATGTAAGTGTGCACATGTGATCTTAGATTAGGAATTATTGTGTGAAGAGTCATTTACAAGTGTGCATACAAGATAGAGTCATGTGTATTCAAGTATCAAGTAGAGAAGCCAAGAGTCATGAGACTTGGCATAAGAAAATGAAGATTCAAGTAACCAAAGAGTCATCCTATAATGGTTATATATTACTCCTTAGTGGACATTGCATATATTGTCTACATCGTCTACATTGTCTACATAGTCTACAGAGTGTGCATAGAAAGTATTGTTACATAAGAGTTTTATGATATATTTGTAAGAGAAGGAGAAGTAATAAAGATTATATACACTTGAGCAACTAATATTATAAGTTGTGCTACATGCTTTGTACATGTATGATTCAGGCTATTACATTCATATATTTTTGCTTATTAATGAATGTTAGTTGATATATTATAAGCCTTGATTTACATATTAGTTGGTTCATATTATTATGGTTACATTATTATCTTGATCTTACTATATTGTGGCTATCATATATTTGATCCTGTGAATATTTATCCTATGATTTTACATTAATATTAAGGCTTCAAAAGCCATCAGCCTAGGTGGGAAGATAGGCACATTAAGGGCTAGTTAATACTTATTGGCAATTCACATGGGCCTTACCCCAAATATGAGCATATCGCTTACTTTGGCAAGAAAGTCACTCATGTTTACAAATGAATTATAAATTTATATTTACATAAATCACAACATCCTTGTCCAACCTGACAAAATACCATTTATAAGGGGAAGAAGATAAAATTTGAAAAGGGAATGGGGAAATAGAAGAAAAGGATTAGGAAGGAATTAAGGATAGTATAAATGGAGATAATTTGTTGCATTAACAGTTGATAGTATGTATATATGCATTATTTTGGGCAATATTCTTTGTTACACCAGGCAGAGGTGCTACCCATTCATGGAGATAGGCAACATTACTCTTTCCATGGAGGAAATTATATAGGCATTTAGACCTGCAATTTTAATGATTTGGTAGAGTTTGCTCCACAAGGAATCAATATTTTATGAGAACCTAGCTTTCACAATCTTCATTCCATTTGAGGACTAGATATCCTCTATATTTTACATCAATTACTCTTTTATCAAACCATTTCTTGATGATTTATTATGAAAAAATATATTTTTGAACATATTTTCTCTCTTCTCCTCTAGGGCTAGTAATGCATTTAGTCTTGCTTATATGGGTCTGATATTGGTGTCTTCTAGTTAAATTTTCTATGGTATTTGAAGAGAAGGGGGATCAAGGTTGATTTGTGGTACAACCCCCTTACCATATACCAAATTTTAGGGTGATGATCCTATAGATGATTTTGATGTTACCCTATCTATCTACAATGTTTTACACAACATTGTATGACAATCCCTCTATGATTTTAAAATAGTCCTCTTCAAGATCCTCATGATGTTCTTATTGGTTGCTTTAGACAATCCATTCCCACACGGATAGTAATTGGATGATATTTTGAGTATGAACCTATGTTTAAGTGTGATCTTAATCATATTAGATCCCTTGAAATAGGTAGCATTATTAGTTATAATGATAACAATATTTTTAAACCTAGTGATGATATTTTCAAGTAGTTGTACTATTATCTCCTGATTGGCTGCTTTAGCTAGAATTGTCTCAACCTACTTGATGAAGTAATATATTGATGAGGATACATCCATTACCAACACTTAAATGGGTTGATATTTTATATGAAATTGAGGCCCCACTATTAGAACGATTCAATTATAATAACTAGTTTTAATAACATTAGAGATTTCTTCTTCTTTCCCTAGAACATGAAACGAGATTTATAATCCTTAACCCATTGATAGTAAGTAATAAACAATATGATACAATAGTATCTAGCTATCAATATTTTATGAGCTATGGTGGTAATGAAGAAGTGTCCTTCATCATGATACTATGTGATTAGGTATACTTATCTATATTTTTCTACACATCAACGTAAAATATCATTGTAGCATTTTTTGAATAAGAAGTTATCTAGCCATTGGTAAAGTGTCACCTTATATCTAGACTTGGACATTTTATTGGTATAGAATCCCTTAAGGACCTATCCTACATTCATATACATACATATATTGCTCATCCATCTAGTGCCCTATTTACTACCAATTTATTTGATTAGACAACTTATTCTTCTAATAATATTCTTGCCAATATATTTCACAAATCCCTACCCTTGATTACTTTAGTAGGATTGATCTCAATGTCAAACGCTTGTATCTTATTGATTCATATAGTACTCTTCTCTCCTAACTTGTCATGTAATAAAATGGATAAAACATTAGGAAGTACTATAAAAATAGTAGTCTTGCTTTACAAAATATAGTACCTAAGCTTCTTTAAAGGATTTATGATGACAAACATTTATTTTTCGATTAGGGTATATCTCTCTTTGTAGTTGTATAAGGATTGAATCATGAAAAATATACAATGTTCTTCATCTTGATTATTATTTTTAGTTAGAATAGCTAATATGCTTTTATCTATCCCAAATACATACTGTTATATTTTGAGGATATATGCAATGGAAGAGTTCTAACACAGGTCCTAATAAGATGCAATAAATATGAAATAAAGTGAGTCTACAATATGAATGAAATATACTATAAATAAAAATGATGAAATTTCAATGCAGTATCGAGGAAATGGTCACTCCAATACAATAAGCTAAAGAGCTACATTATGATCCATACAGGAGATCTACTATCTACTACACTGCACTAGATAAGAACTTGACTTGATACTGAATTGATCTATGAGGCCCTTTATATAAGAAGATAGATTCCTTGGCCACCACTTTACCTAGCTGTACAAGGGGATACCTTGCACATTACAACTTGCACATTGCCACTTGTGCATTTATTATATTGCTTGAAGTAACTAGCTAACTTCCCCCTAAAGTAATCTCCTACTCTAACTATGTACATAAGGTGGTACATTTACATGACACAAATGATGTAATATATTCTAACTCTAACACCCTCATGTATTACATTATTTAGGTATTGAAGATTTCAATATTCAATACGGATCTTCTTCTTGAGTATGGTCTTTGATTTGATAAGGTTCTTTTTTAGCTGCTTCGGTATTCATGTTGTAGCTTCTTGTCCTATCCAATCCTCTGTTATTTGATATCATATGTCTTTGATGAACTAGTGATCTCATGATTTGGCATGTCTGAAGTGGATCAAAATTGACCCATATTTTCTCCTTTGGATTTTTATATGACCTATCTCTCTAAACTATATAAGCATCAAACTTGATATCATTGTTAGTAGATCCTTTTGAAATAATATTTTGAAGGTAGCAATCTATTATTTGTAGTAAAATTTCTTCATGGATTTTATAATACTTGTATTTATAGTAGCAGAATAAAGATGAGTGATTTTTCCCTTCACAATATTTGCATGAATGGAAATTCCAACAATTGATCTTTTCATGATCGCATTGATTGCAATAGGTTCACATTAGAGATATTCTAAATGCTTTGTAGTCTATCTTGGGGATATCATGTTTATCAATATCTCTGACTAGATCTTTAAACCATATGTGCACAATTGAAGCTATTCCATTTTTACTTCTTTGTATGATGTCTTCTTGATCTATCTCTTTTTCTCCCTTGTGGCCTTTTGTGTTTTCATTGATATAGTCAACTTCATTAGAATAACTTATTTCCAATTTTATTAATTCTTCCTTTTATTTTGTATTTTACTTATTATCTATTGTATTACCAATTATGCTTTTAATCCATATTGGCATTTTTCTCATTCCACTATTAAATGTATTGCTTAGAAAGCTGGTAGACATATTTAGCTTCTTGGAAAGGAGTATAAAATGTTTGTAAAGTCTTCTAAAGTGTTCTCCCTTGTGACTCCCTAGTTATGAACTTTTATTTGATATAACCTTTTTTAGTATTCTATCTTATATCTCTTTACTTTTAGAGTGTATGATCTTGATAAAAACTTCTTAGCTTGGATTTTTTAGGCTTCCTTATGAATATCAAATGGAATGAGTACTTGATAAATTCTGAATGAATTCTATTATTATCAAGTTTTGTTTCCTTATGTCTCCCTAGTAATGCTAAATGAAAGATAAAGTGCTTTTGAGAATAGTAGTTCAATTTTAAGTTGATTTTGTAAAGTTTTGTGAATAGAAAATATCAACTTTTACACGTTACTTCTCCTGTTGAACTTAAACACTTTCTATTTTTGATGAGGTTCTATTTTTTGGAATTATTTTATCCCTTTAATGTGAGTTTGAGACAAGTATAGTAATTAGTTTCTAAATCTTGATTTTCCTTGTAAAAAATTCTTCTATAGCCTTTGATAATTTGATATTTCATGTTTCTAAATTCCAACTACCTATTTTCATGTAGTATTTCCTTATAACTCCCTAATATGGAATTTTAGAAAACAATGATATTTGAAATGTTAAATAATTAATCTATCCAGGTAGAAATCCTTATTTCTCCTATACTTTAGATTGTAAAATTTGGGCTATTTAATTTATATATTCCTTTTTAATATTGCTTTCAAATATGTTTGATTTTTCTTAATGTTTCAACCTTATATATACCTTGTATCTTCCTATTAGTGAAAGAAAATTGGAATAAGATGTAGTCTTACCTTTGTGATGCCCCAAACCTCTATGTATCTGATGCTAATTCTTAGAGTAGATGACAACACTCTTTAGTGCTCTTTTGACCATTATCTCCAATGTATGGGCGTAGGCTTTAACTTGGACAGTGGTTGATTTCTTTGATGACATTGCTTGGAAAATGGATGCTTATTGTCTAATTGCTTTTACTATGAGCATTCAATTCTCTCTCTACCTACTACTGCTATGACATTGATGCTACTATGTAATTTTGCTATGAGCTCAACTTTTGATGTTGCTACAAACTCAGCCTTCAATGCTCAACTTTGCTTTTACCTTATTTTGATTTTGTTTTGATGCTTTCTCCAAGATGGATGCTTCTAATTAGAAGGGAATCTTCCTCCTTTTGGAAAAGTGGTGAATGGGAGTTACAAGTTGAAATTATTTGAACGCTCATGCAAAGATAACGTACGTAACCTCCTCAATATTCCTTGTAACTCCTCTTGATTAGGTACCTAAATTTTCTTGAGAATTAAGAGTTGGGATGGAACCTTAGAATGTTTGTGCCAAGTGGAACTCAAGGTATTTGCATGTAGACCTTTACTATAACACTCCAAAAAGAGGTTATAAATCCTCTCGCCATTTTGTATGCTTATTTCTTGGTTTGCTTCATTTATTGGACATCAAACAACCTCTTTTTTTGTAGGTATTTTGATGAGGACGTTGAATGATGTTGGTTGTGATACCCCTTGGTTCAATGGAGCTTCAAATGATATTATTGGTGCTTATTTTGGTGGACATTCTTCTCCAAGTTTGAGACCTCAGATGTAGCACCTTTTTCCCTTATTCTTTATGCTTTCAACATGCTAATTTTTGTGCTTATTTGTAGTTTAGATAACTCTTTGTATTGTTGTTCATTCCACATTGATAGAAGTATATTTTGATGTCTTTTTATGTAGATGATCACCCTTTAGTATGGACCTTTATGCTATCCTTTTTTTCCACGTAGATGTAGATTGATAATGACCTTATATGGGCTTTGATATTGCAGGTGAATGCTTTGCATCTGGATGCTTTAACATGGAGTAATGGTGTCTTTCAACACATTAAATATTTGAGCAATATGTGCTCCTTGATGCCTTTATTTTCTTTCTTGAAACCTGCCCTTATACCTACTCGAATGATGGATGATGTATTATATATATTTTTGTCCTTCTTGAATGGACAAGAATGGTGCTTGTATTAGATAGATTTAACACCAATATGATGGGTCGAATGCTCCTTTCTAAAATATTCCTTTTCCTTTTGATGAGGCAACTCCTTGCCTTTAGTAATTATTTTTTCTTGGACAATTTAGTAAGAGTAAAACCAAGCTAATAATATGCACATTTTTGAAGTAGAAAATTTTGCACTTATTCTTTTAATGAAATCTCAAGTGCACTTTAAATATGAGACTCTCCAAGTCTTGATTTTTAGATCCTTTGCAAATTTTAATGGTGGATTTCTTTTGGCCACAAAATGCTACATATTTTGTGCATCAAATGGTGTTTCTAGACACCTTGATAATATGTTGATTTTGTGCCCTTTGATATTTAACAATTAAAACACACAATAATTCTTTGAGAGTAACTAGTTAATGATCAACTAGTTTAGTGCAATGAATATGTATAATTTGCACTTTAATAATATAACCTTATTTCTCCCAATAATAATCTCTCAAAGTAATTCTAACACTTAATAATTTTTGTAACTTTTAAGAGTAATCTATAATTTACCCTTAATGAATATTCTACAAGTTTTCACTACAGTCAATGTTGTAGGTAGTAGTCTTATTGCTTTCTAGATAATCAATAGGTAGATGATAATTTTATTTCTCTCAAAAATATCCAACTCCTATTTAATGTGAAAATAATCCTTAAAGTGAATTCTCCCTTTTTGCACTTTCTTGAAGACTATAATGCAATCTATTCTTTTGCAACTTTTAATATGAATATGGTGCCTTAATGGAATTTGATAATAATCTAATTTGAGGTTTAATCAATGAACCTAATTGCACCCAAGTTGCTTACCTTTTTTATGGCTTCTCTAGATGATGATCTTGGTGTTTATGATTCACCAAGTTGCTACCTTGTAGTATATGGATGAATTTACAGCTTTCTTGTTGGTTGTCCCAAAAAAATTCCTGCTTCACCAAACTGTAGCCTTGAAATTTTTGTCTTGAGCCTTGGATTTGGTGGCTTGATCCTTCTAGTGTTCTTCTACTTTTTGTTGTAGATTTAGAGATATCCTTTATATGAACTATACATCCCTACTATGAGAGGTAATCTCCAAATATTTTGGATTTGGTAGGCTTCTTCTGTCTGAATCTTCCTTCAATATTCTTGTCAAATTCTGACTTCAAACATGATCTTCTTCTCAAGATTTTGAATATCTTAAGGGCTTGATCCTTCTAGTGTTCTTCTACTTTTTGTTGTAGATTTAGAGATCTCCTTTCTATGAAATATACATCCCTACTATGAGAGGTAATCTCCAAATATTTTGGATTTGGTAGGCTTCTTCTGTCTGAATCTTCCTTCAAGATTCTTGTCAAATTCTGACTTCAAACATGATCTTCTTCTTCTCAAGATTTTGAATATCTTAAGGTCTTCATTGGATTCTTCTTCTAGATTTGGCACTCCTTGCTAAATTCTTCTTTTGGGATTTGGCACTCCTTGCAAAATTCTTCTTCTTATATTTGGAACTCCTTGTCAAATTCTTCTTCTCTTGGGATTGTTATCGAATGGTGATAATTATCCCAAGTCCTTCACTATCAGGAATCTTCTTCTTAATAGTGGAATTATTTAATGAGTTCTCCTAGGAACTCTGATGCTTTTGTGATATCTACAAAAAGGATTTCCAATCCTTCTTATTTTTCCTCCTTGAGACCTATCCAAGGTCTTATATCTTATAGCTCCTCTGGTCTTCCAATTGAGACATTTTCTTCAACCTTCTACTTCTAGAAGTGTTGGTGATGAGATCTTCTTCTGAGATCTCAGATTCTACTATTTATAGATTTGAACAAGTTTCTCCTAGTCCTTCTATTTCTTCCAGGATTGGAAGTTCTTTAATGAGATATTTTTTTGATCTCTTCAGTTCCTTCTTGAAAGAAATATTTAATCAATAAAGGAGATCACCAATCTCCTATTTCTTGGAATCTTCTCAGGAGTCTTCTTCTGAATCATGAATTTATCTTCTGAAACATGAAATCTTTAGGAATTCTTCTTTTGAGTATTATTCTAAATAAGGAATTATCTTATGAATTAGGAAATTTTCTTTAGAAACTTTTTTTTGGAGTTTAATTCTTAATTAGGAATTCTTCTTCTAAATCAAAAATTCTTTTCTGAATTTTTCTTTAGAATTAAGGCTTCTAGGCTTCTTTGGCCTATTCTTATTCTAGGCTTCTCTAGCCTATTATTATTCTACACTTTGTAGGTATTAATATTGAATGGGGATCATCGATATCCTATCCCCTTTTATGACTCAACTTCTAGAGTCTCTTCTTACTTGAGTATGCTATAAGGTTTATGTGGCTTATTCTTTACTTTTGCAATTTGTAGGATTGTGGCTCTTGTAATGGGACCTTTCTTGAGGTCTTTCGAATCTTTAGTCTTCTCCTTGTTGCTGCAAGTGTTGGAATAATTCTAAAAATATATTCTTCCTAACTCTCTTGTAGGAAGCTTCCCAATATTTTGCTGAATCTTCTTTTCTTGCAATAAGCTATTAGAAATTGGAACATAAGAAATTATAAATTTGGAGATAAAATTTACTAGTTGATTTGTCAATCTAGTGGTATGAATGCCGAGTCCTAGTCTTCACGAGTTTTTCTGCAACTTCATGGAAAAAATCTAGCCAAATATAATATTAAAATTTTGGCAACTGATATTTATTTTAGTCCTCACTTTTCTAATCCTATTGACTACTATAACTATTTCTATCAACTGATTCCTAATGGTAGCTTTTGCATGCAGCGGTGCACAATGGCAAATCCAGTTTGTAAATATACCTACCAACAGTAGCAATTGTGACTTCCCCTATTTATCTTAACCTACTAGAATTTTATTATGATGGATGTAGGTCCTCCTATCTCGATTCACCGTGGATCTGATACCACTATTAGATTTTGAGGATATATGCAATGGAAGATATCTAACACTAATAAGGTGCAATAAATATGAAAGAAAGTGAATCCACAATATGATTAAAATATACTAGAAATAGAAATGATGAAATTACAATGCAGTATGGAGGAAATGGTCACTCCAGTATAATAAGCTAAAAAGTTACATTATGCTCCATACATAAGCTCTATTGTCTACCACATTGCAATAGATAAGAACTTGACTTGATATATACATGATCTATGAGGCCCTTTATATAAGAATATAGATTCCTTGGCCAACACTCTACCTAGTTTTACAAGGGGACACCTTGACCATTGCCACTTGTGCATTTATTACATTGCTTAAAGTAACTAGCTAACTTCCCCCCTAAAGTAATCTTCTACTCTAACTATATACCTAAGGTGGTACATTTACATGATCCAAATTATGTAATATACTCTAAATCTAATACATACATCCTAAATTTCTAGTAGAAATTAGAGTTCATTAGGATAGGGACCTTGGTGATGGTATCCTTTCTTCTTGGAAGGATATTTTCCCATATTTAGTCCAATCTAAGGAGGCATATTTCTTAAGAATATTTTTTATGGTTCTAACCATCTACACAAAATTGGTAATTAATTTAGCTACAAATTGAATCTACCCTAAGAATGATCTAGTACCATTAATTAATGAGGGTAATGGTAAGTCTTGAATAACTTTGATTATATTAGGATCTATAGTAAGACCCTATTTGAACACTACATAATCTAATAAATTCTCTCTTGGACCATTAAGATGGACTTCATTGGGTTTAAAGAGATAAAATTCCATACACATTAAAAAACTAACTCTAGGTGCTCGACATGTTTACTTCTATCTTTGAAAATGATTGTCAACCTATTAAGGTATATTAGAATGATATCACCTATAAGATCTTAGAAAGTTATATACATTTCTCTCTCAAAGGTTGGTCTAGAGTTTGATAGGCTAAAATAAATTTGCTGATAGGAAAAAGTACCCCACTTAGTGGTGAAAGTTATATTATGTTGGTCGTCACCCTTGACCCAAATCTAATTATACTTAGAGAAACCATATAGAACTGACAACATCCGTGATCCTACCAATTTTTATAATATTTGGTCAATGATTGAAAATAGGTAGTGATCCTCTAATGATGCCCTATTTAGGTTTCTAAAGTTAACACAACCTAATATCTCCATTCTTCTTATGCACTAGGACTAGGATGGTGGCCCATGTAGAATGTTTGATCAAGAATATGATATGGCTCTATAGGATTTTTAACAACTATTTTATTATAGCCTCTATTTTAGGATTAATTGGTCTTTACTTTTGAAAAAGAGCCTAGAACTAGGTTCCAATTTGATGATGTACTCTATCACATTGCAATCATAGAATTTTAGATCTTCATATGACTAGGCAATTATGGCTTAATATTTGCTATAATTTTTTTTGAAAATATCTCATTCTTCATGAGTATAAGCCTTCCCAAGAAATACAAATTTTCCTTCAACTACATTGATAGGGTGATATATAAAATATTTCACCTTGAGACTACTTTTCTTTGAGCTATCATCTAGATTAAATAAAATTTCTAGTGTTATCAGACCTTTAGGTAACTAATTCAACTTCAATTGTATGATTCCATATTTGATATCATATTGTATTCATTCTTCTATTTAGTGTATTAGGCCTCTCTAATTAGGAACTCTATGATATAGTCATCATTATCGAATACCTATCAGTAATTGTTGGAGATATTACATTATTTGGTAGCATGTAGTACATTTGTAAATATTAGATTAGGGAGTATAATTTATAATTTATCTAATGTATGTGTCAATATGCAAGAAGTGTCAGAGTGTTATGTAATAAAGTGTGGAAATGTCATAATGTGAGGTGTGAGTTGTAAGAGTGTAAAGTATCAAGTAAATCAAGAGTCATAAATGTTAGGTGTGTGGGATGCCAAAAAGGTCACACTGTGTGACCTCGGGAAGCACACACCACTTACACTACTTGCAATATTATATCAAATGAAAGACCATAAAGCAATAGATAACACGAAAATAACAAATAAATAAAGATATTTTATTAATTCTTGCAAATCTTGATTACATATTGGTCCCTCTAAGGGATACCCAGTTTGATACAATAAGATACAAGTGGAATAATGGTGAATATGATATCCCCTCACAAGGGGTGGTGCAATTCCATAGGCCTCTTGATATCGCACATGAACTTGTATGAGGGGTTATAGATGCCTCCTCCTTCTCTCACCTTGGAGGGATATTATGCAATGAATGCCTTGAATCGGTCCTGTAAACTTGTAACCTACATGCATAGAAACAACATAGCACTATCAGTAGCACGGGAAGCCTCTCCGAAAGAGGCTCTTGTTAGTAGATTTGATAAACATGATATATGAGCATAATAAGATCAAAATGAAATGAAACTGAATGATAAATGCATGTATAACTTAGGAAATAACAATGCAAATGCATTAAAGAAATCAGATCTATGCTAAAACTAATTAATAAATCAAAGCAATAACATATATGAGCTAGAACTTAGAAAATAATATCTAAATACCCTAGGCTATGCCTATGGTCCTCTACCAATGACAACGATCGTGAAATGAGGCTCTTCTCCTTACGAACCAGGGGCTATAACACTAGATTCTTTGCTCCAATTGATGTTCAAGGGTCACTTATTGTGTCTGGTATATTGATTGGCAATGAAGAATAAATAGATCTAAAAGTGGGTGCATAGATGTAGCTCATCCAGATAGTGCTTCACTGCTCCTCAAAGGGGGTGTGGATTCACTCTTTGATCGACGATGGCTTTGCTACACAAAATTTTAATATTCTCAAATCATTTGCTTTGCTTGGGAGAGTCCATATGTAGACCATCCCTATTTTAGAGATGGATATGGATATGGATCTTGGCTTCTTTGAGAAGTCAAAATCAAAATTTACATGCAACTAACCATCCCGAGGGGAAGCATCAGTCACAAAATTGCATTGAAGGGGCAGTTAGGAGGAACTCTGGGAGTTCCTTACCAAAATCCACTCGTAAGCAATATAAGGTGCAGTCAGACTATGTGATCTGGGCCTGTATTCATGGCTAGACTATACATAGTGATAGATGCTATTTAGATCATTGACTAGGTGTGGCCACTCTTATATTCAATGATCAGGTGTGGCGACCTCTTTGCTTGAGAGCAACTAAGCCTAGATGGGCTAGAACTACCCTTTTTGAGTGGTTAGGACCACTTCTAGCTCTTGGAAAGGTCCAATATCATTCATATGGTCTTTGGGTGTGTCCATATGAGTAGTATCCTAAACATGACATGTTTTAGGTGTCTATAGATACCCCTTTTTGGGATGCATTATGGGAAAACACAACATGAAGAAAAAATAGACCACCTAGGGCCACATTGTAGGGTGTGTGATGATCATTGATATGATCAATATTGGATGCCCCAATAATGAGAAAGAGCACCCATCCTAGAATCATTTCTTCCAACAAAATGGAAGGCTTAAATTTGTAAAAGCTTGCACATGTCCATTAGGCAATCAGGTAGGTTCAGTGCTACTATAGGTCGGAAAGGAGGAGAGCTACAAAATTAACTTTCATGTTTGCTTTTTTTCCCAGCAAAGGGTAATATTATGATAGTTGTTGGCAATGATTTGTAATATGAATGCAAGTTGACATGATCGAGTGATCTTTTGTTGATTTTAATTATGATTGTTGATTTTATGACTACCCCCTCAAACGACAAGTTGATGAGGGAAGGACAATGAATAAAATGATGAGTCACTTGACCAATATGAATTATTTGGACCATTTTAGAGGTTTTATTTGTTGTTATAGGGTAGGTACCATCTCAGGTGTGATTTCAACCATTTTTAGTAAATGTACATCTTTATCCTATAGAGCGTTTCAGCCAAAACAACCTTCTTAGGGAATCAAGGATGATAGAAATTATATTTGAGCCTATGTTGAATCACTACATTTGATGATTTATTAAAAAAATGTTATAGAATAAAATGAGATGAATCTTCATTCCCGTGGGGCAATTCGGCTACCATGGCCTTCTTCGGGATTGAAGTGAAGCGTCTCAATTCTACCATAACTAATTTTCCCCAAGTGGCCTTATGGTAATTTACTCATCTTGTCGGATTGCATGGAGCGCTAGTCGCTGCAACCGCCAAGTGTATAGAGTAAATAATTGAATACGAGGCTCAATTGATATTTTTGTGTTAATTTGAAATTTGTATTGTTTTTTATTTTTGATATTTTAATGCTAGGAGGTGCGGTGTTTTAAAGAAAGTTTTGCTGGCTTTCTATCGTGGTGTTTTACGTCCTCCCAGTGCTATTGTACGCGCACATGGAATGATGTCCTAGAATAAATTTGTGTGGTGCTGCAATTTATATTAGTATTATTTTTTGCTAAGTTATATTAAAAGTGGGTTTTTATCAAGGATCCTAAAACCTAATTACAAAGGATCAGATTACAACACAATACATCAGATTGTAACAAAAGGTAACACTAGAGGAACACAAACAAGAAAATGGATGTGCCATCCTACACGCCAGAGGAAGGTGCAATCCTTTGCACCAGAGGAAGACGACTTCCTATGCACCAAAGGAAAAATGGGTAGGAAGGGAAAGCCTACTAGGGAACCATATTTGAATCAAAGGGCACCAAAAAAGTATTTGAAGCAAACAAAGGGCGAGAGAAAGTGCCAAACTGCACCATCCACTAAAAACCATTTTGAAACTTTCCCAAGGGTGAGAAAAGGAAACAAAGACAATATTTTAAAATTTGAAACAACCCAAGGGCAGGAAAACTAGAAACCACCCTTGGGAAACAGGCCTGAGAGAAAACAACTTCCCACACAGGGGAAAACAAAAAAGAAACAAAAAATCCACCTTGTGTTGGCAATTTTGGGTACCTTGAGTACATTGCATTTGCTCAAGTGAATAAGTTGTCATTGATGTCAAGAAGCTTTTGAAAGAATTTGATTTGATGTAAAAATAATGTGTTTTGTTGAAGGTTCGGCTTGACAGGTTCGAAAGAAAGTAAGTTGGAAAAGTGTCGCGATATCGCGACATGTCGCATTTTAGCGACTTAGGCAGGAGAGAGAAAGCTTTTTGAAAAAGTGTCGCGATATCGCGACATGTCACATTTTCGCGACTTAGGCAGGAGAGAGAAAGCTTTTTGAAAAAGTGTCACGATTTCGCGACATGTTGGAAGAGAAAGAAGAAGTTGGCAAATATATGTCGATTTTGTGACATGTTGGAAGAGAGAGAAGAAGCTGGCAAAACTGTCACGATTTCGTGACATGTTGGCAGAGAAAGAGAGCAAGGTGGAAAGTGTCACGATTTTGCGACATGTCGCATTTTCGCGACTCGAAAAGTGCAGGAAGGCAAAGAAGGAAAAGTGTCACGATTTCGCGACATAATGCAAGGAAGGTTGTACGGACGAAAAAGTGTCACGATTTCACGACATGATGCAGAAGGGAGAGTCCGTAGTGTGAACTGTCATGATTTCATGACAAGTTCGAAGAGAGATAAAGTATCTCAAAAAGTGTCACGATTTCGTGACATGCTGCAAAAGACTAAGTGAGGACTATCACGATTTTGTGACATGCTAAAAAGCTCAAAGTGAGAACTGTCATGATTTTGTGACATGCAGCAAAAGGAAGAGTCTAAAATGAGAAGCATCACGATTTCACGACAGGCTACAAAGAAGTTGTACGGATGCAGAAAGTGTCACGATTTCGCGACAGGTTGAAGAGAAAGCTTGCGAATGCAGAAAGTGTCACGATTTCGCGACAGGTTGAGATGGCAGCTTTCAGTTGGAGAAAGTGTCACGATTTCGTGACAAAAATAGTTAGCAAGTCTTCAACAGAAGAAGCGTCACGATTTCACGATGAATTGAAGAAGGAAGAGCTCGAAGGCGAAAGCGTCACGATTTTGTGACATGTTCTATTTTTGCTAGTGCAAGCAGAGAAGAAGGCCATGAAGACAAAAGTGTCACGATTTCGTGACAGGAGTGAAGATGACGTCAGCAAAGACAGAAGTGTCATGATTTTGTGACAAGAATGTAGTCAAGGCAGACAAAAGCAAAAGTGTCATGATATCGCGACAATAGCCAAACAAAAGTGTATGGCTGCAAAAATGTCATGATATCGTGACATGTTGTGGTTTCACGATAGAAGCTACTAAACCACAGAGGCGGTTGAAGCCGACAGAGTTAAAATTGGGCCGACAAAGATTAGGGCATGCAGCCAACGGAGTTAGGGTTTGCATTTGCATAACAACCGACTAAGACCAAGGTTTAGATCTTGATTATGTTAGTATAAAAGGAGGGTTGTTTGAAGAGATTTTGTATCGATCGAAGTGTGCGTTCGAAGTGTGACTTTCATAGATAGAGTGCGGGGAGAAGTTTGATCGTCAAGAAGCAGAGTGCAAATTCGATTGCAGTGTACAGAGTGCATTCCATCGAATCTTCTAAGTGAGAGAGATTGCAAGGAAGCAGAGTGCACGAAGATCATGTTGCTGTGATTGCGTAGAGGTGCATAAGTTGATGTTTGATCGAGTGCTGTTGTGATTGCGTAGAGGTGCAATTTTGAGGACATTTGTGCCAGACCGAAGGACTGTGTTTGGTGCAGAACAGAGGAAGCGAACGAGGACATTTGTGCTGAACCGAAGGACTATGTTTAGTGCAAATTCGAGGACCAGCTTTGGAGGTGAAAGAGTTGAGGACAGAGGTCTCCAGCCAGAGCAGGGAAGACAGGTGTCTTCTGTGGATAGAGTTCCACTTGCTAAGGGCGAGAGGAGGCAGAGGTCTTCTAGAGGATCACCAGCCAGAGCAGAGCTAGGGGATTGGTGTCTCCTTTGGGTTGGTGCCCATAAACTTTGTAATCGGGAAAGGTTTCCCAGAATTTGAGGTGATAAAATTTAGTGAAAGATTTTATCCGTGGAGTAGCCCGCATTGGGTGAACCACGTAAATTGTTGTGTCTCTATTGTGGATGGTATTTTGTGCATTGCTTTGATTACTATTTTTGATATTGCTATCTATTCACTGCATAATATTAATTTGAAAGTTGAAGGAAAAAGTTTAAAGTGGTCTTATATTGTTCACCCCCCCTCTCAGTATAAGCTTGTGTTCTTCAATTGGTATCAGAGCGGGTTCCTTCGAAAAGTTTAAACAGCTTGAAGGAAAAGCTTGATAAGAACACAATGGATTATTCAAGCGGAAATGCAGCACCTATTCTTGATGGATCAGATTTTGGTCTTTGGAGTGCAAGGATGAAGGTTCATCTAATGGCACTTGGGAATGAGGTGTGGGAAGTGATTGAAGATGGGTACACTATTCCTGTAAATGGTCCATATACTAAAGAAGATAGGCTTCTACATCACAGCAATTCAAAAGCAATGAATGCAATCCTGAAAGGCTTATAGAAAGCAGATCTCACCAAAGTAATTCACTGCAAGACAACTAGTGAAATGTGGAAACAGTTGCAGGTGGTTCATACAGGTGATGCAAATGGTCGAAAGGCCAAGTTGAGACATTTCAAAGGTATGTTTGAACAACTCAAGATGAATGATGATGAAAATATTAGTGACTACATGCTTCGCATGGATGAGGTTGTTAACTCCATGAAAGACTTAGGTCTTGAACTTGCTGAAAATGATGTTTGTGATAAAATCTTAAGATCTCTTCCTAATAGATTCGGTGAAAATATTTTTGCTATTGAGGAAGCTAAAGATTTGGATAAGCTGAAAAAGGATGAGCTTCATAGCATTCTTGCGAGCATTTGAGTTGAGAACTCGGGTGAAGGTTGACATCAAGAAAGAGGCGGCTTTCAAGGCTACCAAGAAATCTAAGGGTAAACAACTTCAAGAGAGTGATGAGTCTTCTAGTGATGAAGAGGCATATTACAACAAGAAAGGCAAGTTATCTAGAAAGCACAAAAGCATGAAAAATATAAGATGCTTCAATTGTGGAAAGTTCGGTCATTATGCTACTGACTGTATTGTTTCCAAGAATGAAAGTGATGAAGAGAAACAGGATGTTAAGAGCAAGGATTATGAAAAGCACAGGTATTACAGAAAGAACAAAGATGAGCACAACAATCAAGGAAAGAGGTATTCACACAAGAACAAGAAGAGTTTCTACCTAGACAAAGCAAGTAAGTGTTCTAGCAGTGATAGTGAAAGCTCTTCAAGTGATGAGGAAAATGAGATGTTGTTCATATCAAAAAAGGAGGAAGAACCAAAACATAGATTCATTATTATGAAATGTCTTAGATGTGGAAATTTTGGTCACCTTGAGGATGATTGTACAAATAATGATTTGGTTTCCAGTATGTATAAGGATGCTTCAGAAAACTATCAAGAAGATGCTTGTATGGTTTTTGAAAAAGGTAGCACCTCTAGTGATAAGAAATCTGGAAAAGGCCTTGAGGATTCGGAAAGCAAACAAATAAAAGATCTTGAAAGTGAACTTAATAATGCTCTTAGTGTTTTGAAAAAGGAAAGAAAGAAGAATGATAGACTCAAGGATAAGTTAGATGAATGTTGTATGGAGAGAGACGATCTTATAGAAAGTCTTGACTTCTCTATAGCTAAAACACAGGAACTCAAGGATGAGTTAGAGTCTAAGATTCTTGAGTATAATGAGTTGGAACAAAAAATGGCTTCTCTGGAAGTGGAAACTAAAGAGTACAAGGATAAGCTGTACAGGTTTCAAGATAGCTCCAAAAGGGTTAAGTCTCTCATCAAAGGTCAAAGAAATCCAACGAGATAAAATAGGTCTTGGTTTTGTTAAGCCGCACAAAGAAACGAGGTTGGGGAATCTAGCAAGAGATTCCAAAAGGAAGAGAGTTCCGATGAAGAAAGTACTTCAGAACATGAGTCCATGAGTGATCGATGCGCAAAAATAGAAAACAAAATTCAGAATGCGAAGAAGAAGTTTTCAGGACCCAAGAGGTCGTATAAAGGAAAATTTCATGGCAGATGTTTTGCGTGTTACAGGTTTGGTCACATGGCTGCACATTGCATGTCTCAAATGAAGAAGGTTAACAACAATTTCAGAAGTGGTAATTTCTTCCAAGGGTATTGCTACTCTTGTAATCAGTTTGGGCATAAGGCAATTGTCTGCAAGGCTAATATCAGGTTCACGGTTAGTCAAAACAGGTGGATTCAAAGAACAGGTATGCCTAAAAGAAATTACAGTGTTACTTGTTATAAATGCAACAATGCAGGTCACACAACTAGACAGTGTAGAGCTGATCTTCCAAGGTACAGGAACAAGAACAGTGGCATGATCAGGTCCAAGGATCAAGGCATGAAAAAGGACAGGGATGAGAACAAGAACAAGAACAATGACAAAAATAGGAATGCGGGCAAAAAGTTCAAGAAAAGGCCGGGCAAGGAAATTATAGACACTGATGATGATCAGTGCCTAATGGGAGTTTTACTCCCACCCCAATTTTAATCTCCTCATGAGGAGGTGGGGGAGGGACTAAGCTAAGAGGCTCATTCTTAGTCCCAAGCCCCAAAGGTGACCCTTTGCCATTGATGACAAAGGGGGAGAGATTTGAGTAAGAGGGAGAGATATGAGTAAGGGGGAGAGCTTCAATGTGAAGAGGAAAGCTTCAAGTCAGGGGGAGCAAAACTTCAAAAGGAGATTCTCAGCTGTTAGCATAGTTGGTTTCAGTTTTTGCTCCTGAGACGTGTTTTTAGTAAAGGGTTGCCATCAATGACAAAGGGGGAGATTGTTGGCAATTTTGGGTACCTTGAGTACATTGCATTTGCTCAAGTGAATAAGTTGTCATTGATGTCAAGAAGCTTTTGAAAGAATTTGATTTGATGTAAAAATAATGTGTTTTGTTGAAGGTTCGGCTTGACAGGTTCGAAAGAAAGTAAGTTGGAAAAGTGTCGCGATATCGCGACATGTCGCATTTTCGTGACTTAGGCAGGAGAGAGAAAGCTTTTTGAAAAAGTGTCGCGATATCGCGACATGTCGCATTTTCATGACTTAGGCAGGAGAGAGAAAGCTTTTTGAAAAAGTGTCACGATTTCGTGACATGTTGGAAGAGAAAGAAGAAGCTGGCAAAACTGTCGCGATTTCGCGACATGTTGGAAGAGAGAGAAGAAGCTGGCAAAACTGTCACGATTTCGTGACATGTTGGCAGAGAAAGAGAGCAAGGTGGAAAGTGTCACGATTTCGTGACATGTCGCATTTTCGCGACTCGAAAAGTGCAGGAAGGCAAAGAAGGAAAAGTGTCACGATTTCGTGACATAATGCAAGGAAGGTTGTACGGACGAAAAAGTGTCACGATTTCGTGACATGATGCAGAAGGGAGAGTCCGCAGTGTGAACTGTCGCGATTTCGTGACAAGTTCGAAGAGAGATAAAGTATCTCGAAAAGTGTCACGATTTCGCGACATGCTGCAAAAGACTAAGTGAGGAATGTCACGATTTCATGACATTTGCGAAAGACTAAGTGATGTCCGGATTTGTGGACATGCTGAAAAGCTCGAAGTGAGAATTATCATGATTTCATGACATGCAGCAAAGGAAGAGTCTAAAATGAGAAGCGTCATGATTTTGCGACAGGCTACAAAGAAGTTGTACGGATGCAGAAAGTGTCACGATTTTGCGATAGGTTGAAGAGAAAGCTTGCGAATGCAGAAAGTGTCACGATTTCACGACAGGTTGAGATGGCAGCTTTCAGTTGGAGAAAGTGTCATGATTTCATGACAGAAATAGTTAGCAAGTCTTCAACAGAAGAAGCGTCATGATTTCATGATGAATTGAAGAAGGAAGAGCTCGAAGGCAAAAGCGTCACGATTTTGTGACATGTTTCGTTTTTGCTAGTGCAAGCAGAGAAGAAGGCCATGAAGACAAAAGTGTCACGATTTCATGATAGGAGTGAAGATGACATCAGCAAAGACAGAAGTGTCACGATTTCATGACAAGAACATAGTCAAGGCAGACAAAAGCAAAAGTGTCACGATATCACGACAATAGCCAAACAAAAGTGTACGGCTACAAAAATGTCATGATATCATGACATGTTGTGGTTTCACGGTAGAAGCTACTGAACCACAGAGGCGGTTGAAGTCGACAGAGTTAAAATTGGGCCGACGAAGATTAGGGCATGCAATCGACGGAGTTAGGGTTTGCATTTGCATAACGACCGACTAAGACCAAGGTTTAGATCTTGATTATGTTAGTATAAAAGGAGGGTTGTTTGAAGAGATTTTGCATCGATCGAAGTGTGCGTTCGAAGTGCGACTTTCATAGATAGAGTGCGGGGAGAAGTTCGATCGCCAAGAAGCAGAGTGCAAATTCGATTGCAGTGTACAGAGTGCATTCCATCGAATCTTCTAAGTGAGAGAGATTGCAAGGAAGCAGAGTGCACGAAGATCATGCTGTTGTGATTGCACAGAGGTGCATAAGTTGATGTTTGATCGAGTGTCTGCTGTGATTGCGTAGAGGTGCAATTTTGAGGACATTTGTGCCGGACCGAAGGACTGTGTTTGGTGCAGAACAGAGGAAGCGAACGAGGACATTTGTGCTTGAACCGAAGGACTGTGTTTAGTGCAAATTCGAGGACCAGCTTTGGAGGTGAAAGAGTTGAGGACGAGAGGTCTCCGACCAGAGCAGGGAAGACAGGTGTCTTCTGTGGATAGAGTTCCACTTGCTAAGGGCAGAGGAGGCGAGAGGTTTTCTAGAGGATCACCAGCCGAGAGCGAGCTAGGGGATTGGTGTCTCCTTTGGGTTGGTGCCCATAAACTTTGTAATCGGGAAAGGTTTCCCAGAATTTGAGGTGATAAAATTTAGTGAAAGATTTTATCCGTGGAGTAGCCCGCATTGGGTGAACCACGTAAATTGTTGTGTCTCTATTGTGGATGGTATTTTGTGCATTGCTTTGATTACTATTTTTGATACTGCTATCTATTCACTGCATAATATTAATTTGAAAGTTGAAGGAAAAAGTTTAAAGTGGTCTTATATTGTTCACCCCCCCTCTCAGTATAAGCTTGTGTTCTTCACCTTGAACCAAAGGGTGGATTAGTGTAGCAGAATGAATCATACAGGGATAGTGCAAGAATATAAAAACTAAAGAGACCACTCTCTGAAAGCCTAAAAAAATGAATCAACATAAAGAGGAAAATCATAGGCTATGAAATCCTCATGCAGTGGAACAACAACCTAGAGGATGGTGCATCAGTGGAACAAGAACAAGAGGAACTTCCTAGGCAATGAAGTCCTCAAGAAGGAAAAAGGAAGTCTTCGAGAAACAACGATCCAACATAGGAAATAGTAGTAGTGGAACAACACATCATAAGAAAATGCAAGAAAGTGCCACAAGAATCTAGGAAGGAGTCGTGAGGCGGAACGACTGTAGACAAAAGAGCCCAAAATAAAAGGAAGCAGCTAGGCATCCTAGGCAACCTTCAACACCAAAGGTTCAAGGACGTAGAGAAGGAAAACCTACAATGTTTCAGTAGCAAGAAAAGCATAGGCCCATCCTTTAAGCCATGAAAGGAACTAAAAACCTACAGGAACCAACACCATGAACCTAAAGAGTAGAGTCATAGTAGAAAGCACATGATAACCCTTGAAATCGAAAGGATGCTATGCAAAATTGCTCATGAAGCCAAAATTCCTTAGACCCACCAAAAAATAGCTTCAAGGAAATGAAAGAGGAAGTCTTGAAAGGATTCAACAACAAGAAGAACAGAGGCCCGCCTGAAGCCATGAAAGAAGCTAAAATCCCCCAAGAGCCACCACTTCAGACCCAAAGAGCAGAGCCACAATATAAAGCGCATGGTCCCTCCAACCAAAAGGATGCTATGCAAAAATACTCATGAAGCCAAAAATACTAAGACCTAGCAAACCACAACTGAAGCAACCCAAAGGACAATTGAGAGGAAGACTTCCAAAAACAACCTGAGAAAAACCCTAGGAAAAGGCCCAAGGAAAAACCTGAACACAACCCAAAACCCAGGCACCAAAGGATGGAACAGTGGAATAGAAAATGGGACAAGTTTTCCCACCTTAGGGCAAGGAAAGGGGCAGAATAATGGATCAAGGATCTCCCCCCCAAAGGAGATCATATGCAACACCTTCCTTCCATAAAGGATGGGAAAGGTGCCAAGGAAACTGGGAAAGGAATAGGGTCCTAGGACAGGGACAAGGAAAGGATGCAGGTAAGAGGAACATGAATTCCATGGGAAGTCGCCCTGCAGAGCCTCCCCCCCAAGCAATTTTTGGTCTTGCAGGACCTCTTATTTGATGACAACTTTGAATTATTTTTTAGTTTGGGTTATGTGATTTATTTTTGGTATTTATGGAATTTTTGATTGTTTTGGACTGATAGGTATGCTTAATGGCCCATATTGAGGTGCCTCATGGTGAGAAATTGAGTGAATTTCTCTTTGTTTTGTAGTCGTTGTCAGGTCCAGTTGCCTCTAATTACCACTTCATGGCTACTATCAGGTCCAACAACTAGCAAGTATGGGTCATTGACACCAGCAACGACTGATGTGTAAATTGAAAATATAAAAGCAATTTTTAGGGTTTGACTTTTCATTATTCCAGTTATCAATTGCACCTTTTGAGCTCTGAGGTGAGAGAAATTGATTGTGACCTGGGATGCTACCAAAACTAGACACCATGGCTAAGTAGGGTGAGGCTTTGACAAGCGGAGGAGAAGATGACTCACGGGTATCTCTCAAACCCTAGCTTGTTATTTTTTTAGTGGGTAAAATGAATGTCACTAAGTAATCGATAATTGAACCAAATTAAAATCATTGGCAACAAACTAAAACTATAGATAGGCTTAGTTTAGGGTTTTACTAGGTGGATTTAGCTTAGTTTTATGATTTTGTCATTTTTTTTGTGGTTTTTGGCCGAGGGGGGACGTCGTTGGCAGGCCATATCATGGCTATTGATGCTTAGAGCGGCCCCTAAATGGCCAAAGAGGGGTTGTTGTCATTGTCAGAAACCAACTTGAATTCCAACGATTACTTTTTTTAACCGTTGGCAGTTGGCCGCTATCAGCTTCAGGGATCGCTGCGTGGCCGCTCCTGGCATGAGATGCTACGTGACCTTAGGTTAAATTTTGAAATTTTTGGATTTTTAAGGGTTTTAATTGATTTTTTTACAATTTTGAAGTGTAGAATTTGATTTTTTTGAATGTTTAGGTGCATTTAGTCATTATGTTTGTAGCTTTAGGCTATCCTAGATAAATTTTGCATTGTTTTTGTTTTATTGCTCCTTTTTGCTTTTAAGTGAATTTAATTTAGGCATTTACTTTGCACTCGTAGATTTTGTCTCTGCGGTATTGAGACCCTAAATTACTTATGTAGATTCTGCTCCAGATGGGTGACACTGACTAGTATTGGCTTGATGCTCATGGCCTCCAGTATGTCACTAGGCTATCAATGATTATGTCGAATCAAGCCTACCTTACTACTTTAGCTTATAGGTGGGAATCCAAGACCAAAACCTTTCATCTCCCTACTAGTGAGATGACCATCACTCTATAGGATGTCTAAAGGATCTTTTGGATCCCTTTTGATGGAGTCCCCATTGTATTTTCTCCCACTTATGCCCAAGATGCTATTTTCACGAGAGTCTTTGGCACTCATGCAACTACTACGCTTGGTGACTGTCATCATGGTGGGATATCTATAGATCGATGGTATCGAGAGAATGTATTCTCTTGGAAGCAGTCAGTTTTGATGATGGTTATATGTAATATGCTTTTGCTCGACTGCTCTGGAGTGAGGTTCCCATGGAACCTCCTAGCTATGGTCCAAGACTTGATGGATAGCATAGAGCCTATCATCATGGTTTTGGAGAGTGCATTGTTAGCTTAGTGTTATGATGAGCTCTACTAGATTCAACATCACGAATAAGCTAGCATTGCTTACATATTGCTCCTCCAGATTTTGAGATGGGAGTACATCAAGGTGGACCACCCAGGATAATTTCTAGTTGAGATTATTGATATAGCAGATGTGGCTCAGTGCTACGAAGGTAGGTGGTCTTGATATCATGAGAAGCACAAGATTCTATGCTATGCAAGGGATATTTATCATTACACAACATCTCTGAATGGACTATAGGCCAAGGATATCATTTGGAGGCCCTATCATGATTGCCCTACCTGGGCAGAGGTAGACAGGTTCATAGCCTTGACTAGGTGCGACCAATGGATTAGCAGCTACAAGGAAAACATCAAGAAGTTCTTCCACTACTCCTATATACTTTGATAGTATGGCCTACAATATGATGTACCCCTAGAGCCCATTTTATATAGGCAAATCACTATAAAGAGGGATATTCCACTACCTCGAGTTACAATAATCATAGAGGATGATGATCCTCCAGTAGTGGATGCTGGTATTGTAGATGGTGGGGTCACAGAGGTATATACCTAGTGGTAGGTCACATGACTTTGGCATGGTGGTGGTAGCTTAGGCCGATATAGAGATGAGGCAACTACTGAGGAGGATCCTAATGGGCACTAAGTGTAGGCTTAGATAGAGGACTGGGGGTAGGCCACAGTAGCAGGTGGTCAAGGAGCAGATTGCTCCTGAGGAGAAGGAGGAGATCTTTTAGAGGGACTCTACTATTTATGGGCTTCAAACACAGGTCAAAAAATTTGATGAGGAGAGGAACACTCTACAAATACAAATAGACTCAACACAGATCAAGATAGATGAGCTTACGATCGAGAGGGATGCTACCTAGGGCTATATTGTTCCAGTTACTCCTAATGTATAGGGACCTACAAGTTTAGATCCATAGGTAGAGGTCAAGAACCTACAAGGTCTCCTAGAGGAGTACAATGCTAAAATCACAGGATATGATACCTACATTGCATCTCTATAGATTCAGATCCAGATAGAGAGAGACCTACAATAGGGGGGTCACAATAGAGCATGCAAAATACATCAGGGCAGTCTTCAGTCTGACCTATCCAGAGGACCAAGACCCATACAGAGAGGACTGTGGGGACTAGTTTTCGCCATTCTCATAGGGAAAAAGCCAAGGGAAAAGGTGAGGCAAGGGGTGCGGGCCCAACTTGATGACTGTATTGTTCTATATTTATTTTTGAGTGTAGGTCAAATAGCCTACACAGTTGTAAACTACGAGAAATTTCGTACCATTATGTACTTATTGGACACATATATATATGATATCATTGTTTTGAGACTCATTATGTGTATTTATATGTTTTTTCTTTTATGTTTATGTGATGCAGTATGATGATATTATACTACATGATGTGATGTATTAATATGCATTAGCTAGATGATAGATGTATGTTTTAGATGATGTGATGTAGATGTGTAGATGGACTATTTGCAATGTATGCCTATATGGATGCAGTGTTATTGTTAAATGCATGTTTAATATTTGATTTAATTGTATGCATCTAACTTATGTTGTTATGATATGGTAAATGCAATATGTGTGATGCATTATTTATATGATGATGATCTAATGTAAATGAACCTATATGCTTTAATCACTTAAAACATAAGGAATGCATGTGATATGAGTTCAAAAATCTAATGGGTGACACCATAGAATGTAAAACAATCATGAATGTAACTGATAACTCTTATCATAAGAATTAATCAATTAAGCATCCATATGTGAGATGAGATGATGTGGTATGTATGTGCTTTCTTTATAAGCTTTTGTAAATTAAAATATATGCATAAAATAGTCAGTGGCCATTTAAATATCATTGCTAACATTTAACTGGTATCTATCCTAATTAAAGTACATCGTTTAATGAACAAAACCTGCTAAAGAAATGGATGATTTGATTGATGATATGACTTGTTGCTATGAGGGGATTTTTGAGGTTTTCCATGAGACTCAAACACCCTAGTTACTCCATCAAAAGTTGTATACTGACCATACAAGACTCCTGAAAGATAAAGTTTTTGTTATGAAGACCTAGATATATATTATCCTTGTGTGTGCAAATGCATATATTAGATAAAACATAAGCATACCATAGTGCCAGACGCAATTCATTTAGCCCATTATTATATTGGGTATTATCAAATATTCATCCCAATCCTAAGTTGGACTCAGTTGGATTAGAACACTAGGCAATACATGACACCTAAAGCTAGCCCTTTTTGCAAATTGCTTAGAGCTTCCCTAATGCTAGGTGGGATTCATGCAACCCATTGTTGTATTAGGGATCACTCAACAGTTTATGGAGATTGACCATTCCAGGGATTCAAGCTCTTCACCCCCTTATTTTCTTCACATTTATTTGGGATACTTTATCATGCTTTAATGATGAAAATCACTATTAATTTTGAATCTTTATTTTCTTTTGAGCAAGGGATTTTTGTAGTGATGATAATCACTGTTTATTTTGCTTTTGAATTTTAATTTGTTTCAAGATTTTTTCTTGTTTTGATGAAAGCAAGGGATTTATTTGGGTAGGGGGGAGCTTGTCCTTTTTCCAATGATCAAAATAATAGACCATGCACATCACAAGATGGACAAGTAGAAACCTTTTTCTTAGGATGCCTAGTACCACTTTGTAGCGTTCATATTTTCCTTGTTTCAACTAGGATTTTAGTGTTTTGATTAGTGATAGGATTCTACAATATACCAGGAACTATCAAAACTAGACCTTATATTTTGATAGTGAAGATAGCATTCTAAAGAATCTGATAAAATCGTTAGGTATGGCTGAGTGACCGAAAAACCCTAGTATATTCCTTATAGCAATAGGAGGGGTTGTGTTGAAAAACATAGTTACTTGCATGGGTTATGGATGATGATGGATTTTGAAGATGCATGATTGAGGTGCAAATGTGGTGTTGTTTGTAAGATTGTGAACACAACCTACCTAATGCAAATGCAACGAATTTAACATGCCTATATGCAATGCAACTATATGAATGCAAAATACCAAATGTAAATATTTTTATGTTTTTGATACTTTCAATTGTTTTTGATTTTTGATTATTCTGAATGTTTTTGAACTTTTTTTTTTACTTTAAATTATTTTTGTGCTTTTGTGTTTTGATTTTGACCAAAGGGCTTTAATATGATCTTGGGGCTTTTGTGATTTGACCAAAGGGCTTTGATATGCCTTTGGAGCCTTTTGTGATTTGAACAAAGGGCTTTAAGATGCCTTTAGAGCTTTTGGTGAAGTGACCAAAGGGCTTTAATATGCCTTTGGAGCTTTTGGTGAAGTGACCAAAGGGCTTATTATGCCTTTGGAGCCTTTTTTAATTTGACCAAAGGGCTTTAAGATGCCTTTGGAGCCTTTTGTTTTGAAGTCTTCTATTGTTTTTGTGATTTTGAAATTTGTGAATATTTTTGATATTTTGTTGGTTTATGTGAATGTTTTTTGTGTATTATTGTGCTTATGTATGAAATGCCCTTAAATGAATAATGTTGAGAGGCTCTAGCTACTCAAACCCTTCTAGTGATGTTAGTCAATATGCCACAAGTCCAATCTTATCAAATATGATGTATGGACCTATCCAATTGGCTGTAAATTTGTCTCGTAGGTATGAGGAAATATTTGAGTTCTATTGGTTTTATTTAAGCATGAGATCCCCAACCTTAAAGTATCTCAGGTGGACTTTATTGTTATAAGCTCATGTTAGATGATCCTGGTAAATGTGAAGATTCTCAAGAACATTGATGTAATGTTCATCTAGAAGGGTCAATTGATCCAGGTGAGCTTGTTGCACAGTGTCGTCATTGATGAACTCTTTCAATGGATGCACAATGTTAGAATTTCCAACTCAAAGGGCATAATGGACTCAATGCCATATACAAGCAAAACCAATGTTGCCCCAGTGGGCATCCACATGCTAGTACTGTAAGCCCATAATGCAAGGGGTAATTGCAAACCTTATGATTTTATTTCATCATCTTATTTAATATGGATACCATTGTCTTGTTCAAGGCCTCTACTTGCCTATTTGCCTATGGATTGTATAGTGTCACAAAACTATGCTGAATGTTGTATTTGGATGTTAAAGCCCACATATTTTTATTTTTGAATGATGGATCATTATCCAAGATTAGGACCCCAAAATGACAGATGATGTTGTGAAGTATGGAATCCACAATTTGTGGTCTAATTGTCAAGGTTAAGGGAACCACTTCCACCCATTTGGTGAAGTGCTTAGTGGTCATTAGGATAAATATGTGTCAGCCCAAATATGGGGGAGAAATATTTTTTATTAGATCAAAATCCCACTTAGAAAATGGCTAAGCCGCCTGAATGGGCTGTAAGGCCTGAGATGGTAGGTGCATCATATTTGCATGATGTTGACATTTAATGCATTTCCTGACATAAATCAATCCTTCTCCATTGTGGGCCATTAATAACCCATTCGAAGGATGCACTTGACAATGGCCATGCTGCTAAAGTGACCATCGCATGTACCATCGTGAGCTTACGAAATTTCCCAAGCTAATTATTAGGGCTCTAAGCAATGATTAAGGACTCCATCGTAGCTTTGAAAATACAATATACCTCTTAGCAAGACATATATTGTCATTTTATATTTAAATGCTCATCTTTCAACATGCAAAAGTCCCTATGGGACAATTCTAAGCCTCATGAAATCTTGTAACTGGGATAGCCAATCCTAATAAACTACAACCTCAATAGATAAGATGACTTGTTTCTCTTATGATTCGATGTGCATAAATGCATATTGAGAAATAACCTTGTGGTGAATGATGGTACCATTCTCCGTAGGACCCTGTGAGATCAAGGACCCCCAAGGTGCCTTCTTTAAAAAGTCTTTGGCTTTACAGAACTAGTCATGGTCTGGTTCTATATGAATCATGTTGACTGATTCTTTGTTATCAAAGGCCTCACACTACATAATTGAGTGCAAGAGCATTTTCACATGAATTATAGTGAAATAAATAGATGGATTTTGAGGGATCAAGGATCCCAAAGATGCCATGGTGTCTACAAATCTGTTTGACAAATGAGGGATTACCTTGATGTCGTACCATTATAGTTGGGCTAGATAGGTATCAACAAGCTCTTTGTAATATTTTAGGGTTGGATCTCTGAATTGAAATAGTCCCTTCACTTGGTTGACTATGAGGAGGGAGTCACCAGAGATATTTAGCCTCTTTATTTTCATATAGCTGGCTGTTTGGAGACCCAATATTAGGGTCTCATATTTGGTGTTGTTATTCATGCAAGGGAAGTCTATCTTAAATGACAAGGGTATTGGAGCACCTTGTGGCATGAAAAAGATAATATTTACATCACCTCCTTGCTCACCCTTTGAATCATCGAAGAACAAAGTCATGTTAGCTTTATTTTAAGGTTCTTCAGGTTCGGGTGCTTCTGATAATGCAAATACTACATCATCAAGAAGTTCTATGTTGAGAGGCCTACTATTCTGAAGAGGCACCTCAGTCAGTTGATCAGATATGACTTGTCCCTTGATGAAATTTTAGCTTTTGAATTCTAGGTTGAATTATGTCAATATCATGATCCACTTTGTAGTACATGTATTATGATATGTCTTGCTCATCATATAATGAAAAGGATTTTGTTTGGATATTACATACGTCGTATGGCTCAGCATGTAGTGGTGCAATTTATTGGTTACAAATACCACTACTAGGTACAACTTTTCTACGTATGTGTATCCTATCTCATAGCTCACCAAAGTGCGGCTGATGTAATATATCACTTATTATTTATCTTGCACATTCTTTTAAGCCAAAATGGTATCCAAAGCAAAATTAGTAGAAGATATATATAATAAGAATGACACATCTAGCCTTGGTGGAGCTAGGACTAGCAGTGTTTCTAGGTACTTCTTGATTTTAGCAAAGGCTTGCTGATATTATTCATCCCATTGGAATGAGACCTCCTTGTGTAGCAGTCGGTTCATGGGCTGACATTTATTTGATAGTTGTGTGATGAATCACTTTATGAATGCTACTTTGCCCTGTAAGCTTCTCAACTCTTTGATGTTAGTGGGTAGGGCCATTTATAGGATAGCCTTTACCTTTTTTTGGGTCTACCTTGATGCCTCATTTAGAAATGATGAATCCTAAGAGATTTATAGAAGTTATGCCAAATATGCATTTATTGGGATTCAACTTGACATTGTGCTCAATCAGAAGATCAAAGACCCTTTTGAGGATCTTAGCATGCTCTTCACACAACAATGACTTGGACAGTAAGTCATCGATATAGTCTTCTAAGATCTTGTGCATGTAGTAATGGAAAATGTATGTCATAGTCCGTTGATATGTGGCACAAAAAATTTTAAGACCAAATGGTATGAATCTATAGCAAAATCTCCCCCATGGAGTGGTGAATGTGGTTTTATGTTGATATTTGGGTTTAATATAAATCTTATTGTAACCAAAAAAACCGTCCATTAGGGAGAGCATCTCATGACCTATAGTTGCATCTACAAGAGCATCTATGTTGGGTAATGGGAATGAATCCTTGGGTGTTGCCTTATTGAGATCCCTGAAATCTGTGTAAATGTGAATTCTTCCATCAAGTTTTCCTACGGGCACCATGTTTGATACCCATTTTGGATAGTCAATGGGAACAATAAATACTACATCCAATAGTTTTTGCAACTCGTTCTTTACCATCAAAGCCATAGTTGGATGCATATTTCTAAGCTTTTGCTTGACCAATTTCTTTGTGGGGTCTAGCGAAAGGTTGTGGACAACCAATTTTGTATCTAGTCATAACATATCTTTGTAGGTCTAAGCAAATATACTTGGTCGCTATTTCAATAGAGGAATAATGATGGCCTGTTCTTCTAGAGAGAAGCTTTCTCTGAACTTGAATTTATTTGGATTAGAAGGGTCATCACTAATGTCCACTTTGAAATTGTAGACACCAAATCCTATCCACTTGTACTTAATCCTGGTTATTCTACCACCCACTTATCCACCATATCCCTTTCCCACCATTCAATTGGCCATTCCATGCCTTTCCCACCATCCAATGACTTACTTTAGCCCTTTCCCACCATTTTCTAACCCCTATTTGACTTATTTATATTTATTTTATATTATTTATATTTAAATATAATATTTTATATTATATTTTAATATATTTATTATAAAATATATATTTATAAGCCAAATTAACCTCAACCATCTGATCTGATCTAATATCAGCCATCCATCTCCCTTAATCCATGTCACACCTAAAGTTTAATATCAGCCTTTGGATCCACTTTAATACTAGCCACACGATCAAAAGTGTTAAGCTAAAACCCTAAGAAAACCCTAGGATTGATAATAAATTGGAGCATTCTCAATGCTCAATTGTTACATTCCAAACATAGCCTGCGTCGGCTATGTTTTCCAAGCGTTTAATATTTAGTATATATTGATTCACAATAGTTTATTGGAAATCATCAATCTTATTTTTCTAAATTCACTTGCATTTTCGCATTGGCCTATACGGCGAGGGTGTGCCCACCTCAAGTGGCATTTAACAATTTTTATTCTTCCGCAGCAAATTCTTATTCGATATAATTTATTTGTCATTCTGTTTCGGAAATCTCTCTCTGTATTTCTCATTGTGCAGAAGGATAGATATATCCTTTCAAGTGGTATCAGTCTAGACGATTCACGAGATTTTTTTGGTCTCACAACACCGCAATTCGGCCACGCAGCAATAGCCGGTTACAGTTAGCGTCACATCGTAATTTTACCAGCGTTTACAAGAGAGCCTTACGACGGCGATTACAGGCGGTTCGTTCCCAATTTTTCGCTACTGTTCGTTCCAGTCTTGTCCCAAAACCACCGCAATAGCAGCCAGAGGCACAAATCCTTCCTTCGCGGTAAAAAATCCGAACGCCAGGCCGTAAACGTATGCACAGTCCATTACAGCCATTCACAAACAACGTCGTCCAATCATAATTCGAGAAATTTTCAATTAACCGGGAAAGACTAAGGTAGTTGGATAAAATTATTTTGCTGACGTCAGTAAAAAAAAATTGTTTCGGGCGTTGGGCTCCAATTTTTATCCCACATTCAGTATATTAAAATCGTTTACGGGTTTATAAGGCATACGTCACACCTCCTACGGTGTGACTTCGGTCACATTGATTGTTCCTCCGCGCATAGTTGTCGTCTTCCGGTTGTTAGCTGTCATTGTCTTGTTTAATCGTTGGTCGTCCAGTTATTCGTGTTGGTCTCTCGCGTTCGTGTTGCGTTCCATTCCGCCGTGTCTTGTGGTTCGTTCTCTGTCCTCCGTGTCGCTGTGTCGTCTCTGTGTTGTTCGTTCTCGTTGTTCCATCCGTCGCGTCTCGTGTCCGATCCGCTCGCGTCCTCGTTGTCCGGTCCGCGTGCGTCCTCGTTGTTCGGTCTACGTCGCGTCTCGTGTTCGGTCCGCTCGCGTCCTCGTTGTCCGGTCTACGTCCACTCGCGTCGGGTAAATTCTAGTTCGATTTTTGTATCCCGCAGGTCGCTGTCAAAAGTTGTTAAAAAGTTGTCATAAACTGTCAAAAGTTGTTAAAAGTTGTCATAAACTATCCAAGTTGCTGTCAAGGAGGAGCCCAAAGTCCACATTAAATTCCGCGTCGCAGTTGGAGCGATACTTAAAGCGAAATCCCAATTTTTGCTCAACTCAACCAAATTTGGCAGCAGTCGAAGCTCAAACGCTCCTAAGCAGGCTATGTTCACAAGTGCATGAACAAAAGGTGGCTCAAAGGACCTGACGGTCGACTATCAAGTTCAGAGATTCCCAATACAAGCGCAAGAAGACCTAATCGAAGCCCAGGTACAAAAAATTCTCCTTCTCCTTTCAAAATTGGCAGTTATAATCCACATCATCCACTGGTAGACCCTATGGCTACTAACCCTCCCCCAACTCACGAAAACATCACACAAGGAGACTCAAGTAACTCAGCCGTTTCCAACGATGAATCTCTTCGACTCTTACTAGAGGGTATGAACCAAATTAGTCTCAACCTAAAAGCCCTAGTGCGAGCACAAAACCAGCTTAATCCCAATACTAATTCCCAAAATCACTCCCATGCCCAAAGGAATGAAGAAAATGTCGATCAAGATGATGATTGGGAACAGCAAAGAGGCGATTCGGATAATTACAGGGATCGTTCTCATAGACAGAGGTATAACCAAAATCAAGAAAGGGATACGGGTTATCACCAACCAAGAGGCCCTAATAATTTTCCACGCATTGATATGCCCACTTTTGAGGGTCATGATCCTCGTGGTTGGATAGCCAAAATGGAAGGCATTCTCGACTTATATCAAATTAAGGAAATTGATAAAGTCCCTTTCGCTGCATCAAAATTAGGCACTGAGGCCTACCAATGGTTCGTATGGCTTAAACGAGAGAAAGGTGCTACTATTAACTGGAGAAAATTCACTACCTCTTTTTTAGAAAGATTCGATGAAGGAGCTACATCATCATACACAGTAAGACTGTTATCTCTTAAACAAGAAGGATCAGTTAGCGAATTTGTTTCAGAATTCACCAATTTACTACCATATACTTTAGACCTCAGTCCCGACACGGTGGTAGGAGCTTTTCGCAATGGATTGAAAGAAAATATTCGAGTGGAGGTAGACATGCACAATCCAACCTTGCTGAACGATTGTATAAGAATAGCTAAGTTGGCCGAGAAGAGAAATCAGTTGTCTGCACGGCGTGAAAACTATAGTCGTCCTCCATATCGCAACAATTCCTTTCGTAGAAATGATCAACCCTCAAGATACTTTTGCTATAAATGTCGCAATCATCATCCCAAGGAACAAGCTTGTGCCCAAAAACAAAACTTTCATATTGAGTGTGATCAATATGAAGGAGAAGAGGATGAAACTTACCAACAAGAAGAACCTATGCAAGAAGACCTACCAATTACTCTAGAAGAGAAGGAAGAGGATACAATGGCGATCTCTGTACACGCCCTCATGGGGTTAACCGCCCACCATACCATCAAGGTACCAGGATTTCTCCGCCAAAAAAAGGTGAATGTGCTAATTGATTCCGGCAGTACCCACAATTTTATCGACATCAAAACAGCAAAAGCTTTGAATTTATTCATTAACTCTTCCAACAAAGACAAATTTCAGGTTCTAGTGGCCAACGGGGTGAACGCACAATGTGTTGGTCGCACATCTCAAGTTTCCATAAAAATGGGAACTTATACCTGGTTTGGATCCCTTTTCGTCATGAATTTGGGGAACTCCGATGTCATTTTGGGAGTTGAATGGTTGGAAACATTAGACACGGTTAGCTTCAACTTCAAAAAATTATTTGTGGAATGGAAGGAAAACGGACGAGTCATTCGCTTACAAGGCATTACTACTCCTCCATCACAAATGGTGAGCTCTCATAGTATGGAGAAGATGTTAAAAAAGGGTGGATATGGGTTTATAGCTCAAATTAATTGTTTGGAAAAACAATCTCAAGCAACTTCGGATATTACTGCTCCCGAGTTACAAGACATCATAACACATTACGAAGAGGTTTTCCAAGAACCTAAAGGATTACCACCTAAACGATCTCATGACCATGCCATCCATTTGATTCCAGGGAGTGTCCCACCTAACAATCGTCCTTACCGCTATCCTCAACCACAAAAGACAGAAATCGAACAGATCGTTCAGGATTTGTTGGATCACGGAGTCATTCGTCACAGCACTAGTCCTTATTCCTCACCTGTCGTTCTGGCTAGACGAAAAGATAACTCTTGGCGTATGTGTCCTGACTTTCGTTCTCTCAATAAACTCACTATCAAGGACAAATTTCCTATACCTGTCATAGATGACCTACTAGATGAGTTGCATGGTGCAAAATTTTTTTACAAAATTAGACCTTCGCTCCGGATTTCACCAAATCCGTGTCAGAGAAGAAGATATTCCTAAAACTGCTTTTCGTACTCATGAAGGTCATTACGAATTTTTAGTCATGCCTTTTGGTCTCACTAATGCACCATCCACATTCCAAAGTCTCATGAACCAAGTGTTTCGCCCACTCCTCCGTAAGTTTGTGTTAGTCTTTTTTGATGATATTCTCATATACAACAAAACATGGACGGATCATTTACATCATGTGGATAAGGCCCTTCACATTTTACACAAAGAAAAGTTATTTGTCAAACGTTCCAAATGTTCATTTGGTGTTCAAGAAGTCGAGTATCTTGGTCATATAGTTTCACACGAGGGCGTCAAAGTGGATCCCAATAAGATTAAGGCAATTCAAGAGTGGCCTTTACCTAAAACCATCAAGAAACTTCGTGGTTTTTTGGGTCTCACGGGCTACTATCGCAAGTTTGTACAAAATTATGGTAAGATTGCAGCACCTCTCACCGCACTCACAAAGAAGGATGCTTTTCGTTGGTCGACAGAGGCTTCTCAAGCCTTCGAAGCTCTTAAGAAGGCCATGTGTACAACTCCAGTATTAGCAACTCCCAATTTTCACAAACCATTTATTATCGAATGTGATGCATCAGGAACAGGAATTGGGGCTATACTAATGCAAGAAGGTCATCCGTTGGCATTTGAAAGTAAACAACTTTTCGGGAAAAATTTGGGAAGATCAACATACGAAAAAGAAATGTTGGCTATTCTTCACGCGATAGAAAAATGGAGACACTACCTAATCAATAGCCGCTTCATTATAAAAACAGATCATAGTAGCCTCAAACATTTTCTTGAGCAAAGGTTTTCATATCCGAAACAAAATAAGTGGTTAACCAAACTGTTGGGCTATGATTTTGTTATCGAATACAAGAAAGGGAAGGAAAATATAGCCGTCGATGCGCTGTCCAGGAAATATGAAGATGAAGTAGTCATTAACGCTATTTCAGGTCCTTGCTCCCAATGGGTGAATCAATTACAAGATGAATGGTTGTCAAATAGCGAAACTGCTCAGATACTTCAAGAATTATCTATAGGGTCCTCTAAACACCCTTTGTTCTCTTATGAAGATAAAATCCTCCGAAAGAAGAACCGCATTTACATTCCACACAATTCAGAACTCAAATCGAAGATCCTCGACGAATCACACGCTTCTCCATCAGCAGGACATTCAGGATTTTTGAAGACATATTTAAGGGTCAAACAATCATTTTGTTGGAAAGGATTAAAAGCAGAAGTCAAACAATGGGTAGCAGAATGTGAAGTTTGCCAGCGCAATAAAGGAGAAACAGTCAAATCACCGGGATTGTTACAACCATTACCCATCCCTGAACGACAGTGGGAACATATATCCATGGATTTTATTGAAGGTCTTCCAAAGTCAGAAGGCAGGACAGTAATCTTCGTCGTCGTAGACCGGTTATCCAAATACGCTCACTTTCAGGCTTTACAACATCCATTTTCCGCAAGCAAGGTGGCAAAGGTATTTATGGATTCAATTTTCAAATTACATGGTATGCCAAAAAATATTGTAAGTGATAGAGATCCCATCTTCACTAGTAACTTTTGGCGGGAATTATTTCGACTTAGTGGTACCAAATTGAACATGTCTTCAGCCTACCATCCACAGACAGATGGTCAAACAGAAGTAGTTAACAAATGTTTGGGTACGTACTTAAGATGTTTCGCTCAAGATAAACAATACCAATGGAGCCATTGGTTAGCATTGGCAGAATGGTGGTACAACACTTCTTACCATTACTCAATTAAGATGTCTCCATTTGAAGCATTGTATGGCACCAAACCTCCAACAATCGTAGATTACGTACATGGATCATCCAAAGTAGCCAAAGTGGATGATTGGTTCCAACAAAGGAAGTCTACACTCACCATCCTCAAAGAGAATTTAGTCCAAGCACAGAATCGTATGAAACAACAACAAGACTTGCACCGATCAGAGAGAACTTTTAATATAGGTGATTGGGTGTTCCTAAAGTTGCAACCTTACAAACAATCCTCGTTAAGGATAAAGTCCAGCCAAAAGTTGGCTCCACGATTCTATGGTCCCTACAAAATTGTGCGCCGCATTGGAGAAGTAGCCTATCAATTAGAGCTACCTACATCATCACGAATACACCCGGTATTTCATGTTTCATGTCTCAAAAAAGTAATTGGTCGGAAAGTACAAAGTCAATCGGAATTACCAGTGCTCGATGAGGAAGGACGCATACATCTCCAACTTGAAGATATACTACAACATAGAATCCGAAGACTGAGATCACGTCAGATTCAAGAATTTCTCATTAAATGGCAAGATTTACCAGAGGAGGATGCCACATGGGAACCTGAAAGTATCTTCCAGACATTTCCAGCTTTGAGGACAAAGCTTTCCGAGGAGGGGAGTCATGTTACATTCCAAACATAGCCTGCGTCGGCTATGTTTTCCAAGCGTTTAATATTTAGTATATATTGATTCACAATAGTTTATTTGAAATCATCAATCTTATTTTCTAAATTCATTTGCGTTATTCGCATTGGCCTATACGGCGAGGGTGTGCCCACCTCAAGTGGCATTTAATTATTTTTATTCTTCCGCTGCAAATTCTTATTCGATATATTATATTTGTCATTCTGTTTCGGAAATCTCTCTCTGTATTTCTCATTGTGCAGAAGGATAGATATATACTTTCATCAACCTCTAAAAAATCCTGAACCCTTGGGATTCTAAAGCTTTAGCCATTCAAAAATACTTGTGAGATCTAACCTTACCTAGAGCTAGTTTCTTGCGAATAGATTGTGCCCTAGCCTAGCCTTCCAAAAAATCCCTAGTTTGACCTAGTATTTCCTCATTCTTGCCATAATTATAGCTCATTACTACCACCACCATTATCTTCCATTTTTCAAACCCTTCACAACCCCTTGATCTACTTTTATAGATCTAACCCTAATCTGCAAGTGCTCCCGGGCACCTAGTGCATCCCACATGTGCAGTAGTGTGCCTACTGTATTTTATAGGTACAATATAGAGCTTGCCATCCCCATAGCAATAGACCAGAACCTATAGAGTAATATCAGCAGGTATCATCGAGGCACCCTGCCAGCAATTTGTAATGGAGCAACGAAATAACATCATCAACAATAAAGTAAGTATTTTATGCATTTTTATTTGATGTTATTTGGATTATGCATGTTTTGTTTACTCAAATCTAGGGTTTTTAGTTTACATTTATAAGGGTTCATGTTGTGGAAACCTCATTTTATTTGCTAATGGCTCTATATTTGTTGTATGTGCAGGATCAGGTAGCATCATCCAAGTATTGTTGAGTAGCTATTGAATCTAGAGTGGTCCAATTACAGATAACTAGAAGCACACTCATCCTATTGGAAGCAAGATACACTAGAAACACTACTTTCTTTGTAGCTAGGGTTTCAAAGAACCCTAGAACTTATATTTATTGTATCAAAATAAGTTATTGTGAACAAATAGATTGTAACAAAGGAATTTCTTAGCTCCCCCCTCCATTTTTGAATAAAATCATCTTTTGTGCAGTCTCTTGTTCATTGGAATTATTTTACTTTCATATTTGTTTTAGTGTCATATTTTCACTTCACAAATGGTGATCACGGTGGGACCCCACAAGGGTTCTACTTTTTTATTTACTTTGTTGTACTAATTTCATTATGTTGTTCCATTTTACAGGGTTTTTTGGAGTGAAAAACCAGTCAAAATTATCGGTTAGGATTTCTAGAAGGTCCTGTGACAGTTTGCAGAAGGTGCGTAAGCACTTTGTGACACCTGTTTATCCACATAAGCACCCTGATACACCAACACAGGTTCCTTGCTGCATCTATAGAGGCAACCAAGTCCATCTAGGCCCATTTGCCCATCTCTCCCACAAGAGGGATCCCTTCCCCAAAATATTGAGCAACCATCCATCCAAATTGACATGGACAAGGTAGAGGCCCTCTATAGGTCTTCTAACTATGTCCTTGAACCCATTAGCCAAGACTATGTTGCACAACCAGAATTGGCTACATCCTGTCCATCCAACCCCACCCAAGGATATCCTAATTCTGCCTATGAATATGGTATGCCCTCTTCTCCTAGTCCATCCCAACAAAACCCAAGTGTTTTTAACACTCATCCTCCATATGGCTATACCCAAATATATTCCAATCCTTTGTATGAGGAGTATGTTAATGTTGCCTCACAGGTACCAACCTCCCAAGTTGCCACATCAAGTGCAACTTGCTCCATGCCCATTTCCTCCAATCCATCCACATCCATACCTTCATCTTCTAATCTATCTACAACCTTGTCAATTTCTTCTATGTCCGAACAAGAACTTCATGACACATTGGGTCTCATGAACAGATTGCTTCTACAACATCAAAATGCTAGACAACAAGTTCATGTAAATCCTATGCTTCCTGTAGTTTCAACCCAACCAACCATGGCCAACCAAAATTCCACTTGGGTACCCCAATATTCGGTGGTGTCCATCCCCAATCCACCTCCAATTCAAAATCCAACCCCTCCAATCACAATTTCTTCTAGCCAACCCAACCAATTCTTCCAAAATATTCCTCCTCATCAATATTCTCCTTCTCTCAACCATCAATATTCCCCCCATCAATTTCAAACCAATAAATTCCATCAAAACCATCTAATCACTCCCCAACATTTTTCTTCTAGTCCATCTCCAAATCATCAGGTTATCCAAGGCTTCCACATTCCTGGGGAAGATCTTAGGATTCAGGCCATGCAAAAATAAATAGATCAGTTGATGCAAAACACTCCTGGCATGTCAAGCCAAAGATCAAATTTAAGCCAACTGATCCATCAACCAATCCATCCTTTGGTACCATCACCGCCATATCCGGCAGACTTTACATTACCAAAGTTTGACAAATTTAGGGGAACCAAGGACCCTAAGGAGCATGTTAGCTCATTTTTTCATGCATGCTTTTGGATTCAAACTGACAATGCTCTCATGCTCCGAATATTTCCTCAAACATTAGGAGGAGATGCCATAGAGTGGTTTAATCAGCTACCAACTCATAGTATTTATACTTTTGAACAATCGATTGACCTATTCTTTGAGCATTTTGTCCTAAACATCAAAAAGAAGGTTTCATTATCATATGTATACGCCTTAAGACAATGGGATGATGAACCTATCTATGACTTTGGAAACCGTTGGAGGGCAGTCATTACCAAATTGCCATTCTCCCTCCCAATGGATGAAATCATCAAATTATTTACCAAGAGTTGCTTAAAACCCATCTCTTGGATGCTTCAGCTTCATACCTATCATTCATTTGAAGAAGCCTTAGCATAGGCTAGCATCATTGAGGAGATAAAAATCCAAGAGGGCGTAATTAAGCCTAAAAAGAAAGAATGGCAGAACAAGGGCCAATTTAGAAGCAATCAATCAGGCCAAAATAAGTCATCACAAGCCTCTTCGGCTAGTCCATCTAATCAAGTAAATCAAGTGGTGATGAGCCAGCCCATAATGGCTCAACAACCCATGCAACAACCACAACAAATTGCTTATCATGCGGTCCCCTCGGTAACTCAAGCACCCACGATGCAAAACATAGTGCCAACTATGGAAAACCCCTCCCATCGACAATACACTCGACCCCAATGCCAATACACTCCTTTAATGGAGTCGTATTCTTCCCTCTTTCGAAGGTTGTATGACACAAACAAGTTGGCTTTACCCAAAATCAAGCCCGATGACCCTACCAAACGTAGCAGACATTATAAGGAACATCTATTTTGCCCATACCATAGGCAAAATGGTCATGATATCAACACTTGCAATATTTTTAAGAACATCATTCAAGACCTCATAGACTTGGGGGCCATTAAGGTGGATAACCCCCTAGCTCCACAAAATTAGAACTTGGGAATTTTTCAAACACCTCTTCCCAATCATGAAGAGGCCCAAACTAATGTAGGAGGTAATAATCATCACACACCTCCTAACCAAGTTAATCATGTCCAACATTACCAAAATTTTGTAGGAGCAGTCCATGTGGTCACAAGAGGTCAAAGGCAAAATCAACAAAATGCCCAACAACCAAATGTGTCACAACCTTCAAATCCACCACCCATTCAAACCTCTCCAAATCCATCCCCACCAATCCATATTTCTAGTCCACCCAATCAGCCCATCCATCATCCTCTAAGGCTAGCGGTATCCCTAAGCAGTCGGTTAACTACAAGTTTGAAAATGGCTTCAGCCAAATTGTCCATATATGAGCTCATCCAACAATCCCCTAGGCATAGAGAAGCCCTAATGGAAATTCTTAAATCTATTGAGTTTGAAGCTCAAGACTCTAATGCCTTCAACAATTTTGTAGGGAGCATTAGAACATGCATGGAGCCATCCATCACCTTCTATGACTTTGAAATAAAGTCAATGACCTCAGAATCCGTAGATCCTCCATTGCATATCATGGCCCTGATAGACAAAAATCCATTTAAGAGAGTCCTAATTGATACCGGCTCATCCATCAACATTATCACTACCGCTACCCTTAGCCACCTCAACCTTCCACCTTCCCATATTTCCAAGTCCTCATTCACCCTCAAAGCATTTAACGATGCTTTGTGTACCATAGTTGGCACTGTTGTTTTACCCATTGAAGTAGGGGTCAGAATGTTGCATACTATGTTCCACATCTTGGAAGGGGCCATGGCGTACAATGTACTCCTTGGTAGACCTTGGATGAGGGAGATGAAATGTGTTCCATCAATTCTCCACCAATGCTTGAAATACGTTCATGATGGTCAAGTCCATTGCATCCCCGTAGATGTAGAACCTTTCAAGTATTGTAATTTCATTTCAAACCCCTATGAATCCATGTTGCCTTCCACCCACCTATTCTTATCCCCATCATCTTCAAATCCATCCACTTCATCTTCTAATCCATCCACATCTTCTTCCAAAGCTCCTATTTTTGAGGAGTTACCCATCACCAAACCCCCTCAATCATCCATTTCTTCTTGTACATGTGGTCAAGGTCAACCCACTTTCACCACATCATCCACCTCAACCACTCCTTCTACAACCATTTCTTCTTCATCATCATTGCCTCATCCACCTTCTTCTAATTCCAAGCCATCACCCAATATTTCTCCATCAATCGATGTTTCACAAGTCAAACTTTCAGATTGTGAAATATTCAACTCCCCACCACCTTCCATGGCCCCCTCCAATCCTGAGCCATCCATTTCCACATCATCCACCACCTCATCCCAAGTCGAGGTCCACATCACTAGTCCTAGTATTGGTGAATACATGGTCCAAGATGTTACCATTACCCCTCTTGCCATCCCCACAACCAAGGATTTCGGTCACCCACATGACCCTCCTTTAACCATAGGTGTTGTCTATGATATGAGCTCCACTCCTAATAGTATTAACTTTGTCTATGGAGGGTTGGATTCCTCAATTGAGGAAAACCGCCTGAAGAACCAAAAGAGCCAAGACGTGCCAACATACAAAATATGATAGGATTTCCATCTCGTTACTTCCATATAGTCAATTGGCAAGGTCAAGGTCTAGGTTCCCATGAACAAGGGATACATGACATAATTGATTTCCCATATCGAGGAGCACATGATCATTCAGGCTTGGGATATACCCCACTTTCCTCAACTACTTCCCTTGAGCAAGCCTTCCAAAGGCTTAGCCTCAATGAAGAAGACAAAGCCCCCCTTCCATTTTCCTCCACCACTTCTCTTGAACAAGCTCTTCAAGAGCTTAGCTTCAATGAAGAAGAAGACCCACTAAATTTTTCCTACCCACTTCTAGATTTTGATGATGAAAGTTATGAAGAGTATGAACTTATGTCCAATGCTTCTGATGATTCTGAAGAGGAGTCTCAGCCCATTGTTCCCCTTACCCAATAGGATGAGTTTTACCTCAAACTGTTTCCCATCCATCAACCCATATTTCACTTGCTTCTTCCACAAGAACAAGCTGACCCACCTGGTGAACCACCCCCACCTGAGTTCCATTGAGCCATTCAACCAAGCCAAAATTTGTAACATATGTATATAAAAAAAATAAAAAAAATAAAAAAAATTCAAAATAAAATAAAAACAAAATATTTCTTTGCATGTACATAGCATTTAATTTCATGTTTTGTTGCTGCTATCCAGGGTTAACAAGACTCAACATCGGTTCCAATCCAATCATTCCACCCATCCATTCTTCCAATCCATCTCTTCTCCTACTAAGTCAGTATGAATCCTATTGACTTATTCACCCCACTCCACAATCCATACAATCCGGCTAAGCCAATTCCAATTGACATAAGCCTTGTTGACATGGACTAGATTTCTTCCCCACCCTCCTTTTTGGAGTTCATCCTATCCGAGGAATTGTTAAGGGCTTCTACCAACTACATTCCTCCTTCCCCTCCACCTTCACCTCCATCTTCTACCAAGAATCTCGAGGTCTTTCAGGCAGAGTTAGATGATGATAAGCAGGAAGAGTTGGATGACATCTTAGATGACATTCATCTGATCCCAACACCACATCAACTTGAGGAAGGTTCACATATGTCTATTGAAGATACCATCGAAGTGAACCTTAGTTCAGATCCTAACAATCCCCAAATTGTCAAGCTTGGAAAAAGCCTATCATCCGATGAACAAGAGCAATTCATTGCTCTCCTCAAGAAGAAAAAAGATGTGTTTGCATGGTCCTATAAGGATATGCCTGGTCTTGACCCTAGTCTTGTGGTCCACAACCTCACCTTACATCTCGATGCCAAACCGGTCAAACAAAATCTTAGAAGGATGCATCCTACCATGGCCCTCATAGTCAAGGAAGAGCTTCAAAAACTTCTAGATGTCAATTTCATTGTTCCTATTGACTATCCTGAGTGGCTTTCAAACATGGTACCCATTCGCAAGCCTAATGGGTCGATACACATTTGCACTAATTTTTGAGATCTTAATAAGGCATGTCCTAAGGATGACTTTCCTCTTCCAAACATTGATACTCTTGTCGATACCTGTGCTGGCCATGAAATGCTTTCCCTCATGGATGGTTTTTTAGGATACAACCAAATTCGCATAAATCTTGATGACCAACACAAAACAACATTCACAACACCTTGGGGGACCTTTTGTTACAAGGTTATGCCCTTTGGCCTCAAAAATGTAGGAGCTACCTATCAATGAGCCATGACTTACATATTTCATGATTACATGCATAAGATTATCGAAGACTATGTGGATGATCTCTTGGCTAAATCTAAAACTCGACAAGAGCACATTAGTGTATTGGAAAATATTTTTGACCGACTTCTAGAACATAAGGTGAGGTTAAATCCCAAAAAGTGTGTCTTTGGTGTTACCTCCGGTAAACTTTTAGGATTCATTGTCTCCAAAAGAGGCATTGAAGTGGACCCAAACAAGGTCAAGGCCATCATGGAAATGCCTCCCCCAACTAACATTAAGGAATTACATAGTTTACAAGGAAATATTCAATCAATCCAATATTTTATTGCACAACTTTCTGATAAATGCAGGCCATTCAATTACCTGCTACAAAAGGGGGTGCCATTTGTATGGATAGATGAATGTCAAAAAGCCTTCGATGACATCAAGCAATACCTAGCTTCTCCACCAGTCTTAGCTCCTCCTCGTCCGGGGGTCCCTTTCTATATTTATGTCTCAGCAATAGACTTTGCTTTAGGGACAATGCTTGCACAGAAAAATGAACAAAATTGAGAGCAAGCCATTTATTACATTAGTCGAACATTGGTAAGTTATGAAACCTGATACACTTATGTAGAGAAGTTGTGCTTAGCAGTGGTTTTTACCACTAAGAAACTTTGACATTATATGCTTAGCCATACAACTTATGTCATAGCTAGAGAAAATCCTCTATGTTATATGATGTCTCACACTTACAATAACACTCATACCGCTAAATGGATAATGCTCCTTATAGAATTTGATCTCAAATTTATCAACCAAAAATCCATTAAAGGTCAGGTTATAGCCGATCAACTTGTGGAAGCTCCACTACCTAGTGATCATCCTTTGATTATAGAGCTCCTAGATGATTCGGTATTTTCTATCACTGAATTAGAAGAAGATGTCATTCCGGAGGAAGACATCGATATCACCTTATTCTTTGATGGATCTAAGTGCGAGAAAGGTCAAGGTGTTGGAGTTGTCTTTCATACACCTCATGGGATACCCATCCCTTTATCATTCAAGCTAGACTTTCCATGCACAAATAACACTATAGAATATGAAGCCTTAATATTAGGTCTTCAATCCACTATAGCTATGGGCATCAAGCGTATTAGGATATTTGGGGATTCTCAACTTGTTTTCAAATAGGTAACCAGAGAATACCAATGCAAAGAACCTACCATTAAGCTTTATCATGAAGTAGCAATGAAATTGCTCTCAACATTCGAATGGTATGAAATCAGCAACTTGCCTCATTCGACTAATAGATTTGTAGATGCGATGGCCTCTCTTGGATCATTGATTCCAAAATATGACTTAGGAGAGGTACAACCCCTAATAATCTCAACAATCTCTAAAGCAACCATTGTTCGTACTGATCCTAAGGATGGAAAAGACATTTGCTTTATCCATTCGAAACCATATGAGTCTTGGTCAAGCCAAATAGTGGCCTTTCTAAAATTTGGAACACTCCCATCTGATATGTCTCGGTCTACAAAATGCTCTTTCAAGCAAAAAGTAGCCCATTTTATTCTCTTGGGGGATGTGTTGTATAAACATGGTTATGATGGAATCCTTCTTCATTGTCTCAAAAAAGTGAGGCTCAAAGAGCCATAACTGAAGCCCATGATGGTACTTGTGGTGGTCATTTTAGTGGGATGGCCATTGCAAAGCATATTTTATGCATGGGTTATTATTGGCCCACAATGGAACATGACTATTGCAACTATGTCAAAAATTGTAAGCAATGTCAAGCACACGCCAATTTAACTCATGTACCATCACAAGCTTTACAACCTATCCAAAGCCTTTGGCCCTTTTCACAATGGGGCCTAGACCTAATTGGCAAAATTTCACCTCCTTCCTCGGGACAACATACATTCATCATCACGGCCATTGAATACTTCACAAAGTGGGTTGAGGCCATTCCTCTAACTAATATGATAGGACCTCAAATTGTGGACTTCATACTCCACCATATCATCTATCATTTTGGTATTCCCTCTAAAATCATTTTTGATAATGGTAAGTCTTTCAAGAACAAGGATGTTCGAGCACTTTGCAAGAAATATAATATCCAACATAGTTTCTCGACTCCTTATTACCCACAAGCAAATGGACAAGCTGAAGCTACCAATAAGACCTTGATTGCTATTCTCAAGAAACTTGTTAACAAAAATCATAGAGACTGGCATACAAAAATCCCTTTGGCACTATGGGCTTATCGAACAAGCATCCGAATGCCAATAGGAGCAACACCATTTTCCTTGGTCTATGGAGCTGAAGCTATCATGCCTCTTGAGCTTGAGATTCCCTCCTTGCAAATTTCTTTGTAGGAATTCATAGATGATGACACCGCTAGACAAGCACATCTTGACCAACTCACTCTTCTTGATGAGAGGTGAGTCAATGCACTAGAACACTTACGAGTTTATCAAGACCACCTAAAGCGTGCTTACAATGCCAAAGTCCATCTTCATGAATTTCAAGTAGGAGATCTTGTACTTAAAGAGAACCAACAAAACACCAATGCTTTACCACACCTTCATGACAAATTCATGGCTAATTGGTTAGGTCCATACATAATTTCCCAAAAAGTGGGTAATGGTACATATAGACTTGTCAATTTAGAGGGAGTGGAGGAGCCCGAACCACTTAATGTTATCCATTTGAAGGTATTTTATTGTTAATATGATGTTTATATGTATATATATACATGGCTAAAAAAAAAAACAAACAAAAATCATTCACATAGGCATGTTCCCATTGCATACATCTTGCATTTACATATAGGCATCTTTACATGCATTTTTCACATTACATTCATACATACTGCATACATATTCCATTTGCATTCATTCCACATGCATTCCACTACATTCCTTCATTTTGCAAATTGCATTCATCCCATCCCACGTTCAATGATATTTTATAGTAGTGATGATATGGCCAAATAAAAAAAGTCAAGTTTCCACAATTGGGGGTACCTATTTTTGGCATTTATGCAATTTTCTCCAATATCATAAGCCAACAATCCCATTTGTCAAAAATCATAAACCCCAAGTTTTCAGTCACTCAACCATTACTAGTGTGTCTAGCAACCTCCAAAAAGATGTCCAATTTTCTTTAGGACCAAAAGCACTTTTTCACATTAAGAAAATCTTGAGTCTTGTCAATTGATTCCAAAAACAATCTTGCACCAACCACACTTCTTCACATCTTAAAAATATTTTGAGTCAAAGAGGGATAACACCATACTTGGGTGGCACCTTGAAGTGAAAAGGGTATTCCTCGCTTGTCCTATCATGCAACATAGTCCAAAATAAAAAATAGTGGTTTTCACCACTATCACAGTTGCTCTCCAAATATAAACACAAAATATAGAGTAGTAAGGATAGGGTCACATTCTCATCACACTTCGGTTGAGAATCCGATTCCCCAAAGCTCTATCCAAAATTAACAAATTCTATGCACACACCACAGATCCCTAAAGTTGTAAGGATCATACTACATTTCCCCTCAAAAGGTTATGTAGTCATCCCCAAGGCCTAAATATCAGATCATTGGACTATGGAGTGAGTCTCCACCAGGGCTATAGATGCTTGACTAGCAGTGGAGTAAGCTCATGCGGGGTGACATGTCTCTCTTCCAAAAAGGGAGACCTCTGACCGCACATACGGATAAGCTAGCTTCTTGGTCCTCTCCATAATAGGTCATGCCTAATTTACTCATAATGGGTTAATGAACTTCACGTGCACACACATTGGTTCTTGATTGCCTAGGGTCATTGTCATGCTCAATATTTGGTACATGAACTTCACTTGCACACACATTGGTCCTAAAGAAAGTTAGACAACATTTAGTGAGTTTGGTTGATAACACTAGTATGTTTGAGTCTCTAAAAATCCTTCAGTATTCCATATCAACATCCATATCTTCTTCCATATCAACATCCATATCTTCTTCCATGTCAACATCCATGTCTTCATCATGGATCAACCCGCATAACGCCACCAAGTTTGGTGCCCCCGATTGCAAAACAATGAACAAAAATGGCCAACAAAATTTTGAACTATAAATGATCATTCGAACATCATGCATTCCTCTCATATAGCTTGCATTAATCATCCATAAATTTTCCATTTAGCTTGCATTAATCATCCATATAAGCATTATGCATACACATCATGATTAGCTTGCATTAATCATCCATAAAAATATTTTCATAAAACATGCATTGCATACACATAAAACATTCACACAAAAGATAATACAAACATAAAATCCATGTATATATATAAAATATTACATGTACAATGAGTGCCAAAAAGGCTACAATGGAGCACCAAGGCTCATATACAAAAAGTGCATCTAAGCACTAAGCTAATGTCCATGAGAGGACCCTTGAGACCTAGTAGGAGCCCTAGACCTAGAACTCTACCTAGATTTAGTATGCCTCGATGACTCGGTCCTAGAGGATGATAGAGGATCTAACAATGCAATGTGATGAGTCATGCACAACTCCTCCAAAGAGTGTGCATATGTCTCACTAGCCTATAGTCATCGTAAGTCAATCTGATGTCGATGCTCTCTCACCAAAATCTCTACTCGAAGCCTCGTGACCATCTCTTGATCACCTACACTAGCCCTACCTATCGATCTCTACCTCCATCTGGGCTATGGTAGCCCATAACCTAGCTATGACCACATCCCATCCTACTAGAGCCTCCCTATGAGCCTCCATCGTAGTCTCTCACTCCTCGTGAAGCTGCTCCACCTCAGCCCATAGCCTAGCCACCTTGGAGATCTCCCCCATCTCCTCATCATCCTCCCCCTCATCCTCTACTACCTCCACCTTAGGATTCTATTGTGATGCTCCCCTCGATCTCCTCTGACTCATCGATCATTGAGACCTCATCCTCTTTGGAGTCATCCTCGACTCTATAGCTATCGCATCCCCACCCATCACCACCTTTGGCACCCATACTGGTTGGGTACCAAACCATGCTATATACTCAGGAGTCACTCCTACATCATCTAAATCTAGGACCTCTAGCTACTCATCATCCTCTATCTGCACCCTCCATGGCTCTACACATGGAAGCCCCACCTCATCCCATCGATGTTGGTATAACACTGGCTCATCAGGCACACCCTGAGGCAAACCAAACTACCTCAACACCTATGAGTACTGAAAGTACTCCACCTCATCATCTCTCCTCCCAACTAGCCATCATGCCTATCTCACCCATCATAGCTGCTCCTCATCACCCTCCCACATGGCTCCCTACCATGGCCTCCATATCACCTAAGCCAAATTCAACCCTACCCACATATCCCTATACCACTGGCTGGTATGCTCCTCTCGACTTGGTTGCACCTCCTCAACCACTACCCATCTCCTAGCATAGGGCTCACCCATCTACCATGCCTGGCAAGGTAACCCCTCTAGCTGAGCTACACTAAAGTGCTCCCATGCCCAACATTGAATAAGGAAGTTGCATCCAATCCCCTTCCTCCCTCTCTATGTAATCTCATATAGCTCTCGGTATAACTACACCAATAATGTAGGAGCCCATGCATACGCTCTTGGATTGGTGAGTAAGTCACTCACCAATCCCAATAGGTTCCAAGGGAACCTACACCCCATGCTATTGGGGAGCACTATGTTCGCTAACATGAACATGATCAAGGTTGGGAGTGCATCCAACTCCTTAGCCTTGTACATGCTCAAATAGCATATCCCCCCATCTCCCATCCTCACCTCCCACCATCGCTCATCGAACATCTTCATCATCTCTACCTTCTTATCATGCCCAACCATCACCTTCACACCCTCTACTAGCACCTTGAGGATGTGATATACATCCTCAAGTGTGATAGTAGCCTCCCTAGTCGGTAGCTAAAAGGTCCCCCTATCTGAATCCCACCTCTCTATCAAATATGAGAGGTACCCATCATCCACCCTAACCACATCCAATCGAGCCACTCCCTCCAAACCCACCTTCTTCAAAAGGTCCCAATCATCCTCCGTAAGCTTCTTCCTCATCCCAGGAATGGTAGGAGAGAACCGATGTCGAGGCTCTATCTCCCACAACTGCAACAACAAATATTTTTCAATTAGTATTAATTTAAAAAAAAACTTCAAAATTTTTGCACAAAATAAAAAGTGTTTTTCAACATTATCGAGGCAAATCATGCCTCAGCTCCACTAGTAGCATTCACTCCCTCCACCACCATAGCTTCCATGCAGATTTCCACTAGCCTCACTTCCCTCACCAATCCACTCCACTCCTCAGGCGCAACTTCACAATCTCTCAAATGCACAAATGAGCCTCCAAATCCACCCTGCAAGCTATTTATAGCTAAGCAAGTGCACTCAGGTGTAGGGTGGCACCTATGGTCCATAGAGCATGGGCACTTACACCAGCCAGAGATACCATAGGTGCAATAGGGCACCTGGTGCCAAAATTACATGAAGACAAAATCGATCAAAATAGTAGCTTACCTCCTCAAAATTTCACCAAATTTCATCCACACATCATACACATCATAAAATCAGGTTTTGTGAAAACATAAATCATTTTGCATACATATTTTTTGAGCATGATGCAAATTTGTAAAATGCACAAATCAAGTTACAAAACACATCAAATGAATCTAAATTTTCACAAAACTAACACTCAACTCTTCTACTTCATATTCTTCATCATCCCACAAAATTTCATGAAAATTGGAGTTGATTTGACCATTGAATCAATTGTTTCCATCCAAAAAGTGCAAAATCAACCACTAAAAGCTCTAACATTTACAAATCGACTCCAACTTTGGTGACATCATCACATTTCTTCTATCACATTCTTCCATCATTCTTCCACTATCATAATCTACCATCAGTTCTTCCAACACATGTCAAAATTACAAGTGAATCTCGTATATAGTGGTTTATTCTATATACTTGGTGATTGCAACGATTTGCATCCATGCAATTCGGTAAGATGAATAAATTACCATAAGAACACTTGGTCATCATCATCATTCCATATCTCCTAGTTCGAAAATCACAATCAAATTTGGTTCCTCACATTTCAAGTGAAACCTTTGACAAATATGAATCTTGCTAAAAATTTATCATTGATGGCCTAGTTCATGGGGCTTGAAAACATGGATAAAATATCAAATCACATCATTCCCAATTTACCTTAGTCATCATAGCGATGGCTTAGCTAGGGTGATTGGTTCCATTTGAAAGGAATTATCCTACAGTCACTAGCAGGCCCTCCAAGAATGACTTATTTATTTTTGCATCTTCATATTTGCATATCAATGATGCCATATGAAATTTATTCCAAATCATAGAATCACCCCAAATTTGGGGTAACCAAAATTTGATTATGATTTTCCCATGATGGGATACATCTTACATGATCATGACATCTACACTTGACAAAAACCCCTTCCCACTATTGGGGTAAAAATGGTATCACATTTTACATCATTCATATCATCCACATCACATCACATTTGCACAAAACCCTTCATCCGTTAGGGCAAAAACAAACATCATATCATATTTTACACCAACCCCTTCACACCATTGGGCAAAAATGGTATCACATCATTCATCATTTGCACAAATTTTTCAATTGGCTCATGAGATTCATCCATAATCTCATTCACCAATTGAGGGGGTAAGCTATGCAAATTCCAAAATTCTTTATTCTTTTGTCTTCAACATTGTTGCTCAAAAATCCAATGAGAGAGAGAAGTTGCTTCTTCGCCCAAAGCCCAACCAGGTGTCTCATATTTTTGCACCATATTGTGTTTCACGCAACATGGTACAAAAGGGGCATCTGTAGACACCAAATCCTAGCCACTTGTCCTTCATCCTAGTTATTCTACCACCCACTTGTCCACCATCCCCCTTTCCCACCATTCAATTGGCCATTCCATGCCTTTCTCACCATCCAATGGCCCACTTTAGCCCTTTCCCACCATTTTTTGACCCCTATTTGACTTATTTATATTTATTTTATATTATTTATATTTAAATATAATATTTTATATTATATTTTAATATATTTATTATAAAATATATATTTATAAGCCAAATTAACCTCAACCGTCCGATCCGATCTAATCTCAGTCGTCCATCTTCCTTAATCCGTGTCACACCTAAAGTTTAATATCAGCCTTTGGATCCACTTTAATATTAGCCACACGATCAAAAGTGTTAAGCTAAAACCCTAAGAAAACCCTAGGCTTGATAATAAATAGGAGCATTCTCAATGCTCAACCCCTGGAAAACTTGAATGCTAGAGCTTTAATTTACTTGTGAGATCTAACCTTGCTTAGAGCTAGTTTCTTGTGAGTAGGTTGTGCCCTAGCCTAGCCTTCCCCAAAACCCTAGTTTGCCCTAGGATTTCCTGATTCCAACCATCTTCGTAGCCCATTCCCACCATCACCATCATCTTCCATTTGTCGAACCCTTCACAACCCCTCGATCTACTTCTGTAGATCTAACCCTAATCCATAGGTGCTCTCGAGCACCTACCTGCATCCCACAGGTACAACAGTGCACCTACTACATTCTGTAGGTGCAGCATAGAGCCTACCATCCCCACAACCACAGACCAGAACCTACAACGTAAGATCATCAGGTGTCATCGGGGCACCCTACCATCAATCTACAATGGAGCAACGAAATAACATCATCAACAACAAAGTAAGTATTTTATGCATTTTTATTTGATGTTATTTGGATTCTGCATGTTTTGTTTACTCAGATCTAGGGTTTTTAGTTTGCATTTCTGAGGGTTCACACTGTGGAACCCTCATTTTGTTTGCTAATGGCTCTATGTTTGTTGTATGTGTAGGATCAGGTAGCATCAACCAAGGATTGTTGAGTAGTTGTTGAAGCTAGAGTGGTCCGATTATGGATAACCAGAAGCCCACTCATCCTGTTGGAAGCAAGATACATCGGAGACACTACTTGTTTTGTAGCTAGGGTTTCGGAGAACCCTAGCACCTGTATTTATTGTATCAAAATAAGTTCTTTTGAACAAATAGATTGTAACAAAGGAGTTTCGGCCTTGGTTGTTCTTTGGGTTGTAATTGGTTAGCAAGGGGTGAGCTTGATAGTTTTATGGTTTTTGGCCATTACCTCCCTTTGGCATGTTTAAAACAACCTGGTTGACTTGAGCGGGCTTGGCCTACTTCTATTGAGTCTTGTTATGGTTTGCATTATTCCACTCCTTGTTCTGAAGCTTGAGGTCTCCTTCATCAACCTTTATGTCCTCTATAAGCTTGGCTTGAGCCAAGGCTTCTTTGAATGTGTCATACTGTTGTAGTTGTAGTAGCAACGAGATGTACTTGGCACAACTCTTTGTGAAAATTAAAGTGAGCTCTTAAGTGGGAATAGAGAATGGTAGTTTCACTATTATTTTATTCCACCTATTCCCATAGTCCATAACTGGCTCATCATCATATTATATTAAGTTTACCAGATCGAACAATTTTACCTTCTTCTTGATGCTGAAGGAGAAGATTTCAAGGAATGCATTTACTTGTTGCTCAAAGTTTATGATGCTATGCTTGGGTAGTTGATTGAACCATTGATTTGCTACACCTGATAACACCATGATAAATGTTATTAGCATTAGGGCATCATTGTGCTCAAGCTAGAAGTACATGTTCATGAAATTTATAATATGTTATTGCATGTATTCCTCTACTTTAAACTTGTCTAGCCTAGCTATCTCAAAGTGCCTAGGGTATGCAGGACTTAAAACTGAGGGACACAGAGGTTGGTTGTGTATTTTGTTCAAAGTTGGATTTTTTCCAATCATGTCCTGCTTCTTCTTGAGATTTGACTCTCTCAATGAGTATTTGGTATACCTTTGAGGAAATAATATCCTATTCATGAAGGTTTACCCATGGTGGTAAGGGAGGTAATTTAGTGTTTTCCTAATTTGGGCATCTGTATTCATCCCCCATGACCATAGATGGAGGTTTAGGATGTGTCTGTTTCTGATCTTCCATCCCTTCCTATTTCTCATTAAGTTGTGTTTGTTCTAAATCCAAGCATGGTTGATTTTGTGAGGTATGGTGAGTGTGCTCATCTCTTTAACTAGTGCATATCTCATGCTAAGAATTGGAACATCTATCATGTTGGTATTGCTCACCACCTATGTGTAAGTTAGATCAAGGTAGCCTATCAGCTTGCTCTTTGTGCTCTATCTATTCTTCTCTCAAGCATTACTCATGTAGGTGTAGATGCTTTTTATTCATGCTTCTTACTCAAGGGTTGCTAAGCACTCTCACTCATCATGAAATACTTCTTCTAACCTACGTATGCGGTAAAACTGATCTGCCACTGAAGGTTCATACCTCTATAACTCTGTGCAAGGAGTTCTAATGGATAGGCCTCTTGAAGAGGCTCCTACTATGTTCTTACCCTTGTCTATCAGGATGAATTGCTCTATGCACTATGATTTGTGTTGTGTGCCCCCATGGTCAGAGGTAGTGTATGTGTTGCAGGGCTACTTTTAATATTTTCCTGGTTCATTAGTGTACCTAGTAGTTATGCTACACAAACTTCTTGAAGTAGAATGTGCAGTAACAATGCTTCTTGGAGCTGGTCTTGAGGGAACTCGATCCAAATCATCAAGCTATATGGTCCTCCATGACTGATCCTATGGAGTCCCATTAGCACCAATGAGCTCATAATATAGGGGTATCCTACCATATTTATGGAGGCTATAAGATGCTCTCGATTAGCAGTTGGACGCAGTCCTAGTGTCTTGCCCCTTAGTGGGTTGATTTGTCATAAGTGTATCATGTGAAGTTTGGGGCCTTATATCCCCTACATGCCTATGTGATGATGGAGGTCTTGAGGTCTCCTCATGCTTGTGTGATGATGGAAGTCTTGAGGCCTCTACATGTTTGTGTGATGATGGAGGCCTTGAGGCCTTCGCATGTCTGTGTACTAATGGAGGCCTTGAGGCCTCCACATGCCTATATGATGGAGGCCTTGAGGCCTTCACATATCTATGTACTGATGGAGGCCTTGAGGCCTCTACATGTCTATGTACTGATGGAGGCCTTGAGGCTGTTGCATGTCTGTGTGATGATGGATGTATTGATGCCTCCTCATGTCTGTGTGATGATGAAGGTCTTGATACCTCCTCATGTCTGTGTGATGATGAAGTCCTTAATACCTCCTCATGTATATGTGATGATGGAGGTCTTGAGGCCTCTGCATGTATACCATGAGAGAAACTTGGATATGATTATCTTGATGGGGTTTCTCAAGGAGTCCCCCAAAGGGTTGAGTTGATACCCCTAAGACTTGCTAAAATTCATCCAACAATATTGTGGGTGGGTGGCTCAATGCCATTGTGATTGTAAGTGTGCAAAGCATAAGTTTCTACCTTGGTGTTGGACTGAGGGCGGTTGCTCTGTGTGTATACCATGATTATTGTAAATTATCTTCTTATGTCAATTTCAAACCACACAAGCAAAGAAAACAAATATTTATCTCATTTAAGGATTAATGTGTGTTCCCTAAGCTGTTTTGTGTGTTTTGATGCATTGTATATAAAGAAGACCTTATGTTGGGTGTTTTGTATTTTGTTGGATGTTATTCTTGTGTTCAAATGGATTTCACCTATATACTCATAGCTCAAAAACCTGGTGATGAAATCTAGGCCATGTAATCCAACCTATAATGTATGGTAATAAAGTCCATACATAGTCAGGGAGCACAAGTTCTCCTGGTCCTCAACCAGTTCACCCATAGTCAACAATATACTTCTTCGAAGAGGATACGTGCAAATTTTCCATAGGTTATGATGAATCTTGGAGCTATTATTGGCCAATAATAATAGGTACACAAGATTTGAGGTAGCGGGTGGATATGAAAGCCACCTTGTTGATCTCTACTAGTGGTTGGTCATGACCTCCAACTCACTAGCGTTAAAGTGATACGTGGTGTGTGGGGTTCTTTTTATATTTTTATAATGGAAAGCTATGCATCAAAGAGCATTCATGATTATTTACCTATATGCCTAAAAAGAACATTTGATTTCATAAAATGCATCTCTAACTGATCTAAATGACTTTCATATAATGCAATTTCTACTTTGTGATGTAACGACCTCTAGCTGGGCCACATGCAAGCAAGCTTAAAATATGCAAGAGACTAGACTGCTAGATACTAGGTAAAACCTTAAAAACATAGGTCTATTATTCCTAGCAGTGACTAGAGGAATGCTAAAAAAATCTAAGAAGCTTCAAATAATTTTTTCTTCCATATTTTCTTATGTTTCCTTAATAAAAATGAAAAAAATGCAATTTCACTTTCTTTTTTCTAAAAATAAATTGCAAATAGAGAAATACAAAAAATCAAAGAGTAGGACCAATCTAAAATCCTCATCCGATGGTGAAAGGGTTGCTCTCTGCTACACTTTTCTGCTAGCCGTATCAACCAGAGTGACTACTGCTAGCCACTGACTAAAAAAATAGTTAGGCTTTGTTTTCTACTGTCGACTAGAGCGGCTAAACCTGCACATAAAAAATATATGAAAATGTTAGTAAAACAATCAAAAATAAAAATCAGGTAGGGGTCCCACCGTGATCACCATATGTGCGACCCCAGGAAGCGTGCACCACTTACACTACTTGCAATATTATATCAAATGAAAGACCATAAAGCAATAGATAACACAAAAATGACAAATAAAGAAAGATCTTTTATTAATTCTTGCAAATCCTGGTTACATATCGATCTCTCTAAGGGATACCTAGTTTGATACAATAAGATACAAGTGAAATAATGGTGAATATTATGTCCCATTGCAATGGGTGGTGCACTTCCACAGGCCTCCCAATATCGCACATGAACTTGTATGAGGGCTTATAAATGCCTCCTCCTTCTCTCACCTTGGAGGGATCTTATGCACTGAACACCTTGAATCGGTCATGTAAACCTATAACCTGCATGTATAGAAACAATAGAGCACTATCAGTATCATGGGAAAACTCTCCAGAAGAGGCTCTTGTTAGCATATTTGATATACATGATATATGGGCATAATAAGATCAAAATAAAATGAAACTAAATGATAAATGTGTGTATAACTCAGGAAATAATAGTGCAAATGCATTAAAGAAATCATATCTATGCTAAAACTAATTAATAAATCAAAGCAATAATAGATCTAAGCTAGAACTTAGAAAATAATGTCTGAATACCCTAGGCTATGCCTACGGGCCACTATCAATGATAGCGGTCACAAAATGAGGCTCTTCTCCTTAAGAACCAGGGGTTGTAGCACTAGATTCCTTGATCCAATTGATGTTCAAGGGTCGCCTATTATGTCTGGTACACTGATTGGTAGTGAAGAATAAATGGATCTAAAAGTAGGTGCATAGACATAGATCAATCGAATAACACTTCACTAATCCTCAAAGGCGGCATGGATTCACTCTCTGATCGACCAGGGCTTCACTACACAATTTTAATATTCACAAATCATTTGCTTTGCTTGGGAGAGTCCATATGTAGACCATACCTGTTTTAGATCTGGATCTAGATCTTGGCTTCCTAGAGAAGCCAAAATCTAAATTTACATGCAACTAACCTTCTCGAGGGTAAGCATCAGTCACAAAATTACATTGAAGGGGCAATTAGGAGGAACTCTGGGAGTTCCTCATCAAAATCCACTCGTAAGTAATGCAAGGTACATTTAGATTGCATGATATGGACCTGTATTCATGGCTAAATTGTGCATGGTGCTAGCCGTTGTTCAGATCAATGGCTAGGTGTGGCTGCTCTCAGCTTTAGTGGCTAGGTGTGGCGGCCACTTTGCTTGAGAGTAGCCAAGCCTGGATGGGCTAGAACTACCCTTTTTGAGTGGTTAGGACCACTACTAGCTCTTAGAAAGATCCAAGATCATTTGTATGGTCTTTGGGTGTGTCCATACGAGTAGTCTCCTAAACATGATGTATTTTAGGTGTCTATACACACACACCCAAATTTAGGGTACTAGACTTGGGGTGGTGCGTTTATTTCCTTTTTGGGATAATCCACACTTGGGTGGGAGAGTGTTGTTTATAACCCATTGTTTTGGAGACAACTGTGTTTTGCATGAAGTACTATCTTTGGTGGGAGAGTTTTAGATTCACCAAGGGATTTATAGATTCCCTAATCTAGTTGATGTGTTTAATTTTTGACAAACACCTAGGTTTTGGTAGTCTATCCTAGGATCTAGTATGGATGAGAATGCAATGCAATACAATATGAAAACAATGATGCAAAAGATAAAGTATTTATCCTATATGCAATTTTTATTTTGATGATTCACTATTTATGTTACGAAAAAAAATAATTGTAGCATAATCTACCTTTTTAGTTGGGATAGCTTCTGCCTACCTGGTAAAATAATAAATTGTTGTCAAGATATATTTGTGATCGATAGAGGAATGAGAATCACTAAATCCAATGAAGTGTAGACCCCACTACTGAAAATGCACTTCCACTTGAATCGGGTGCAGGGGAAAAGATGCTTTCTTATTCTTGCCAACATACCACTGATAATTATCACACCTTTGGCTCACCTTGTGTGCATATGTGAAAAGAGTAGGCCAAAAATACCTAGCTCAGATAATATTCAAGGCCATAGGCCTTATTGCATAATGTTCACTGGATAAGCCAGAATGGAAATATTCCAATATTTTTTACTTCTCTGACTCCTTCACACATTTGAGGAGTACCCCATCTATATTTTTTTGAAATAGCCCACTCAGCAATAGGATATACCTGAGTTCTTGTAGTCTAAATCTTTGATATTGTGAAGCATCAAGGTATGATGGACATTTCCAAAATGTAAAGAACTTGACAAGGTCCTTTGTCCAGTCATGATCACCTATAGCTTGATTTGCAAATTTGCTTTCACTAATATCCTCATTGTATACTGGAGCCATAGATCCAAAAGTTGCACTTTTAGCTAGTTCTTGGCAGAGAGCTCATCCACGAACCAAATTAGTGGGTTGGATCTCTATATCATATTTATGAATCTTTGAGACCCAACCCACTCTCTTATCACCCATATCCCCTTGAATAATGAAACTTTTGACATTTGGATGGATGACGTAGATGATAGTATTACTCTGTGAAACAAAATGATGAAATTTCTTTAATGACTTCACGCTGCATACACTATTTTTCAATGAAATTATACTTTTCCTGGTGTAGTGATATAACTTGACTCAAGAAGGTAATCAATTTTTCATCTCCATATTCTTGCTTCTATGTGAGAATAGCAATGTAACTCCCCTGCTCACCTACTGCATAAATGATGAAGTATTTTGAATAATCTAGATTGATCAGCACTAGCACTTGGATAGTTCTCTCCTTGATTTTTTGAGATGGCCATCTTTGTGCTTCTATCCACTTAAAGTTTACATTCTTCATATCGGTCATTGGTTTTACAACCTGAGCGAAGTCAGCAATGAATTTCTAAATGAAGTTAATCTGGCCAAAGAATGACTGCAAATCCTTCTTGTTAATAGGCAACGGTAATTTCAAGAGTGCCTCAACTCTTGTAGGATCAATCGTCAGTCCTTCTTGTGAAATCACATGTCCAAAGAGTTTTCATTCTTTAACGGTAAAAATAGATTTCTTTGGATTATTGGAAATTCCAAATTATTGATATTTTTCAAACACTTACCTCAAATGGGAGATGTGCTCTTCCTTGCGGTGTGAGAAAATAGTCATGTCATCAAGGTAAATAATAATAACTCTATTTAGAAACTCATCGAAAGTAATGTCCATAGCTCTCTAAAATATAACACCAACATTGGAAAGACCGAATGACATCTTATGATAGGTGAAAGTGCCCTATTTTGTAGTATATGTCATCTTGTGTTGGTATTCATCCTTCATCCAAATTTGGTTATAACTACATAAACCATCCAACAATGAAAAATTCTGCGCTCTAGCTACCACATGAAGAATTTAATCAATCTACGATAAAGGACAATGATCTTTTAAGGATGCTTGGTTTAGATTTTGAAAGTCCACACATAGGCAAATATCTCCATTTTTATTATGAATTGGAACCAAATTTGCCACCAATGTCGAGTGCTTGATTGGATAAATTATTTTTACCTCCAACATTTTTAGCAACTCTACCTTCATAAGTATTTCAATTTTAGTATTAATAGGCCAGTATTTTACCAAAAAGGCTTTACCCCTTCCTACAATTCAATGGTGTGCTAGATCACGTTCTTATCATATCCTTTCAGATCATGGTAGCTCCAAGCAATGATATCTAGAAACTCATAACATAATTTTTTAATATCTTCAAGTTCTTCCAACATACAATCTATTCTAATTTTTATGATCTTATTAGGTTATAGCTGCATTTCCTTGTATTCCTTCACATCAACTTTGATCGTGTGTTTCTCCACTTAATCATTTTTATCAAACAAACTTTTAAGTAAAATCAATACCCTAGGAATGTGATTTTTCTTCAATTGAATCATTCCTTCCATATTCTCTTCAGCCAGTATTCTATCTTCTGCGCTTGCAACCTCCCTAATAAAAAAATTGATTATTTTTTCATAATTATCAAAAACTTGCCAATAAATATTTTTATCAGGGATTGAAGGTCTATAAATTACCCTAACAACTGTTGGTTTCTTGACCACTTGTTCTATGGGAGATAAATTGGCACCAAGGGAAGCCGAGATATTTGCATGCTTGTTCTGCTCCTGCAAAATCACTTGAATATTTAAGGTTGTGTAAGATTCAAATAAGTCCTACACCTTGTTATGGTAAGACTTCAAATAGTGCTACTTCAACACAAATTTATTTGTAGTTTGGTTGATGATGAGCTCAAAATCTCCAAATATTTGCAACTATTTTATGCCCAAATTTTTATCTTTCTTCAAACCAAGGTACAACACTTCATATTTGGTGACATTATTCGTGCAGCTCTAAGTTAGCCGATAGGAATAGGTTTTGTGCAACCCTATAGGAGAAAAAAGAATAATACCAACCCCTACACCATTCTTGCACCATCAAAATACAATCAGAGACAAAGTCTGGGGAATAAAAAATGTTTTCTTCAGTCTGCTTAGGTTTAGTTATGGTATAACAACTGATGTTAGTTTTGACCATTGCGTTGAAATCTATCAATGAAAATTCATCCTCAAGGCATATTTTGCCAAGATATTCCTCCATAAAGTACACTTCTTACACTTCCTCTGTAATCATGTTGACTGCACCAGTGGGTTTTTCTTCTTCTTCCAATTTACCCATATTAAAAGTGGATGGCTTTTCATTATAGATGTGAATTATTATTCCCTTGAATGGAATATCCAAATGTGAATAATACAAGGAAATATATCCTCCTAGTTTTGTTGTGAATTCCCTCGAAAAACACATGTTGAAGTATGGTTTTAGGTCAACCACCACTACCTCTTAGATGATAGTGATTTGTGACATGCTGTGCAGAACGATAGGGATATCTTTAATCACACCCACTATCTTGAATGGGGTCCTATATAACTGTAATATGCCTGGACTACTCCTTGTATATTCCATCCCCATGACTTCACATACTACCTTCAACATGACAATATTCATAGCACTAGAGTCAATCATACAATTTTGCATGATCCACCCTTCTATTTTGAGAGACAAATAGAACAGAGGTGGTCTATTCTTACTAGTGGTAGAAGTAGGTAGTGTCTATGCTAACAATATTTGGTAAGGGCTTTTCTTTTGATATTTTGTAGACTTGAGAGACTCTTGCAATAGGTCAACTTGTCCAAGTAACTGTAATGCATCATATAAACTCACCTTCATAGGAATCTTCTTCATTTCCTCAACAATATTATAATTGGAAGTACCAAGAACCTTTTCTTATATAGCCTGCTCATACTTGTTTTGATACTATTGAGTAGCTTCCACCCTTTGCCACTTAGTCAATGATGGGTACTTGAGGCACTCTTTGACTTGTTATTTTACCTCCATTTACACTTGAATAGCTGCAGGTTGTGAAGTTGATGCCTTCACCTGCAACTCTTCTTGAGATTGCTTAGGCAATAAATCCTTCAACCAGACATAATCTTGCTTTTTAATTGTTGTACCAGGAACTTTCGCTTGTGGTTGTACCTTGGGTTTAGCAGGAAATTTTAGAGGCTCCATATTCACTGGATCAACAGTCACCGACTTATTTCTAGCTCTCATAAGGACTAAAACTTTCTCCAAGGATGGGACCATAAAGTTGTGATCAACCTCTATTATCATATTAATTTTTCCACGAGTAGAGCTTTCTGCTAATGTTTGTACATAGATCAAATGAACCATGCATGTGTCTTCTCCATAGGGATCATTACAGGTAGAGCACCAGTATGCTTTCTCAGAGGTACTAGTTTCTTCATTCGCCAACACAGTTGTATTCATCTTAGGGCCCTTACTAGTGGTTGGTTGCTCCCTAGTAATTGGTGGTGTTTGAAAATTCCTTGACCAAAAGTCAGCTTTAGCTTTCTTTTTCTTAACTACCATGATTTCATTCGACATTGTCCTTACAATAAAATTAATAAATAAAATTTCTTGTAATAATTTCATGTAAAATGAGGATTTGAAGGTGCAAGAGGTGCTAGTAAAGGTAAAGGTGTTGGTGGAGTAGGTAACGATAGTGGAATAGGTGGCATTGGTAATGCTGGGAATGGAATTGGGGTTGGTAAATATGGAACAACTAGTGCAGGTAGTTGTAGAATACTTGGAGTGAGGAGCTGTGGAACTAGGATTGGAGTAATTTGAGGTGGGCATGAGCTCCATGAGGGAACATAATACATGGAAGGCATAGGTTGTGAAAATACACTTGAATAGAGATGTTGTGGAAGATCAAGAAGAATGGGTATAGTTACCTTTGAAGGTAACTTACATATAGCAATCAGATATGCATTAGCCTTCTGCACCTACATATATAGTTCTAGAAAATTATTTACATTGGCTTGTCGAACAACCATGCCAATATCTCAGTTGAAGGCCCAGAGATAGTAAAACACAACTTGCTCATGAGTGGAACGAAGGCCATCAGGAACTCTTTTCCAACTTCAGTTAAACTTGACGTTGAATTCCACTATTTTCTCCTATGAATGTCTTTGGATATTCATGAACTAATGCAACAAGGAGAAAAGATTAGCTTGCTCATGGAAGTTCTTGATTAGTAGTTTTGCCAACTAATCTCATGTGGTAATAGTAGCGGGTGGAAAATATCGGTACAAATACAACAATTTCTCTCTAAGTGACAATACCAATAATATTACCATAATATATTCATATACGATGCCATGGATTATCATCAAAGAGGCCACATCTTGGATACACTCATAAGCAGTTTTACCAGTACCATCATAGGTAGGAAAAGCCTTAAATGCTACTTGAGAGATTGGATTTTATGCTTGTAAATTCAAATATCTTGATCTATTCCAATTTGGGAACTACCTTGGTAGTTGTGGTTGTTGTGGGGGTGGATTCTAAGCCATTTGAACTGGTGTCTAAGGTTTAGGAGGTGGAATGCTAGTAGTAGTCCTAGCTGGACTTGAAGGAACGAAAAACACACCAGCTAACTATGAGGATGTTATGACTAACGTATGAAGTGGAGTGACTAATATGGGATGTTCTCCTAATATTTGGGTGTCGAGTTCATTAAAATAAATGGGATCTTCAAAATTTTTGGCCTTTGATCTTGTGATCATGAAGCACAACTTTCACTGCCTTCACATTCGGAGGCTTCTGGGTATAGCTGAGTCGCCAGATGTTCTAACTTAACAATACAAAGGTGGACATAAAAAATTTAATACTATTGAAAGTGGAACTATTAAATATTAACTAGAGCTAATATTTTTTCCACCGACTATGGGTCCTATTGGGACAAATATTATTTGTCCCACTGGCGTGCCAAAAACTCTTGATCAAATATCTACCTAAAAAAATTACATTTATGCGTCCTAAACACGGTAAACATTGAAAGGTTGGAGGAAAGAAATGTCCTCCATGCCAATTTCCAGATAAGGTTGACTCCCTTACTAATCCTACACCAGTTACAATCTAGAGTTGCAGGAAAGAAATAGAAATAATTGAAAGAAATGGGAAATATAGCCACATGACAAAAGATGTAGGATTGGGGACATACTAGTAGTAGGAACTCCACCCAAGTGTCATAACAATATATAATAGAAAGGAGGCAAGAGAATCCACTTACAATTCCTTGAAGACAACTTCTAGAATCACATTCCAGTACTCACACTTACACCAACAATGCCCATATCTAGGTGTAGAATTTGAATTTAATAGCAGATAGCAAACATGAAGATTAAATAGAAATACTTGAACAAAAATAAATCACACATAGAGGCTGCTTGTAGAATCAAAAGCCACAAATTCTTATATTTAGAAAACTTGAATAGTTTTTTTACAGAATGTCTATCTCTCTCATTTTATAATGGAAGATGAGTATTATTTATAGAGGAATTTTACCTCTATAATTTGCACACATAATTTTTTTTTTACAGATTAGGAACCTCTACAAAGAAATTCCTCCTCGAATCCCTTGAAAATATTCCTCCTAATACAGAGATCTAGTTTCTAAGGTGAAATATCCAGGAAATGAGCATATTTGGATGTCGGTGCACGGAAAATTGTAAGGCTAGTTGTTGACTTGATGCTTCCATCACTCCTTAAAAATTTAACCTTGTACATGATGTCTTGGAACTCATGAAAATCACCTTGTGATTTTAGTCTTGTAGCTTTTTTTAGCATAAAACTGGTAATGGCAGTCACTCTTTACCCCAATCATCAAATTCTCTCTACTCGTCCAACCTAGGTGTCTTTAAAAAAATATCCCTTGATGTTTGAAATCGAATTCGCCCATAATGAAGCGATGAGCGAAAGTGCCTCCTTTAACTTACATAATTTTACCTCTATTTGCACTCCTTGGTGGAAAGGGCACCCTCAAAGTGGCGATATTCATAATTTCATCCTATCCATAGCTCAAAATTGCACCTTTACTACTGCTCATAATTTCACCTAAAAGAGAAGCAAAAATATTGATTTAAAACTCCTTCTATTGCATTCGTGTCTTTGTCATAGTAGTAATCAACTTTGGAGAAAAATTGGATGGAAATGGATTATTACTCCTTCAGTTTTATGTTCGATGCTTCAAATCATCTTTGTGTTATTTTGCCTTTGAAGGAGGTGACTAAAAATATTTACTTTTTCCCCCAAGACGAAAGTGCTTTATATAAGATGTCTTTTCCCCTTAAAATGTCTGTTCACCCCAAAAGGGGTGAAAGACACTACCACCCTCCACCTTGGGTGAATGTAACTTTTACCTTTCAATTATCCATCTCTTTTAATATTCGCCCGAAAACAAAAATAACCTTTGATGCATTTTTCAAGCCATTCTTCCTATAGATTTGCCCCAGTGAAAGGCAAATGGGACATTCACCCCTCACCTGGGGTGAAAGCACTTTCAAATTTTTGCGCTTCCTGATGCACATTGGAGTGGGGTCTACACCTTATGCTTTATATATACGTTCACCTGAAGGAAGGGCGAAAGGTATTTTTACCCTCTTTTTGGGGTGAATGCAGAGTTGAATTTTCAATGTCATTCTGGTGCCTTGCTATTTCCTTTGCGTTCACTCGAACTCATTATTTGTTGAGCTTTCACCTAGGGTAGGGGTGAAAGTACTTTTGACTAGTCAATGGACCAACTTAGTGCATTATCTTAAAAAATTGAAGACGTTCACCGTAAAGTGGGGTGAATGATGCTTTCACCCCATCTTTGGTGTGAACACACTTATTTGAGTTGCCATCACGTTCAGATTTTGGACCCACTTCAACTTAACCATTTAAAATGTACTTTCACCCCCAAGAGGGGCGAAAGGGATTTTCGCCCCTCACTTGGGTCGAAAGTCATTGCCAAACTTTGTCATTCCTTTTTACTTATTCGTTCACCTCAAAGTGAGGTGAATGAGTTTGTCACCCATATTTAAGGTGAACACGCTTTGCTCTATAACAATATTTTCAAGCACTATTTTCTTTGACAAACTCAAGTGGTATTTATCGATTCTTCACAAACAATTTACCATGCAACACCCATTATTCCAAGCATGAAATCCATAAAAATTTAGAAGGAAAAATGACACACAAAAATACTGCAACACATTATACTAGCCGAAATACTGCAATATGAAATTAATATATATGCTGCTTTTAAAATCAAAAAATCGTTCATCAAAAGTCCATCAAAAATCCCAATGTGGCATAATGTCAAAATTACCAACATATTAATAGCCCTAAAATTTTGGAGGTCATAAGTTTTGTACATGAGGAATCATTTTAGGATCCTTTTTAGATCACATATTTTTTGAGCTCTTCATATATAACATTAGTTTCAAGAGTTGTTCTTGTATTGAAGGATTTTATATACAAAATAGATTCCCAAACTTTTGTGTCTTGCCTTAATAAGTAAAACTATAGAACTTGGTTTGTTTATATGACCACACTTTAAGGATTAAGAATATCTAGTGCATATTTAATGAGGATATAGTGGGAAAACTTGATGAAGTAGTTCTACAATATAAGAAGGAAGAATCACTAGGATAATTTGCAATGTTAGTGGAACAAGATACATTTTTTTTACATCATAGATATAACTGATAGAATTGAATTGAATTTCATTTAAGTCATCAAATTGAATATGATATTTAATCACTCAATATTTTAGAATTCAATGAATTCAAGGCATATATTTTTCACTTTAAGGCACTAAGGGAAAAAATAGATATTCGGGAGAAACAACAAATACATTTGAAGAATGTGTTAAATTTATTCTTTCCAATATTTTCTTACCATTTTAGATTATCAGACTCATGATTTATGTGGTTACATTTATGATTGCAAAAGCCTCTTCCTATAAGCATCACTTCCTTCTTTCCTATTGATTACTTTTAGTTTGCTTTGAATATTTATGATGTTCTTTGTCAATAGCATCTTATCGAAAGAAATTCAAATATATGGAAGCTTATTTTGTTTTAGTTAACAATGAATGAATATTTTAAATAAATCCCATCATTGATTATTTAAATTTTTTTTATCCCTCCCTATAAATCGAATATTTATTTTCTCCTTTTTACATGGGTAAATATTTAGATATGAATGTATGCAATGTGTTCAAAAATACATTTAAATAATAATACATAAATATATATAGAAAATAATTTTCATTAAGAACTAATCATTTCCTTTTTTTACATCTAATGTGTAAGAGGAAGCAAATTTTACTTTTATTTTATATGTTTAACATTTAAAAACTTGAGGACGAAGGATTTTGATAAAAACTTTAGGTGGTGATATATAAATATTTTTAAGGAATTCTTAGAAGTAACAATGTCATACTTTTATGAGAAGCCTTTTCTCTAACCAAGAATAAAATAAATAAAGAATATATAACAATTGCTACATAAGTTGCAAACAAAAAGAAATAAATAATAATGGAGTGATCGAGCATGATATAATGATTATGAATAGAAAACAATAATACATGAGTTCAATGGGTAATAATTATATTTTTTAAAATATTTAAACGTACATTAAAATGAAGTGGGGATTCGATTCATATGATTTAAATCAATTTTCTTTTAAAATATTTTTCTCTTTCTTATCATCATATTCAAAATATTATGGAGTCAAAGGGACAAAATGTGGATGGTGGCTCAATGTTTGTAGAAATAATTAACTTGTATTTAAGACCATATATTTAAAGAAATTATAAAAATATAGAAACAATTAAAAATATTTCTATCTGGATCATGTTTTCCATATTTCCATATCAACTTATCAATACATATGCTTTAAAAAATTGTAGTGTTCTATGGGAGTTCATCCATGAGGAACTATTGGGAAATGAAAGATATCCATATATATTGTTAGAGTACTATCCTCTTTGTTCACAATATTTTGGATCATTAATGGAAATAAGCATATTAAGCTTTAGATGAACCATATTCATCAACTTTATTCATGATGATGGATGAGTCAATATATGTATCTTTAGTATATTACCCTATAAATATCTTGCTAAGTTCATGCCCAAGATGCTCTTACCAAATACTAGGGTTGAATTGGTGTAGAAGCAATTCCTTAAAGGGGATGTCCTATAAAGTTATCTCTCCATAGAATTCATTTGACTAAATGAGAAAATGTAAGATTTGGTTAATCTTCATTTGATACCACAACCAATCTTATATTATGATTGTGTATATTTTATTAGAATATGTGGTGTTAAGCATCAGTTGAGATGATGGATGACTTTTTTATTATACTTATTGTAGATTTTTGGATCCTTGTGCAACTTTATAGGTGAGGTTGTAATATTTTAAAGGTCGGTTCCTTAAACTTGACCTAAAGGTATTTTGTAATTTGGTATTTATACCCCTTAATATCAACCACTTTATTGTTATTTGGAGGTCAATTTATTTCCTTTAATAACATTACTATTGAAAGTGTAGTATAATTTTTGGACAAGGTTGATATTGTATGATGTAATATTGGATAGGCCTAAGGGTATTAATTATACTATTATTAAATTTATGATAATATTTTGTTATGTAATCCCTATAGGCCATAGTCAACCTTATTATGTTTAGAGACACCTTATAGACTTGTAATTAAATTTAAAGCCTTTCTTTTTATGTTGGATTAAATTTAAGGTCATTTATGTATTTGAGAATTTGGTATTGGTATAAATACCCCCGCCACTCCACATTTCATCATCAAAGGTTGTGAAACTTATCTATACATAATACAATGATTATTTATGGTATCGACGAGCACCCCAATCTATGTGTCTCTTTTATTTTCTTTCATCATTATATGCTTTCTATATTATATTTTAGTGGATGGATTTCTTCTATTCCTTTCTAGAAAATATTATAAATTCCTACATGATATCAAAGTGGGTATGGAGTGACATTGCTTTGTCATACAAAAATTCTATTTGGAACCTCTAGTCCTCCCTATGAATTTTAGTATGAATTCTTTCCCATTTCTTTAAAGTCTTTTCAGCATAAGAGGTAAAGAAGGAATTTTATCATTTTTAGTTTATCCATCCTCTCATACTTTTTGATATATTTCACCATCTCTAAGGTTAGTTCATTGCTTGTAATTATTTCTTCATTTCAAAAAATAAACAAGGTATAAGGAGTATTTTGAAAGTGTTTGAATTTAAACTTTGGTGTATGTAGTTTATAGGAAAAATGTGTGCACATCCTATCTCTACACTTAATACATTTGCATGACATACTCCTCATTTGGATGGGGAAAGAAATTAAGGTACATCAAATGTAGTGCTATAATGGGTAGATAGACACAAATTAAGATCCCACTAAAAGTATGGTATATGTTTGAATCACATACTTTTCTCTTTGTCTCCTTTCAAGATAAATATATAGCCTTGAATTTATCAAATTTAATGCATAATACAAATGGTTGGTAGCCTAGTTAGAGGAATTAATGTTTGCACATTAAAGAGGATTTAGCAAATGTTCAAATCCCATGCCCTTCATTTTTTATTAGAAAATATTTTGATAGGAGATATCGACAAATTCTTTTATGAAATGAGTTCTCGTCTTAGCTCTTTGGTTGTAGTAGGTCTATTGGTAAGTGAAAGAGCACTAGGAGTAAAATGTCACACATTTGAACCTTAGTGGGAGAATAATTTTGCTATTTTTTTCTTATAGGTGAAAAGACATAAAAGTATTTCTATGTTAGAATTCTTTTCCATTCCCAATGGTAGCATTCGACTCTTGGTTAGCAAGTTGTGTTTAGCTCTCAATAGACCATAAATTAAATCCCTATATAATGTTTACGATATGCCTCAAATAGATACTTTGATTACTCTCCTCATGTGGTGATCAAAACTACTATATTTATTGTTGAGCAAGGTGCAGCAAAAGAATTGCAAAAGTATTGTCATTGTTGTCAACACAGACAGATTGATGTAGTTGATGCAGTTCAGAGGTCAGTCAGATCAAGTCCAATGAATTTCAAGGAAAACAGAGGTGACCCGTATTCAAAAATTGGCATAAAAAGACAAGGAAGAAAACTGTCGCGATATCGCGACATGTTTTCTGTCGCGATATCGCGACAAAACAGAGGAGAGAGAAAATGCAAGAAAAATTGTCGCGATTTCGCGACATTGCCGAGGAGAGAGAAAATGCAAGAAAAATTGTCGCGATTTCGCGACATTGCCGAGGAGAGAGAAAATGCAAGAAAAATTGTCGCGATTTCGCGACATTGCCGAGGAGAGAGAAAATGCAAGGAAAATTGTCGCGATTTCGGCATTGCCGAGGAGAGAGAAAATGCAAGAAAATTGTCGCGATTTCGCGACATTGCGGGAGAGAAAATGCAAGAAAAATTGTCGCGATTTCGCGACATTGCCGAGGAGAGAGAAAATGCAAGAAAGATTGTCGCGATTTCGCGACATTGCCGAGGAGAGAGAAAGTGCATGCCAAAATTGTCGCGATTTCGCGACATGGCCGAGGAGAGAGAAAGTGAAAGGCAAACTGTCACGATTTCGCGACATGCTGGCAGAGAAGGAAGCAAGGTGAAAAGATGTCACGATTTCATGACATAAATGGAGGAAAGGAGCTTGCAACGAAAAGTGTCGCGATATCGCGACACGTCGGGTTTTCGCGACCCGAAGAGGAGAGAGAATGCTCAGCAACAAAGGTGTAGCGATTTCGCTGCATGTTGAAATGAATGGCAACAAAGGTGTAGCGATTTCGCTGCATGATGGAAATGCAAGGCACAAAGGTGTAGCGATTTCGCTACAAATAGGAAGTGCAGAAAACAAAGGTGTAGCGATTTCGCTGCATGTTAAAACGAATGACAACAAAGGTGTAGCGATTTCGCTACAAGTGAAAAGGCACAAACAAGAAGGTGTAGCGATTTCGTTGCATGACAAAATGTATGGAAACAAAGGTGTAGCGATTTCGCTACCAGTCAAAATTGCAAAACTAAAAGATGTAGCAAGTCGAAAGCACAAGGCACAAAGTTGTCACGATTTCGCTACTGCATAAAGCAAAGATTGTACGGAAGCAGAGAACGTCGCGATTTCGCGACATGTTCCATTTTGCGTTGTGGCAAAGAAGAGTGTATGGAAGGAAAGCATCACGATTTCGTGACAAAGGAGGATGAAGGAAAATTGAAAATGTCACGATTTCGGACGAGTGCAAGGAAAGTTGTGGAAGTCAAAGTGTCACGATTTCGCAACAAGAATGATGATGACGTCGAAAGTGAAAGTGTCGCGATATCGTGACAAGGTGCAAGGAAAGCTGCTGGAAGCCGGAAGCGTTGCGATTTCGTGACAAGATTGAGGATGACGTCAGTAAAAGTGAAAGTGTCACGATTTCATGACAAGTTGCGAGAGAAGCCTCAGGAAGCCGAAAGCGTCACGATTTCGCGACATGCTTAAGGATGACGTCAGCAAATGTTCAAAGTGTCACGATTTCGTGACATGAATAGAGGGAAAGCTTTCAAAAGCCAAAATGGTCATGATTTCGTGACAACAAGGGCATGAAGGGTACGACTACAAAAAGTGTCACGATATCACGACAGGTAACAGTTTGGCAGGTAAAAGTCGAAGGAGCATGCAAGGTGACACGTGTCGAAAAAGCATACAAAAAATCATGCAGACAGTTACGTAAAAAGTAACTGAAGTCAGATCGGCAGTTACGCATTGACAGGTGTCGGACATGCACTAGAACAGCTGTATATGCTTGATTGAAAAAGCATTCGATGCATCACATATGCAGCTTTAAAAAGCATTCAAAAGTCGTATTTGAAGAATTTGAACAGCCGAATATGAAGGATCATAAAAGCTTTCGAAAAGACGTATTTGCAGCATTCAAAATAGCCGTATTGCAAGGAATCGAACCGCCGTATTGTAGGGTTTCGAATAGTCGTATTGCATGGATTCAACAGCCGTATTGCAGGGTTTCGAACAGTCGTAGTGCATGGAATCGAATAGCCGTATTGCATGGATTCGAACAGTCAGAGTATGTGATTCGACTGCATGCAGGATTGAAAGGTTATAAAAGAATAGTCGTACAGAGAAGATGTTGCTGTTGTAAGAGGGAAATTGCTATAAAAAGAGGGTTAGAAAAGAGTCAAGAGAAAAATTAGCAGAGCCGTGAGAGTGTGCAGAGTTGGGTTAATTGCAGACCAGTCAGGGTCGTGCATGAAGTGAAGACATTCTTATGTCATTTTAAATTGAATAGAATTGCAGTCCAAGTTGGTGCTTGGTACTAGGGGTTGGTGCTCCATCTGTTGCAACAGAAAATTAAGGGGTTGGTGCTCCTTCCAGTTGATGCTGGTAAAGTATTTGTAAAATTGATATTTTGCAAAGACTGGATTTGGATTGGAGTCCAAGCAGTCATTTTTGAGGAGTAGCCAAATTGGTGAACCTCGGTATATTGAGTGTTGTGGTGTGCTCTCTTGTTCAATTTGTTTTTCTAGTTTTCAAGTTCTCTTTATTTCATATTAAATGTCTGTAGATATTAAAATTAATAGCTACACCGATTCACCCCCCTCTCAGTGTCATTGTGTGAATATCAATTGGTATCAGAGCAAGGTGCCTTGTTCAAGCTTAATCAGCTAAGGAGATCTTGGAAGAAACAATGGCAAAGCGGTGAAGGATTCTCATCCAACAAAGCTCCCTTATTTGATGGAACAAATTACACTTTCTAGAAACTCAGGATGCAAACATATCTGAGTGCATTGGGATATGATATTTGGGATTCTGTAGATAGTGGATACAAAGCACCCACTACTCCTCCAACAGATACTGCTGAGAAGAAAAAATTTGAGAACAACTCCAAAGCTAAGAATGCCATAATGTGTGGGCTTGTTGACAGTGAACTGATAAGAGTCATGAGTTGTAAATCAGCAAAAGACATGTGGGATAAACTGAAAAGCATCCATGAAGGAGACAGCAAGATCAAGGAAGCCAAGCTGCAAACTCATCAAGCACAGTTCGAAGCACTGCAAATGAATGAAGATGAGAACATAGAGGCTTATATGCCAAGAGTCAACGAAATCATTAATGCAATCAGAGGACTCGGTGAAGAAATTGATGATGCAGTTGTTGTGAAAAAGGTTCTCATAACACTGCACAAAAGATTTAACTCCAAAGTTTCTGCAATAGAAGAGGCAAAAGATCTAAACTACTTCAGCTTGGATGAGATGCATGGTTCCCTGACAGCATATGAAATGAGAATAGGACAAACCAAGTCTATAGACAGAGAAGCAGCTTTTAAAGCACACAAGAATATAAAAGCTGAACATGAATCTGAGGATGAAGAGACACTGGATGAAACAGAAGCTAATTTTGTTCAGAAACTCACAAAGGGAAAAGGAAAATATAGAGGAAAGCTACCTTTTAAGTGCTTCAATTGTGGAGGAGTCGGTCATTTTGCAGCCAAATGTCCAATGCAGGAGAAAACCAAAAATGGTGAAGGCTCACACCAAGAAAAAGGTGACTGGAAGAAGAAACAAAATTTCAGAAAGAACAACTTCAAGAAGAAAAGCTTCATATCCAAGAATGTCAGCACTTCTGAAGAAAGCTCAGATGAGGATTCTGAAGAAGAAAAGGTGAAGCTCTGTTCATGGCACTTGAAGAGGAAAGAACAGAAGAAAATCAAGAAGGTGATGAAAACTTTAAAGATGAGGCTGAAGTTTATCTGGAAGGAGAATTGGTTGCTGCACTTGAAGAGTTGAGTGTTGAAAGGAAAAAGAACAAAAAGTTTTCAAGAAAACTAGAAGATGCCACTGACATAATAAACAGTTTAAAAATACAGACAGAGGAATTCAAGAAAATGTCTGAAGTTCTTGATGAACAATTAACTGTAAAGACAGTTGAATGCAACAAGCTAGAGGAAGACATGGTTAAGTTAAGAATGCAATTAGAGGAGATGAATAGAAAATTGAACTGTTTTCATAAGTTTGAAGAAAGTACTGTAAAGCTGGATAAAATGTTAAATAACCAAAGGCCTTCCGGCATCAAATTTGGTTTAGGCTTCGATGAAGGAGAATCATCAAAGGGTTCAAAGGCCTTGAATGTAGAACCCATAAAGAAAGAAGAAAAGATCAGGGTTGACCTAGAAAAAACAAATCATGCCCAAGAAAGCAATAATGCCAGACTCAAGAAGAGTACTGACAAAGATGGCTTCACAAAAGTCACACATCCAAGAAGGAGAAGATTTATGGCTCCTACTTCAAACTGGCAAAGACCGGCACCCAGGTTTAATCATTCCTTTTCTGGTTATTGTTTTAAATGCAATGCTTATGGCCATAAGATTTCAGATTGCATGCATAATGTATCTCAAAGGAATTTCACAAGCAGAAATGTTTTTTCTCCTTTAATGAATTATGCAGTTGAATGTTATAATTGTCATAATTTTGGACATATTGCTAGAAACTCGTAGAAGCACTTTTGCAAGCAAATAATTATCAGGGTAGAAAATCTCAATCAAGTGAGTTGAAACAAAACAAGAAATTTCTTGAAAAACAAGCACATGCTAATGAGAAGACAAAGGCAAAACAAGTAGCCAAATCTGTCATCAAACCAGAATGGAAAGAAAAGGAATCTTTGATTGTTCAGACTGCCTTTAAAGCTCGTAACAAATCTGCACCTTGGATACTTGACGATGGTTGTTCCAATCACATGACGAGTGACAAGCAAAAATTTGAGAATTTGCAGAATTATGAAGGTGGTTCTGTGAAATTTGGAAATAATGATGGAGCAAAGATTGTTGGAAAGGGATCAATCAAGATCAGTGATGGCAATATAAAATCAAAAGAAGTCTTGTTTGTGATTGGTCTGAAGCATAACTTGCTGAGTGTAAGTCAAATCTGTGACAGAGGTCATGATGTAATCTTCAAGAAGGAGGGTCATGAAGTAAGAAAGACAAAAAATGGAAAGTTAATAGCCACTGGACTGAGAACTTCTGGAAATCTGTATACACTTTCAGAGACTTCAGAAGGAGCTTGCTTGGTTGGTCAGGAAGAAGAAAACTGGCTGTGGCACAAGAGACTCGGTCACATAAGCTTTGATAATCTGGTAAAAATCAGCTCAAAAGGGGCAGTAAGAGACATACCAACTATTGGTAAACCTTCAAAAAGTATTTGTGAGTCATGCCAAAAGGGAAAACAAACCAGAGCCACTTTCAAAGCAAAAGAATATTTCACGAGCAAGCCATTAGAACTAATTCACACCGATTTATGTGGACCCATGAGAACCGAAAGCATAAATGGACACAAATATTTTATGCCGTGTATAGATGACTACTCAAGAATGACATGGGTACTATTTCTGAAACTTAAATCAGAAGCCTTTGAGATGTTTAAAACCTTCAAAAATCTTGTTGAGAATCAATCAGGAAAAAGAATTAAATGCCTAAGATCAGACAGAGGAGGAGAGTTTATTTCAGAAGAATTTGCAGAATACTGTCAAAAATATGGGATAAGAAGACAGTTTTCAGCAGCTAGAACACCTCAGTAGAATGGTGTTGTAGAAAGGAAGAATAGGAAAGTGCAGGAAATGGCACGGACAATGCTGGTCGAGAACAAAATAGCTGACAGATTTTGGAAAGAGGCGAGACATACTATAGTTTACATTCAAAACAGGTGCATGCTAAGACCACATGAAAGAAAAACACCTTATGAGCTATGGTTCGGCAAAAAGGCAACAGCAAGACATTTCAAAGTGTTCGGCAATAAGTGCTACATCAAACGAATTGAAGATAATCTCGATAAATTTGAAAATAGAGCTCGATGAAGGTATCTTTCTTGGTTACTCAACAAAAAGCAAAGCCTACACATGTTACAACAAAAGGCTAAAGAAAATTGTTGAGAGTGCTGATGTGAAAGTTGATGAAGGTAGAGAACAAGAAATTACTTATCAAGAAAACTACCCCATCTATGAAGAAGTCATTGAAGGTGATGATGAAAAGGAAATAGATAAGAATCAAAAAATTGATCCAGATGGTGTAAAAACTGAATCGAAGAAGAAGAAAACAGGAAATTTAAAATAGGCAATTGATAGAAAAATCATCCAAGTGAACAGATTATTGGGGATCCCAAAGATGGTATTCAGACAAGAAGAGCAGAAGTGCGGAACTATTCTCTGTTATCTAGCATTGAACCTAAAAATGTTGTTGAAGCAAGCACTGATGAAAGTTGGTTGAAGGCAATTAATGAAGAACTAGATCAGATTGAGAAAAACAATACCTGGGAATTAGTACCTAGACCAACAAATAAAAACATAATTGGCACTAAATGGGTTTTTCGAAATAAATTAAATGAAGATGGACAGGTTGTCATAAATAAGGCAAGATTGGTCTGTAAAGGCTATGCTCAGGTTGAAGGCATTGATTTTGAGGAAACTTTTGCACCGGTAGCCAGACTAGAGGCAATCAGAATGTTTCTGGCATTAGCAGTTCATAAAAACTTCAAAGTATATCAAATGGATGTAAAATCAGCATTTTTGAATGGAAAACTGGAAGAAGAGGTTTACATTGAACAGCCAGATGGCTTTCAACTTGGTGACAACCCATATTTTGTTTGCAGGTTAAAGAAAGCATTATATGGTTTGAAACGAGCACCCAGAGCATGGTATGCAAGGTCGGATAACTATCTAATTAAACAAGGGTTCAAGAAAGGTTTGGTGGACAACAACTTATATGTCAAAACAGAGAAGGGCCATCTTATTGTTCTTGTTGTTTATGTAGATGATATAATATTTGGCAGAGAGATGGATGAATACTGCAAAGACATATCAACTAAAATGAAGAAAGAATTTGAGATGTCTATGATTGGTGAACTTTCTTATTTCCTAGGACTGCAGGTCAATCAAAATGAAAAAGGCATTTTTATTTCTCAAGTTAAATATGTAAAAGAAATGCTGAAAAAGTTCACAATGGAAGACAGTAAACCGGTTAGCACTCCCATGACAACAGGCTGCAAGTTGAGCAAGGATGATAAATCCCCAGATGTAGATCAAACAATGTACAGGTCTATGATTGGAAGCCTGCTGTATTTAACAGCCACTAGACCAGATATATTACAAGCAGTATGCATGGTTGCAAGATTTCAGGCCAGTCCCAAAGAAACTCATGTAACAGCTGTAAAGAGGATCTTCAGATATCTCAAGGGCACTATGGATTATGGGTTGTGGTACCCAAAAGGTAAAGATTTCACTTTGATTGCATATTCTGATGCAGATTGGGCAGGATGTATTGATGACAGAAAGAGCACAAGTGGAGGAGCATTTTATCTTGGTGACAAGTCGGTAGCATGGCACAGCAAGAAACAAGAATCAATATCTCTATCCACCTGCAGAGGCAGAATACATTGCAAGCAACAACATGTCGTACTCGGATATTATGGATGAGACAAACGTTGAAAGATATTGGTATTCATTTCAAAGAGCCAATTTCAATTAAATGTGATAACACTAGTGCTATCAACATATCCAAGAATCCAGGAATGCATTCAAGAACCAAACATATTGCAATCCGATATCATTTCTTGAAGGATAAAGTTGCAGAAGGAGAGGTCAAATTGGATTTTGTTCCAACTACAGAGCAAGTAGCCGATATATTCACAAAACCTTTGCCAAAGGAAGTATTTGAATACCTTCGAAAGAAGTTGGGAGTAGTCACACCACCCAAGCACTGACTAGCTATGGGAAACACATTCTCAGGGGGAGCATTCAAACTTTTTAAGTCTGAGAATGTTGTGCATAGACTCAGGGGGAGTCTGCAGCAGCCCTTTGGTATTATTGGCAAAGGGGGAGAAGAAATTGAGCAAGGTTGCAGTGTGTTGCCAACAATTCCAAAGGGGGAGATTGTTGAGCAAGGTGCAGCAAAAGAATTGCAAAAGTATTGTCATTGTTGTCAACACAGACATATTGATGTAGTTGATGCAGTTTAGAGGTCAGTCAGATCAAGTGCAGTGAATTTCAAGGAAAACAGAGGTGACCCGTATTCGAAATTGCGAGAAAAGACAAGGAAGAAAACTGTCGCGATATCGCGACATGTTTTCTGTCGCGATATCGCGACAAAACAGAGGAGAGAGAAAATGCAAGAAAAATTGTCGCGATTTCGCGACATTGCCGAGGAGAGAGAAAATGCAAGAAAATTGTCGATTTATTAAGGAAGAAGAGAAAATTGGATTTTGAGATTGGAGAGAGAAAATGCAAGAAAGATTGTCGCGATTTCGCGACATTGCCGAGGAGAGAGAAAGTGCATGCCAAAATTGTCATGATTTCGCGACATGGCCGAGGAGAGAGAAAGTGAAAGGCAAACTGTCATGATTTCGTGACATGCTGGCAAAGAAGGAAGCAAGGTGAAAAGATGTCATGATTTCGTGACATAAATGGAGGAAAGGAGCTTGCAACGAAAAGTGTCACGATATCGCGACACGTCGGGTTTTCGCGACCCGAAGAGGAGAGAGAATGCTCAGCAACAAAGGTGTAGCGATTTTGCTGCATGTTGAAATGAATGGCAACAAAGGTGTAGCGATTTCGCTGCATGATGGAAATGCAAGGCACAAAGGTGTAGCGATTTCGCTACAAATAGGAAGTGCAGAAAACAAAGGTGTAGCGATTTCGCTGCATGTTAAAACGAATGACAACAAAGGTGTAGCGATTTCGCTACAAGTGAAAAGGCACAAACAAGAAGGTGTAGCGATTTCGCTGCATGACAAAATGTATGGAAACAAAGGTGTAGCGATTTCGCTACCAGTCAAAATTGCAAAACTAAAAGATGTAGCAAGTCGAAAGCACAAGGCACAAAGTTGTCACGATTTCGCTACTGCATAAAGCAAAGATTGTACGGAAGCAGAGAACGTCGCGATTTCGTGACATGTTCCATTTTCGCGGTTGCTGGCAAAGAAGAGTGTACGAAAGAGGAAAGCGTCACGATTTCGTGACAAAGCTGAGGATGACGTCAGCAAAATTGAAAATGTCGTGATTTCGTGACAGAGTGCAAGGAAAGCTGCTGGAAGCTGAAAGTGTCACGATTTCACGACAAGAATGATGATGACGTCAGCAAAAGCTGAAAGTGTCACGATATCGCGACAAGGTGCAAGGAAAGCTGAAGTCGAAAGCGTCACGATTTCGTGACAACATTGAGGATGACGTCAGCAAAAGTTGAAAGTGTCACGATTTCGTGACAAGTTGCGAGAGAAGCCTCAGGAAGCCGAAAGCGTCACGATTTCACGACATCCTTAAGGATGACATCAGCAAATGTTCAAAGTGTCACGATTTCATGACATGAACAGAGGGAAAGCTTTCAAAAGCCAAAATGGTCATGATTTCGCGACAGCAAGGGCATGAAGGGTACGGCTACAAAAAGTGTCACGATATCGTGACAGGTAACAGTTGGGTAAAAGCCGAAGGAGCATGCAAGGTGACACGTGTCGAAAAAGCATACAAAAAAATCATGCAGCCAGTTACGTAAAAAGTAACTGAAGTCAGATCGGCAGTTACGCATTGACAGGTGTTGGACATGCACTAGAACAACTGTATATGCTTGATTGAAAAAGCATTCGATGCATCACATATGCAGTTTGAAAAAGCATTCGAAAAGCCGTATTTGAAGAATTTGAATAATCGAATATGAAGGATCAGAAAAGCTTTCAAAAGACGTATTTGCAGCATTCAAAATAGTCGTATTGCAAGGAATCGAACCGTCATATTGTAGGGTTTCGAATAGTCGTATTGCATGGATTCAACAACCGTATTGTAGGGTTTCAAACAGTCGTAGTGCATGGAATCGAACAGCCGTATTGCATGGATTCGAATAGTCAGAGTATGTGATTCGACTACATGCAGGATTGAAAGGTTATAAAAGAATAGTCGTACAGAGAAGATGTTGCTGCTGTAAGAGGGAAATTGCTGTAAAAAGAGGGTTAGAAAAGAGTCAAGAGAAAAATTAGCAGAGCCGTGAGAGTGTGCAGAGTTGGGTTAATTGCAGACCAGTCAGGGTCGTGCATGAAGTGAAGACATTCTTATGTCATTTTAAATTGAACAGAATTGCAGTCCAAGTTGGTGCTTGGTACTAGGGGTTGGTGCTCCATCTGTTGCAGCAGAAAATTAAGGGGTTGGTGCTCCTTCCAGTTGATGCTGGTAAAGTATTTGTAAAATTGATATTTTGCAAAGACTGGATTTGGATTGGAGTCCAAGCAGTCATTTTTGAGGAGTAGCCAAATTGGTGAACCTCGGTATATTGAGTGTTGTGGTGTGCTCTCTTGTTCAATTTGTTTTTCTAGTTTTCAAGTTCTCTTTATTTCATATTAATTGCTGTAGATATTAAAATTAATAGCTACACTGATTCACCCCCCCCTCTCAGTGTCATTGTGTGAATATCATTATAACTACATAATTACCTTTTTTACTATATATACTTGTCTAAACCTATCAAAATGAAATAAAACTATGGTTTAAAGTGCATTAATAAAATTGAAGTGCATAGAATGTGTAGACACCAAATCCTAGCCACTCATTATTTATACATTGAAATGTAAATAAAAATCCATGTAAATGATCAATTGCAAACCAAAAGATAAAGAGATATGACATAACATATATATTGGAAAACCCGAAGGTAAAAACCCTGCTTCCAAAAAAATTCTCCTAACATTTATTAAATTTAAATTGTCACAATTAAAAATATATAAAGGCATCCCACAGATCCTTGATATAAATCATGTATACAAAGAAAGGAACCTAACCATTCTTTTTTAAAAATAGCCATGCATATAAGGAAATTCCACATTCCCTTAATCCAAACTATTTATACAAATTACAAGAAACACATAAGAATCTCACAATTATTATGTGCAAATAATTATGAAATGATCATCAAATTTATATCAAGGAGAAAAATCATCATTTATCACAACATGGATTACTCATCATTAAGAACAATGAGAGAACCCCATAATTCCCTCGAAGAATGAATTCCACATTCATTCTACAGGATCAAAAAACATTCAATCCTTCATGAGATAAATTCTTCTAAATAAATTAGCAGAATCCACTAAGTAATCATGCTTATATCTATAAATTATGTTAAAAGTATATACATAGGAATCCATTCCCTCAAGAATGGATCTTCCTTCCATTCTTATCATAGTAGGACAATATTAGGAACCTTAGTCCAATTAAAGTATTAACTTCTCCATGTAATCCATCCATGTAGTACTAATCCAAGAATATAACCCTATCTATTATTTTACTTAAATTTACATCTTAGTATTCATGGCTAGAGAGAGTCCTCACTCCTCTTAAGAATAGTTCATCTAATCAGGATCATACTAATTTCACCAACCCATAAATCCTACAGTTCTTAACTAGAAAAGGGTCATAAAGAATCATTAATTGCATGATCGACACTTAGTGAGGAAAACCCATAATTTTCTCAAATAATGAGCTCCACAAACATTCTTTCCTTAACCACACCCTTTTCTACAAAAGAGTGTTTCTAATTACCATTGTATTCAAACCTAGTTTATTTAACCTCCTCCTAAGGTTGATTAAAAGTTTCAATTTTATTTCTAAGATTTTTTATAGGATTCAATCAAATTTTCTTCCCAAAAATTGTTTCAAATATAAATTAATCTCTTCCAAAATTGATTTTATGTATGTATTCAACTACCATTGAATTTCTCCTAAAATCGACCTAGGAATGCTTTCAATTGTTTAACAAAATATGCGCCTAGTTTTTCCATCAAATGTTCCATAAAAAATGGATTCTATATTAAGATTCAATTTATCTAAAATATATATTTCGATATCCTTCAAAAGATCTAGGCAAAAGAAGTTTGCTTCATAATATTTTTAATACCAAATGAAGGTCAATAGTCTCATCATAAGATCAATAGACCAATTAATCTTCCTACTAATCATAATGGAGGAGATAAACCCTTTTAATTCTAAATTATTATTAAAAATAAGAGATTAGTGTATTTAATCTCTAAATAATTCAATGGGGGTTAATTAATCCACTTAATCTACCCAAATCATTTTAACATCTCCTATTTATTTTAAAGCCTTATTAAATAATACAAGTTTATCTATAACATCTTAAGCACCACATTAATATTAATCACCCAACGGTTAAAATGGGTAATTTATGTTTTAACCAATGGCTAATTTGCCCAACGCTCAAATCGGGTAAAATTATGTATTAACCAATGGCTAATTTGCACAAAAGTCAAATTAGGGTTATGCATAGTGGCTATTTATCGCCAAATTGGCTAAAATTGGGATTTCCAAAATTTGGAATTGGCTAATTTATGGGACCCTTGACTAGGGCCCATTAGCCAAAACTTTATGGGTGCAAAATTTTTTTTGGGTTGATTCACTCCAATTTTATAATACATTGACCATTTTAAGTTTAAATTTCCAACATTACCCCTAATAATAGTGAACCTTCTACATATGTTTGGATACTATTCTCTTGGATTTTGAAACTGATTCGCCAATTTTTTATAAATATATTTTTGGGCTGATCCCTTATGCATAACCCTAAGTCAAATCACCCAATGGTTTGATTTGATCTAAGTAAACCAACAATATGAGACCACCATGTGGGACACGTGCTAGTAGAGGCATGTAGCATGAAAGCTAGCATGACCACTTGTGAATGGTCATTTAACTATGGAGGCTCAACTGCTATAAATAACTTTGAGTCTCCCACATCCTCAATGTGGGATAATTCTATGAGTACAATAATAAATAATTTACCCATACCATCCAATAATCAACCATTCAAAAATTTCCAAGTGGTGATGGATAATAGCGCATGAAGGAGCATAAAGTCTATGGATTAAACTTTACATAAGAGGACTAAAATGGTTCCACATGTCCTAAGCAAGTGCTATAGCTAGTGCATTGAGTGGTGGTAGAAACTTGAGAGAAGTTTAATTCTATTTAAACCATAGTAGCTCCTCCACACAGTCCATGTGGGACATTAGACATAGAGGTGTAAAATTTATATGAAATTCCTGAGTCTACCTGAATGTAAATTTCATATCTTAACCGATATTGGAGAAGTAAAATCGAAGATGTATCAAAATCAAATACTTTGGAGGCACTTGTAGTAGTTAAACTATTAATGTAATTCTCCTATCAATGCTATGTGAATCACTCAAATGCTTGTGGCTACTTGGTCATTTAATCAAGCAACTGTGCCCAATTACAAAAGTAAAAATGATGAAATATAAACCCTAATAAAACATCCTTGGTTCACCATATGATGGACACAAGAAAAAAATTGTTGTCATGGATTATTTGAATCATATAAGATAGTAATTTAGGCATTCTATGATCACCATATGATGGTCAAATTTAATCACAGGTTGTTCTAATTGGATATGAAGCTAACGTAGGCATCCTCTAGCAACTGGTACATAGGTATCAATAGAGCCAAACAACTAATTATCTAGCAACTGGTACATAGGTATCAATAGAGCCAAAAAACTAATTATCTAGGCTCAGTTATGAAACCCTTAATAGTCTAATCTAGTGTAATATACCTGATTCTAACACTAATCTTGGGTAGATCAACATAGCATTTCATTGGGAGAGGTATCCATTTTAGATGACTAAATCAGGGAGACATATAGAGAGATGTAAAATGTGATATTTTAACCTCCTATCAAGCATAAAGGTACCACCAATACATGTCTCAAGAGGATAGCAGATAGTTGAGGTCAAATTATAGCCTTTAGTCTCAAGAGGATAATGCAACAATCAAGGATGAATCATAAAAGACATCCTCTCAAGCATGGCTATATCTTACATGCATTGCATTGGGGATAATAGTGCTAAATAAAGGTGCTCATGTGCTCTAAACTACGTAACCACCATGCAATGGTTGCGAAGGTTATAATGGTTCTTTGTAGTGGTGGTTTGGTATGTAGGCAATGGTTTTGGGGTTTAATTAGTCCTATTCTATATTATTATTAGTTTTGGGGTTTAATCGATACTGATATATAATGTAGTCTCACAAGATAATTTATTTTGAATTAGAAATTATAATAACTAATTAGTTGTAGTAATAGTAGTATTAACAACATGGCCATACTTATAAAATTGAGGACCTATCAATGAATCACACATATGCTTAATTAAACTGAATATAAAACCATATGATAATTCATGACCATATAACTAGGGGTTTCCAAATGGTAGCAAACAATAAGAATAAAATATACCCAAATTATTTTAAAATGAAATACAAGAATTTATGGGGAAAGGTAAAGGTGAGATCCAACTTGGATATTTACGACTCCTTCAAAGCCTCCTCCTTCTTTCTCTCTGTGCTTGAGGTCCTGGAGATTTATGACTCCTTCAAAGCCTCCTCCTTTTTTCTCTTGCTTGCATTCTACTTCCCCATGCTTCTCCTCCTCTTTTCCTAGACTCTTGCTCTCTCTTTCTCCACTAATTAGCCTCTTTTTAATGAAGACTCTTCCTTCTTCATAAACCAAATAGTGGTTTAATTATTTTAATATTATAAGATGTCCCTAGTAGACAAACCCATGTGATTTAAACTAAAGAAGTATCTAGGTGGGGTGATGATGATAAGCCTCCTTGTTTCATGCCCCCCATTCTTAGGGACAAATACAAACATGGGGCTATTAGGAAATAGGAAGGTAATCTCTCCCATGTGAAGGGAAGTCATAAAATTATTCTAAAATTAGAAGGAGGTCCAAGTGGAGTTAAGGTGAATGACCTTAACTTGTTTTATGTTCCCCATTTCTCAAAACGTTACAAATTCAACACTATTAGGGATTAGAAAGGGATGAATAATCCTAAATAAAACCTATTTCATTTAATAATGGTAGTGTTCTTTTGGTCCAATTAAAATTGGGCAACTTTTGTGAAGTCCAAATCTCCTAATTGCTTATGCGATTAAACTAATTAATCATAATTAACTAAATTTAATTACCTTTTTCAAAATAAAATTAATACTTTCATAAAACCTCACAAAATCCCCTAATTAGGATTTTGTAGGAATATTTAGGGTCTACAATCCTCTAGTCAGGTATTAATTGATCCCTTAGATCAATTAATACCCTGTGGAAAAGATCCAATGGGGGTGGGCTATGAAAATCCCTTAGCACGAGGAATATATAATTCAGTCTTTCTGCTCCATAGTTATCATGCAAGGGTTTAACATATATGCCTAGTGCTTAACTAATTATCCTCTACAATAGATTCAGTTAGGACCATGCCATTACCCTAGCTTAGGACCTAGTATCTCTTGTTAATACATGATTAACGATAAGTTATCCCATACCAACCATCGTAGAGTAGTCTAGCTTTTGGTTCATGCTAGATTTACCTTAATCATGAGTTAAGCAAGGATCCATCATCGTACTACTCATACAATGACCTAGAGAAGATGTCCCATACCATCCCTCTTTATCATTCCTATCCAGACTCTTCCTGTTAGGAATGCAGCCACTCTCGATTCACAATAGGCTCTATTCCTGCATCCACCGGTATTGGGTATTTTAAGATAATTTAAATGGATATTATGACCCAAATTTTCTTGGGATAATTTCACAAATTAATTAGCAAAACAACTTTCTTTTGATTGATTTCATAAATTGTATAATAGATATTTCTCAAACTTCTCATTTTATCCAAATCACAATTCCCAAGGTAATTTCTCTCCTAAATTGGACTTACAATAAAATAAATAACTTCCAAATTGATAGAGCATCTAAATTTATTAATAAGACATCTAAAAAAAACTTTAAAGTAAGATAAAATAAAAATCATTCATTTTATGGATTTACATCTAAAAATCACAAATTTACCTATAAAAACAGTAACATCCCTTTTCTTTCAAAAATATTTATAATAAAATTCTATTAACATTTATTTTTTTAAAATAAACTATTGGACATCATGTACAATACTTTTAAAATTCAATGACATACTACTTTATTACGGCGAAAGGCTACCATGTCAGGAAGGTCAGCCCCTACAATGGCAGTCAGGAAGGTCAGCCCCTACAATGGCAGCCAAGGTCAGCCACGCCGTAAACAATATTAATATTTTATTAAAAAAACCGACATTAAGAAAATTATTGGCTGACATTAAGGGTTACGGTGGGATTTAAAATATTTACACTAGCTTAGATATATAAAATATATATATCTATAAAGGCCAAGAGTTATCAATCTTTGAGGTGTGATAGATAAACACCTCTAAATTGATAACACTCGACGTTTTTAGATATATATATTTTATATATCTAATTATTAATCACTATCTTAAAGGAGTATTCTTTCCTACACAAGCAAATAAGACATAAATAACATTTCGAACTATTATAATAACCTTATTATGTCTTGGTACAACTTTCCTTTAACCAAATTATCTAATTGAATAAGTAAACTTTATAAAGTTATTCTAACTGAAATAAAATAGAGTCACCTTATGTTTTCTCTTGGTAGCCTAAGTCAAGGAATGGACGTATTGTGTGTATTTTCTCTTTTAAACAAGTCAATATTTTCTTTATAAAATAAATAATGTGATATATAGAAGATTTATACTCTTACATTAGCATTCAATTACATGGGATTTTAATAACATATTTCCAAAACTCGTACCAAGTCAAGGATACTACACAAAGCCTATATTAAGGCTTTTGGAGCGAAGGCCAAAGATAAAAACATCTTAATCACATTGGACTCTTTACCAGTGAGCTCATTAATTCGATATTCAATCAATCTAAGATTTGACATTGCATTTAAGTTTTTAATTTGATATGCACAAGAACAAAGATAAATAACAATTATGTTTGGTTTTCAAATACGTAGTGAGACACAGTTATTTAGGCCAGCAACCACAATTAGAAAATTTGAGGGCAACTTCGATAATAATAATGTTTATTTTTATTTTTTAAATTCTCAGAGTGATTCCATTATCTACACTTAACCTAAATATAAAAACTCTTTTAAATGTTATCTTAAATAGAATCTTCATCTGGAGTTAAATGAAATACACTACTTGATTAATCAGGTATCAACACAGGAGCTTACAAGGTAGAAAAAATAATATAAATCTTATACGAAAAGGTTTTAAAAGACATCCTATTTTATATTAAGACACTTATGTCTTCTTATGGGAGCGCAAATGGAAAACATAATACAAGCTTGGCAGATATGGTTTATAGCCAGCGTCTTAAATAACTAAGCACAATACTATATCCGAAATTGAACAAAGATTGAAAGGGCAGATAAACGTATTTTTGGTCTTAAGTAAAAATCTCATCAGGTAACAAGGAAATATAATTTTTTGTAAAACTATAGATTGATTATCACATAGAAGACTACAATATTTTAATATAAGAAAACTTATAATTTTCAATATTAGTTGAGCACCTCTCTAACTACATATGCGCCAATAGCATAAAGTAGGTTCAACGACCACATCGAGTATATGCATACACAAATGACACCTTCAAATATTAACTTGGATTTATCACCCAAGGTTTTAAAGAGTATATATACATCAAGATATTTAACTTATTATATTTTAAATAATACTCCATAAAATACAACTGAAGGACATATCGATTGTATTGGTCCTTCCTACTATCTTGGACTATCCATTCTGTGATGCCAGATAAGCCTTCTCCTCTATCTAACTCTTCCATCACGTACCATAGAAAGGGTTGAAGTTTATGTGGTATCAGAACAACCTGCATAGATGAATACAATTACATGACCTCTCTTATTTTTTTAAGCAAGCAAACAATAAACACGTCTATGCAATTTTTACATAATTTTAAATATCATTGTGTAATTAGTAATTTTAGTTTAAATAGAAGGCATCATAAATAAATTTATCACCACAAGCACATAGTCTAACTTAATCCGATAAATTGTATTTCAACATTTAAATAAGTTAAAAGTTATGGACAACGATATTACCCAACCAAAACCTCAACACAAGTTGACTGGGAATCACCATAATTTTGGCCAATAGGCCGTCCTGAGCTGGGCTCAACTAGTTTAAAGCACCTACTCATCTACCCATGGTTCTTAACTCATCAGTGCAAGATTATTTAGTATTAAATCAAAGAGAATTATTCTTTATGAAGCAGCAATATAAAAAAAAAGGATAAGCATTGTTCAAAAAAAATAATGGGCAAGCATAGTTCTCATATCAATAAATATAAATGGCAACAATATTATATACAAGCATATCCAAAATACAAATCAAAATTACAGGCAGATTATCAAACAACCAAATAATTGGCTCTTCCAAAACCATATAACAACATCAAATCATTTTTAGAAATTACAGATAAACAGTAGGGTAGAATTCCTGTAGCACAGGGGTGCAGTATTCCTAGTGGGGAGGTGGTTCTCAAAGGCTTAGAATGATCAAATTACTATATTTAATTGAAGAACCAAATTGTACAATCGTGGAGTCTCCACAACCATTAATCTGCGACAACAAAACAACTTGTATGGATTCCAAATCATACCACTGTACGATCCTAAATCATATAGTGATAGTGCTTGTATGATTTTACACTCAGAAAATCCTTCAGATTCAATTTTTCAAGTTGCCTTACTCAATTTTGTAACTAAATTGTCCGATGTCAAATCGGGTAAGTTTTCCTTAATCGCATAAACTACCAAATCGGGTAAGTTTCTTTTGTACAATTTGTAATACATCTGATGTACAATTTTTATGAAATGAAAGTTCAGTAGCGTGCCAAATTGGATACTCTTCAGTATCAATCTCTCTTAGACAAGTTTTTGGAAGTTATGGAATATCCATTACTCCATTCTTATTGACATGCAAATTCTATCTTCAGGGTTTGAGAGAGTTCTATCCAATGGCAATATACAAAAATCATAAAACAACCTTCAAGATGTATGTATTAATACTATCCACCTCACAGATCATTCCTAAGGCTCACTCCAGTGTTGGTTCAATTCCCTCCTTCCAAGCAATGCATTAATCATCAACCACAAACATAAAGAAGTACATGCAACAACTAAATACTACAAAACATTACTCCATCATTCTAAAATTATATAATACATGAGAAAATACTATGAATTGTGGTTCTGCTTCATTACTTCTCAATAGTGCAATACAATCACTAAAAGATACACAATAATTATAGATATGCATTCCATACTCAGACTAATTAGACCAGATCATAACTAGACTAACCAGACCATCAAAATTGAAAAGGAGGTCTTATATAATGTTGCTCAGGCCATTCCAAGTAGTTCTTGAGGCAATTCATTATTCACAACTATCCATGCATAATGGAATACATAATTATATCCTTTTACTAAGTCTAAACACATGATTTATCAAATTCATGCACAATTACAACTCAAATTGTATTTCATTTGCATTTCATTACATTTCATGACACTTTGTATGGTTTGCCCTCTAGTTTGTACATTTTACCTCCTCCTTGTATGGTTTACTCATGCTTGTATGGTTTATCAAAACTGTCAAAATTGTCAAAACTAGATAAATATTCTTGTCATTTCTTTTAGGAGGTGGATTTTCTGCCTATAATTCTAACCTTTATATCACTTGTTATCTAGTCTCTGACACTCTACTTCCTTCTAAACTAGCACTCTCAAACATAAACCAAAAAAATACAAGATGCAAGATCCTTTAGGCTTATTCACCTACAAATTTATAGAAACAACATAAATACTAATCAAATCGAATGACATATCATGCACACATCCGCATTCAAGTGTTTGCAAGGTGGTATCTCACTCTAAGGTTTTTAGAAGAAAATATTTACGTTCCTTTATATTGCAAGTTTATGCTTGTTTATGAAAGTGTAAATATCTGAAAACCACACATTTAAGCTATTGCAACATGATAAAGGATTGAAAGCATATAATCTATGTAATCATTTGAAAAAATAAAATAAAAAGAAGGAATGCTCTCTTTTATTGATCAAATGAATATTTGATTACAAATCCATCCCTCTTAGGGATACCAAATCTTGATACAATGTTACAAATGCAAATGACCCCAAAATAGGGGAAGATGTGCTTCACAAGGTCTTCATGACTCCACCACTTTGTTTATATGAGGGATTACTTAGCCACCTCTGTACCTTTCGATTAATAAACTTGATCTTGATGATACTTTTCTCTATGATGCCATGATATCTACACACAAAGAACTTCAAGAAATATTAGCAACATATGAGACCTCTCGAGATAAGGTTTGTATCTTTGTTAATGTAAATTGTAAAGCAAAGCATAAATATGTATACATATTCCTAAAAGATTGATAAGAAAGCATGAAATAAAGCTTGAAACATACAAAGGAGCCTAAAGATACATGTAAACTTGCAAATGAAGCATAAAGAACCTAATGTATGAAAACATGTAAAGGAAAGCAAAGATACCTATGAAACTGATAATGAACCATGGAAATGCAGTAAAGATGACTAATCTATGCTAGATGAAGCTAAATGCATGATAAAATAGGAAATATATGACTAAATCAAAGGAATTTGCACGTCAAACCTAGGCCACTATCGCTCATAGCATCTGGCTATACTAGTCACTATCGATGTCAATAGCTAAGCCTACGGGCCACTATTGAAAATAGAGGACATAGAAGAAGTGTTCTACATCTTAAATTTGGCTTTTTGATGCTCAAATTAATTGACAAATGGATGGTCAAGGGTCGCCTATGTATTAAAACATAAAATTGGTGGCGTATTGTCTCAGATTCACGGTTGATTGAATGAGAATTGCAAGCTTGCTCCTCAAGCCGTTGGAAGATCCATTAAAACAACAACAGTCATCACTCTACAATTTAACAAAATTTTAGCACTCCTCAAGGGATACACAAATTAATTCTCCAATTTGGTAGGGCTTCGCTATGGTAACTTTAGGATCTCTCATGCCTCTTTGGGAGGTCTATAAATAGAATTTACCAAATCCTAATCTTGGCTTCTCAAGGAAGCCACGATCAAGAATCGATTGGCATGAGTAGTTGGGAGGAACCCTATGGAAGCTTCGCAGCCCAAGACTGCTCAAGAACCATTGCAAGTTTTTTATTGCAACTGATTTTTCTCGGATTGGGAAGCCCAATTTAGTTACAAGGCTAGCCGCTCTTGCTCAGTATGGCTAGGGGCATGTATACCCTTAGCCGCTATTGGCAGGCATGGCTAATGCTTAGCCACTTTGATCATCAGTAGCTAGGATCTTAGCTACTGATGCCATCAACAACTAAGGCTGTATATGCTTAAACTACCTAAATGAGTGGTTAGAACCACTACTTGGTCTTGGAAATGTCTAAGCTCATTCATATGGTCTAGAAAGGTGCCCATATGAGTAGTATCCTAAACATGATGTATTTTAGGTGTCTAGAGATACCCATTTTGGGATACGTTGTATGGAAAAACATGATGCTGAGCAAAAATAGACCACCTAAAGCCATATTGTAGGTTTACTAATGTTCATTGATATGGTCAACGTTAGATGCCCCAATCACAGAAAGGACATGCATATCAAAATAATTACTTCAAATGGAATAGAAGACTTAGCTTTGAGTAAAGCTTTGAACGTGATCTGCATGAAATCAATACGGATTGTTCGAATGATAATGAACGAAAAATAGATTGCCAAATATTTAGTTCATTATGTATGATTTTTTTTCCTAGCAATAGGGTAAGCTTGTGATAGTTGTTAGCAATGATTCATAAGACGAATGCAATTTACATGATTGAGTGTTCAATGGTTGATTTTGATTAAGAATGTTGTTATAATGACTACCCCCTCAAGCGATGATTCAATGAGGAAAAGACAAGTGATGAAAGTGATGAGTCGCTTAACCAAAATGATTGATTTGGATAGTTCAAGATGATTGCATTTGTTATTAGGTAGGTCCTATTACAGTTGTCATTTCAACCATTAATAGTATTTGTACATCTCTATCCTGTAGAGCAGTCCAACCACAATGGCCTTCTTAGAGAATCAAGATGATAGCAATTCCATTTAAGCTTGTGCTAAATTACTATGTTCGATGATCTGATAAAATTTCATAGAAGAAATGAAATGAATACCTCATTCCTATAGGGTAGTCCAACTTCCATGGCCTTCTTCGGGATTGAAGTGAAGATATTTCAAGTCTACAATGAATAATTTGGGTCAAATAGACTTATGGTAATTTACTCATCTTGCCAAATAGCATGGAGCACAAGTCACTGCAACCCTCAAGTGTGTAGAATAAATAACTATGTATGAGGCATATTTGAAATTTGATTTATTTGTTATTTTGATAAATTTTGAAGATTCTAGACCGGTAGATATGCATTAATATCCATTTTGAAGCTCCTCATGGTGATAAATTTGGAACATTTATTGCTGGTTCTTAGCTGCTATCAAAAGCCACAACTAGTTTTTGTAATTTTCTTAGCTGCAGTCGACGTCAGCAATCGGGGGAAAGATGAAAAGTATAAAAGAAAATTTAGGGTTTTTATTCTTCATTATTTCTAGCTGGCTTGAGTGACTAGTGAGCTCTGAGGGAGATAAGGAGAAATTTGATATGGAATACTGCCCAACTTACCTTTCACCACTATGGTGGATCAACCGGAGGCCTCTACTAGTGGTGGAGCTAGAGTTCCTAAGGTAGGCTCTCTATCTCTCTCTAATAAATTTATGCATTAATAAAATGACCCTCAATAAGTAATGAGATTAAATGAACTTCACTAAACTACATGTAATGAACCTCACCTTAGTTAGGTTTAGCATTAGGTTAGATTAGTGGGTGGGTTTAATTTTTTTGAGCAATTTTAGGGTGGGAAACGACCACGCATGGAGTACTTCTTGTAGCTACTATTGGCATCGATGGATTCAATTTTCCAATTGGGGGTTGCTGTCATTGTGAGCGGCTAGGTTCAAACCCCAATGGTCAAAAAATGACCATTGGTGATTAGCCACTGATGAAATTGGTGATGGCCATGGCAGCTGCTATCGACATGAGTAACTAAGGAATCTTAGCCAAATTATTTTAATTTTTTAATGTTTTTTTTGAAATCTAAGGGTGATTATGCATTTGGATTTGCACCTTAGACCTTAAATACATGGGTACGAGAGCCTAATTTTTAATTGAGTTACTGCTCCAGTTAGATCACATAGATTGGAATTGGTTTAGGGTCTTGGACCTTAGTTACATTATCAGATTACCGAAGATCATGTCAGACTAGGTCTACATTATAGCCCTAGCCCATCGATGGGATGCTAGGACTAATACATTTCATATTCCAACAGGAGAGATGATGGTGACACTTTAGGATGTCTACCGAATTTTTTAGGATTCCCATAGATGGATGGGCTATCACCTCTTTGGCTACTATAGTGAAGACCATAATATTTTAGAGGATATTTGGTGATAGGCACATTGAGGCATTGGGTATCATCGAGCATGGTGGAGTGCCAATGACCTATTGGTTCTAGGAGGATATCTTCTCACGGTGTCAGACCATTCTCATGCACATTATATATAATGTGCTATTACCCGACACCTTAGGTGTGAGGTTCCCATGAAATATTTTAGCGATGGTTCAAGATTTACTTGATAGCACTAGGCTACCGATTATGGAATGGAGGAGCATGCTGCTAGCTCATCTCTATGATGAGATATATCAAATTACATGGTGGGTATGAGTAGGCATTGGATGCAGCCTACTACTATAGATTTGGAGGTGGGAGCACATTAAGATAGATGACTAATATATGCTGATGTGCTCCCACCTTTGTATCTTTAGATCACGAAACTTGATCTTGATGATCCTTTTATCTATGATGCCCTTATATCTACACACAAAGAACTTCAAGAAATATTAGCAACATATGAGACCTCTCAAAATGAGGCTTGTATATTTGTTAATGCAAATTGTAAATTAAAGCATAAATGTGTATAAATATGTATAAAGATGCTTAAAGATTGATAAGAAAGCATGAAATAAATCTTGAAACATACAAAGGATCCTAAAGATGCACATAAACTTGTAAATGAAGCATAAAGAACCTAATGTATGAAAACATGTAAAGGAAAGCAAAGATACCTATGAAACTGATAATGAACCATGGAAATGCAGTAAAGATGACTAATCTATGCTAGATAAAGCTAAATGCATGATAAAAATAGGAAATATATGACTAAATCAAAGGAATTTGCATGTCAAACCTAGGCCGCTATCGCTCATAGTAGCTGGTTCTACTAGTCACTATCGATATCAACAACTAAGCCTATGGGCTGCTATTGAAAATAGAGGCCACATAAGAAGTGTTTTGCATCTTAAATTTGGCTTGTTGATGCTTAATTTCCTTGACAAATTAATGGTCAAGGGTCATATGTCTTAGAACACAAAAGTGGTGGCGTATTATCTCAGATTCATGGTTGATTGATTGAGAATTGTAAGCTTGCTCCTCAAGCCATTGGAAGCTCCATTGAAACAACAACAATTGTCACTCCACAATTGGACAACATTTTGGCACTCCTCAAGGGATACACAAATTCATTCTCCAATTTGGTAGGGCTTTGCTATGGTAAATTTAAGATTTGTCATGCCTCTTTGGGAGGTCTAATAATAGAATTTCCCAAGTCCTAATATTGGATTCTCAAGGAAGCCAAGATAAAAAATAAATTAGCTTGAGTAGTTGGGAGAAACTCTCTGGAAGCTTTGCAACCCAAAACCACTCAAGAACCATTGTAAGTTTTTCATTGCAACTAATTTTGCTCAGATTAGGGAGTCCAAGTTAGTTACAAGACTAGCCACTCTTGCTCAACATGGCTAGGGGTATGGCTACCCTTAGCCACTATTGATAGGGATGGCTAATGCTTATCCACTCTTATCATCAACATCTAGGATCTTAGCTACTGATACCATTACCAGCTAAGGCTGTATAGGTCTAAACTACCTAAAATGAGTGGTTAGAACCACTACTTGGTCTTGGAAAGGTCTAAGCTCATTCATATGATCTGGAAAGGTGTCCATATGAGTAGTATCCTAAATATGATGTGTTTTAGGTGTCTAGAGATGCCCCTTTTGGGATACATTGTGTGGAAAAACATGATGCTAAGCAAAAATAGACCACCTAAAGCCATATTGTAGGTTTGCTAATATTCATTGATCTGGTCAAAGTTAGATACCCTAATCATAGAAAGGGTGTGCATCTTAGAATCATTGCTTCCAATGGAATGGAAGGCTTAGATTTGAGTAAAGCTTTGAACATGATCTACATGAAATCGATACTGATTGTTTGAACGATAATGATCGAAAAATAGATCGCCAAGTATTTAATTCATTATGTATGCTTTTTTTCCTAGAAATAGGGTAAGCTTGTGATAGTTGTTAGCAATGATTCATAAGATGAATGTAATTTACATGATTAAGTGTTCAATTGCTTATTTTTATTATGAATGTTGTTATTATGACTACCCCCTCAAGTAGTGAGTCGATGAGGAAAAGACAAGTTATGAAAGTGATGAGTCACTTGACCAAGATGATTGATTTGGATAGTTCAAGATGATTGCATTTGTTATTAGGTAGGTCCTATTATAGTTGTGATTTCAACCATTAATAGTAATTTTATATCTCTATCCCGCAGAGTAGTCCAACCACAATGGCCTTCTTAGGGAATCAAGATGATAGCAATTCCATTTAATCTTGTGCTAAACTACTATGTTTGATGATCTGATAACATTACATAGAAGAAATGAAATGAATACCTCATTCTTATAGGGCAGTCCAACCTCCATGGCCTTCTTTAGGATTGAAGTGAAGATATTTCAAGTCTATAATGAAAAATTTGGTTCAAATAGCCTTATGGTAATTTACTCATCTTGACGAATAGCATGGAGCACAAGTCACTGCAATCATCAAGTGTGTAGAATAAATAACTAGGTACAAGGCATATTTGAAATTTGATTTATTTAATTTTTTTATTATTTTGATGATTTTTGAAGATTCTAAATTGGTAGATATGCATTAATATCCATTTTGAAGCTCCTCATGGTGAGAAATTTGGAACATTTATTGCTGGTTCTTAGCTGCTATCAAAAGACAAAACTAGTTTTTGCAATTTTCTTAGCCACTGTCGACATCAGTGGTCGGTGTTGCCCTAATATGCACCTATTGTCATCATCAGCGGTCAAGGGAAATATGAAAAGTATAAAAGAAAATTTAGGTTTTTTATTCTTCATTATTTCTATTTGGCTTGAGTGACTAGTGAGCTCTAAGGGAGAGAAGGAGAAATATGATACAGAATGTTGCCCAACTTACCTTTCACCACTATGGCAGATCAATCAGAGGCCTCTACTAGTGGCAGAGACAGAGCTCCTAAGGTAGGCTCTCCATATCTCTCTAATAAATTTATGCATTAATAAAATGAACCTCACTAAGTAATGAGATTAAATGAACTTCACTAAACTACAGGTAATGAACCTCACCTTAGTTAGGTTTAGTAGTAGGTTAGATTAGTGGGTGGGTTTAATTTTTTGAGCAATTTTGGGGTGGGAAATTACCATGCGTGGGGTCCTTCTTGTAGCTACTATTGGAATTTATGGCTCCCAATTTGCCAATTGGGGGTCACTATCACTGTGAGCAGTTAGGTTCAAATCCCAATAATAAAAAAATGACCATTTATGATTAGCCATTGACGACGTTGGCGATGGCCATGGCAACTGCTAGAGACATGAGCAGCTAAGGAACCTCAGCCACATTATTTTAATTATTTGATATATTTTTTGAAATCTAAGGGTGATTATGCATTTGGATTTGCACCGTAGACATTAACTGCATAGGCATGAGAGCCTAATTTGCTTCTTGAGCTACTGCCCCAGTTAGATCACATAGACTGAGATTGGTTTAGGGCATTGGGCCTTAGTTACATTGTCAGATTACTGATGATCATGTCAAACCAAGCCTACGTTATAGCTCTAGCCCATCGATGGGATGCTAGGACTAATACCTTTCATATTTCAACTGGAGAGATGACGGTGACACTTGAGGATGTCTACCAGATTTTTTAGGATTCCCATAGATGGACGGGTTGTCACCTATTTATCTACTATAGTGAAGACCACAATATTTCAGAGGGTTTTTGGTGATAGGCACATTGAGGCACTCGATAACATCGAGCATGGTAGAGTGCCAGTGATCTATTGGTTCTAGGAGGATGTCTTCTCATGGTGTCATGCTGTTCTCATGCACATTATCTATAATGTGCTATTACCCAACACCTTAGGTGAAAGGTTCCCTTAAAACATCTTAGCGATGGTTCAAGATTTACTTGATAGCACTAGGCCACCGATTATGGAATGGAGGAGTATGTTGCTGGCTCATCTCTATAATGAGCTATATCATATTATGTGGTCGGGGTGAGTAGGCATTGGATGCAACCTACTACTATAGATCTGGATGTGGAAGCACATCAGGATAGATGACTAATCTATGCTAATGTGCTCCCATATCTATATATTTAGATTAAGAAACTTGATCTTGATGATCCTTTGCTCTATGATGCCCTGATATCTACACATAAATAACTTCAAGAAATATTAGCAACATATGAGACCTCTCGAAATAAGGCTTGTATCTTTGTTAATGCAAATTGTAAATCAAAGTATAAATGTGTATAAAAATGTATAAAGATGCCTAAAATATTGATAAGAAAGCATGAAATATACAAAGGATCCTAAAGATGCATGTAAAATTGCAAATGAAGCATAAAGAACCTAATGTATGAAAACATATAAAGGAAAGCAAAGATACCTATGCAACTGATCATGAACCATGGAAATGCAGTAAATATGACTAATATATGCTAGATGAAGCTAAATGCATCATAAAAATAGGAAATATCTGACTAAATAAAAGGAATTTGCATCTCAAACCTAGGCCTCTATCGCTCATTGCAAACTGGCTCTACTAGTCACTATCGATGTCAGTAGCTAAGCCTGTAGACCGCTATTGAAAATAGAGGCCACGGAAGAAGTATTTTGCATATTAAATTTGGCTTGTTCATGCTCAATTTCATCAAAAAATTGATGGTCAAGGGTCACTTGTGTCTTAGAACACAAAATTGGTGGCATTCATGGTTGATTTATTGAGAATTACAAGCTTACTCCTCAAGCCATTGGAAGCTCCATTGAAACAACAACAGTTGTCACTCCACAATTGGACAACATTTTGGTACTTCTCAAGGGATACACAAATTTGTTCTCCAATTCAGTAGGGATTCACTATGGTAAATTTAGGTTCTCTCATGCCGCTTTGGGAGGAATATATATAGAATTTCTCAAGTCCTAATCTTGGCATCTCAAGGAAGCCAAGATCAAGAATCAATTGGCCTGAGTAGTTGGGAGGAACCCTCTGGAAGCTTCGCAGCCCAAAAACACTCAAGAAACATTGCAATTCTTTTCATTGCAACTAATTTTGCTCAAATCGGGGAGCCCAAGCTAGTTATAGGGCTAGCCACTATTGCTCAATGTGACTATGGGTATGGCTACCCTTAGCCGCTATTGATAGGCATGGCTAATGCTTAGCCACTCTGATCATCAACAACTAGGATCTTAGCTACTGATGCCATCAACAACTAAGGCTATATAGGTCTAAACTACCTAAAATGAGTGGTTAGAACCACTACTTGGTCTTGAAAAGGTCTAAGCTCATTCATATGGTCTAGAAAGGTGCCCATATAAGTAGTATCCTAAAAATGACATGTTTTAGGTGTCTAGAGATACCCCTTTTGGTATATGTTGTGTGGAAAAACATGATGTTGAGAAAAAATAGACCACCTAAAGCTATATTGTAGGTTTACTAATGTTCATTTATCTGGTCAACATTAGATGCCCCAATCATAGAAAGGGCATGCATCTCAAAATCATTGCTTCCAATGGAATGGAAGGCTTAGCTTTGAGTAAAGATTTGAACATGATATGCATGAAATCAATACTGATTGTTCGAATGACAATGACCAAAAAATATATTGTCAAATATTTTGTTCAGTATGTATGCTTTTTTTTCCTAGAAACAGGGTAAGCTTGTGATAGTTGTTAGCAATTATTCGTAAGACAAATTTAATTTACATGATTGAGTGTTCAATTATTGATTTTGATTATAAATGTTGTTATAATGACTACCCACTCAACCGATGAGTCGATGAGGAAAATAAAAGTGATGAAAGTAACGAGTCGCTTGACCAAGATGATTGATTTGGATAGTTTAAGATGATTACATTTGTTATTAGGCAGGTGCTATTACAGTTGTGATTTCAATCGTTAATAGTAATTGTACATTTCTATCCCATAGAGAATTCTGATCACAATGGCCTTCTTAGGAAATAAAGATGATAACAATTCCATTTATGCTTGTGCTGAATCACTATGTTCGATGATCTGATAAAATTGCATAGAAAAAATAAAATGAATACCTCATTTCTATAGGGTAGTTCAACCTCCATGGCCTTCGGGATTGAAGTGAAGATATTTCAAGTCTACAATGAATAATTTGATTCAAATAGCATTATGGTAATTTACTCATCTTGCCAAATAGCATGGAGCACAAGTCACTACAACCGTCAAGTGTGTAGAATAAATAACTAGGTATAAGGCATATTTGAAATTTGATTTATTTGATTTTTTGGTATTTTGATAATTTTTGAATATTATGGACCGGTATATATGCATTAATATCCTTTTTGAATCTCCTCATGGTGAGAAATTCGAAACATTTATTGCTTGTTATTAGTTGCTATCAAAAGCCATAACCAGTTTTACAATTTTTTTAGCCGCTGTCGACGTTAGATGCTAGGACTACGAAGGTCTATGACACTTGGTGGGTTTCTAGGCTATGGTAGGGTGCAAGTCCTCTAGGGCACTATAGGGATGGAGATACTATTGAGGCTACATAATATGACCCTCATGGGTGATGAGTGCATCCTAGTATGGAGGGTGAGTGGGGTTAGGTTGTTGCATAGGTAGAGGAGCCATAGGAGGAGGATAAGAATGAGGAGGATACCCCTAATATTGAGGAGTCACCATTACAAGATGAGGTGTACAACTTATAGGAAGAGCTATAGATATCCCACTATCAGATCATGGAGAGGGATACCTCTCTTGCTACAACAAAAATCTAGATGAGTGTGGGATAGGTGTGATGGGGAGGGTATGAGGAGGAGAGGACTCTCCTCCAGGATAAACTAGACTTAGCTCAGGTTACTATCGACAAGGTCACTATATAGAGGGACCTATTATAGGTAAATATTGATGCTAGGACTTTTGATAGAGATCTATCTATATCTAGCTAGAGGCTACTCCTATTGCTCCAGGGTAGGCTACAACAAGTACCCCTTTTACAGGAGATGTAGTAGCATTGCAGGCATAGGTGGCTAGGTTGCAGGGTTTGATTAGTTAGTATGATGCTAGGAACTAGTATAATGGGGCATACATCATGTAGATAGAGGGGTAGGTGGCTTTTTATATTGGCACTCTACCCACTCGATCGACTACAAGAGGATCTCACAAGAGTCTGAGTGAATCTAGATATTCCTCAGTGCACCCTAGTCATAGTTCAGGGACTCGATCAGAGAAATAAATGGGCACCAGCTCTAGGCAACCTCATAGAGAGGGAGCTGAGGGAGGAGGTGACTCAGGGGGTGCATATGCTACATAATAAACATGATGTCTTGTATTATTTTTTAGTTTAAGGTCTGAGAACCAACACTATTGTAGCCTGCAGGTATTTTTGTACCTCATGTACTTATTGACATCTACACACACACACACATACATACATACATACATACATACATACATACATACATACATACATACATACATACATACATACATATATATATATATATATATATATATATATATATATATATATATATATATATATATATATATATATATATATATATATATATATATATATATATATATGATACTATTTTATTGCTCATTATGTGTATCATGTTATTGTTTTATATTTATGTTATGCATATGTGGATGCAATTATTATATGATTTTTTGATTATGCTATATGGATGCAATGTACTAATGACATGCACTAGCTAGGTGATATATGTATGAGTAGATGCTATGATCTATATGTATATATGCACTACTATGTATGCATATATGGATGCAATGGTGAATGTTAAATGCATGTTTAATTTGTTTCAATTGTTTATGCCTTTAATCTATGTAATGTGATATGAAAAATGGTACGTAATGTAATGCATTATTTACATGCTGATGATCTAATGCAAATAAAGCTATATGTTTTAATCACTTAAAACATAATGAATGAATCTAGTATGTTTTTAACAAACTAATTGATGACACCATAGAAATGTATAAAAATCATGAGTGAAAATGGTAACTCTTATCATAAGAATTAATCATTTTAGCATCCATATGTAAAATGAGATAATGTGAGATGTATGTGTTTTCTCTATAAGCTTTTGTAAATTAAAATATATGCATAAAATAGTTAGTGTGCGTATAAATATCATTGCTGATATCCATTTGGTATCTATCCTATTTCATGAACACCCCGTAATAAAAAAGTTTACAAGGAAAATTGTGTATGATTGATGAGATGATTTCTTGCTATAAGGGATTTTTGAGGTTTTCCAGGGGACTCAAACACCCTAGTTGACTAATCAAAATATGTATAATGACTACACAAGACTTCTCAAAGATAAAAGCCTTTGTTGTGAAGACCAAGATATTCATTATCCCTATGTGTGCAAATGAATGTATTAGATAAAACATAAGACTACCTCATTTCCAGGTGGGATTCATTCAGCCCATTGCTATAATGAGGATCACCATATGTTCATCATAATCCTAGGTTTGGAAGCAGTTAGACTAGACTACTAGGTAATACAGGCCACCTAAAGCTAGCTCATTTGTAAATTGCTTAAAACTACCCCATTTCTAGGTAGGATTCATTCAACCCATTGTTGTAATGGGGATCACTCAATGACTTTCAAATGCTAACCATTCCAGGGATTCAAGATCTTCACCCCCTTATTTTATTTCAATTTCTTGGGATACTTGCTCATGCTTAGTGATGAAAATCACTATTTATTTTGTATTTTGTATTTTTTTTTGGAGTAAGGGATTTTCTTAGTGATGATAATCATTGTTTATTTTACTTTTCTTTGATTTGGGATTTTTCTTATTTTGTATGAAAGCAAGGGATTTCTTTGGGTAGGGGGGAACTTGTCATTTTTTCAATGATCAACACTCTAGACCATGCACATCACAAAATGAGCAAGTAAAAATCTTTCACTTAAGATAACTAGGACCACTTTGTAGTGTTCATCTTTTCCTTGTTCAAACTAAGATTATTAATATTTAAATTGTGATGGGATTTTGAAGTATGTAAGGTATAATAAAAACTAGACCTTATCTTCAAAAGTAAAGATATATTTCTACAAAATTTGATAAGATCACTAGGTATGGTTGATGATCAAAAAACCCTAGTATATACCTTATAGCAACAAGAAGGGTTGTGTTGAAAAACATAATTACTCACAAGGGATGATGGATGGTGATGATGTAAAGATGCATGATTAGCATACAAACATGGTGTAATTTGTAAGATTGTAAACACAAGCTATCCTAATGCAAGTACAATGGATGACATACCCAATGCAATGCAATTAAATGAATGTATGTGCAAAATGAAAATGAAACACAAAATGTAAATGTTTTTGTGTGTTTAATGTTTTGCAATGTTCTTAAATTTTATTGCTTTTTGATTTGTTTGGATTTTTGATGTTTTAAATTATTTTTGTTATTTTGAGTGCTTTTCAAATGTTTTTGGATTTTTGATTTTATGTATGAAATACCTTTAGATGAATAATTTTGAGAGGTTCAGGCTCTTCAACACCTTCTAGCGATGATAGGTGATAGGTACTAGGTCCAATCTTCTCTGAAATGATAAATGGACCTAACCAGTTGGCCGTAAATTTATCTTGTAGATGTGGTGGTAGGTTTGAGTTCTATTGGTTCTCTTTTTAGCACAAGATTCCCAAATTTAAAGTCTCTTAGGTGGACTTTATTATTGTAAGATCATTTTAGCTGATCTTGGTAAACTCAAAGATGCTCAAGAGCATTCATGCAACGTTCATCAAGAAGCGTCAATTGATCTAGGCGAGCTTGCCACATAGTGTCATCATCGATGAACTCTTTAAATGCAATACATAATGTTGGAATTTCCAATTACATGGGCATGATTTCCTCTGAACCATATACTAGTGAGAACGGTGTTGCCATAGTGGGCATTCGTATACTAGTCCTATAAGCCCATAATGCAAGAGGCAGCTGAATATACGAATCTTTATGATTTTCTTGAATAGTTTTCTTTAAGATTTCTACCACTATTTTGTTCAAGGCCTCTACTTTTATGTTTGCTTGGGAATAATATGGAGTTGCAAAACTATGTTGAATATTATACTTAGATGTTAAAGACCTTATAATTTTTTTTTTGAATGAAGTTCTATTATCCGATATGATATTGGATGGTATCCCAAAATGATATATTATATTATGGAGTATGAACTCCACAATACATACTATAATCATTGTAGCTAAAGGGATTGCCTCCACCCACTTGGTGAAATATTCAGTGGTCATTCTAATAAATGTATGTCGTATCAAAGACAAGGGAGAGATATTACCAATTAGATCCAAAACCCATTGAGAAAATGACCAATCTATTTGGATGGGATGTAAGGCCTACGATGTCAGGTGTGTAATATTAGCATGATGTTGGTATTTAGCACACTTTTGGACATAAGCTGTGCAATCCTTCTCCATAGTGGGCCAATAGTAACCCATTTGAAGGATACACTTGATGATGGCCATACCTCTAAAATGGTCATCACATGTACCATCATGAGTTTTTGAAATCACCCAAGCTGATTCTTGGAGCTCAAGGCAATGAAGGAGAATTCCATAATAGCCATGATGATACAAGATGTCTCCTAACAAGACATATCTAGTCACTTTTTTTTTGAATGATATTTTTGCAGCATGTGACAATCCTTGTGGGATTAATCCAATCTTAAGGAAATCATGTAATTATCATAACCAATATTGATAAGCAATGTATTCAATTGATTTGATGATGTGTTCATACTACAATTTGACTTGTACAAATGTAGATTGGGAAACAATATTATGGAGAATAGTGGTACCATTCTTTGCAAGACCTTGCAATATAAAATATCCTTAAGGTGCCTTATTCAGAAAGTATCTAGATCTATAGAACCACTCATGGTTTGGTTCTATATGAATCATATGGACTGATTCATGATTTTATTGAGCCTCATGTTGTATCATAGATTGTGATAGCATTTTTACCTAGATGGTAGTGAAGTCAATAGATGGATTCTAAAGGATTAAGAATCCCAAATATGCCATAGTGTTTGCAAATATTTTGGATGTTCGAGGGATTGAATCGATGTCATACCACTTCAATTGGGCTAGGTAAGTGTGCACAAGTTTCTTGTATGCTTTCAAAATGGGACACCTACACTGATAAATTCCCTTAACTTGATTTACTATGAGAATGGAGTCACCAAAGATATTCAACTTTCTGATATTCATGGTGAGAGTTGTTTGGATACCCAAAATTAGGGCCTCATACTCAACATTGTTATTGGTGCAATGGAAGTTAAGTTTAAATGAAAAAGGCATTGCAGCACCTTGTGGTGTGAGAAACACAATCCCTGCACCACCCCCTTGCTCACATTTTGAACCATCAAAGAACAAAGATATATCGACTTGATTATCTAGTTCTTCAGGTTCAAGTGACTCTGATAATGCAAATACTACATCATCGAGAAGTTTTATGACAAGAGGCCTATGATCCTAAAGAGGGGTCTCTGATAGTTGATCAGCTATAACTTATCCTTTGATTTAATTTTGATTGATGAATTCTAGGTTGAATTCTATCAATAACATGATCCACTTTGCAGTACGTGTGTTATGATGTCTTGTTCATCATGTATTGTAAAGGATTTTGTTTTGATATTATATATGTCATATGGATCAGCATATAGTTGCATAAATTCTTAGTTGCAAAAATACTACTAAGCACAACTTTTATACGTATGCATATCACAACTCGTAACTGACCAAGGTTCAGATGATGTAATATATCACCTACTCTTTGTATTGCATATTCTTCTGGGCTAGCATGGTTACCAGTGCAAAGTATGTGGTGGATATATACAATAAAAATGACATATATGGTCTAGGTGGAGTTAATAATAGTGGCAATTCTAGGTATTGTTTGATCTCAATAAAGACATTTTTGCAATATTCATCCATGTTAAGTGTGACCCCCTTGTGTAGCAGTTGATTCATGGGTTCACATTTATTTGATAGATACATGATGAAGCACTTTATGGATGCTACCTTACCTTTAAGGCTTCTTAATTATTTGATGTTTATGGGAGGGCCCATTTCCAATATAGCCTTGACCTTCAATGGGTCTACTTCGATCCCTCATTTAGAAATGATGAATCCCAAGAGTTTACCTAAAGTTACACCAAAGAAACATTTCGTGGGGTTCAACTTGACATTGTGATCAATAAAGCGATCAAAGACTTTCCTCAAGACCTCGACATGCTCTTCAAATAGCAATTACTTGGCCAGTAAGTCATCAATATATTCTTCTAAGATTTTATACATATAATCATGAAAAATGTATGTCATAGCCCGTTGATATGTGGCACTAGTATTTTTGAGGCCAAATGGTATAAATTTATAGAAAAATATTCCCCATGGAGTGGTAAAAGTATTTTTGTGCTGATCTTCGAGTTTAATACGATTCTAGTTGTAATAAAAAAAACCATCCATGAGAGAAAGCATTTCGTGACCTATAGTTGCATCTACAAGAGCATCAATATTAGGCAATGAAAATGAATCCTTGGGTGTTGCCTTATTGAGGTCCCTAAAATTTGTGCATATGTAGATTATTCCATTAGGTTTTCCTATGGATACCATGTTTGATACCCATTTTGGATAGTCGATGGGAATTATGAACTCTACATCCAACAACTTTTGCAGTTCATCTTTAATAATCAAGGTGATGGTTGGATGCATCTTCCTAAGTTTTTGCTTGACTGGTTTCTTGGTAGGGTCCAACAAAAGGTTACGAATAACCAATTTTAGATCTAAACATGACATGTCCTTATAGGTCCAAGAAAAGATATCAGGTCTCTATTTTAATAGAGGAATGAGGTTGGCGCACTCCTTAGGAGATAAGCTCTCTCTAAATTTAACCTTCCTTGGATTGGTGGTATCATCGCTGATATCCACTTCAAAGGTTTCCTCTATTGACATATGTGATCCCTCCTCAAGTTGGTGAGGCGTAGGGATAAAATGGATGTCATATTTTGGGTTTAAAGGTTCCACAAAATTAGGATCAACCTCAACATGATAGACATCATGTGCACAACCTAGCACAAAATGGAATGGTTGTAGCATTTCTTCGTTAGGAAAGAAATCTTCAGGATCTAGGGGTGAATTGATGCGATCAAAATAAATGGTCTCATGATTGAGGTGTAAAGGTTTTTAAGGATTGGATGGATTATGGGTGGAGTGGTCATATCGATGGATATCATGTTAATGGAATGAAATAAATCTCTAGGACCACATGGATGAAACTCACTAAATATGATTTCTCCTCCATGCTCTACATGTGGCTCAAGCGGTAAGGGGATCACTAAGTCTACTTTGGGAATAAACACAAAAATTGGATCCTCAAGGGGAAGCAATTACCTTAAGTTTGATAGAACAAGAAACATTATGTGATATATATCTTCTAAATTCATTAGTCTCCTTTGGATATGAGGACCTAGGAATATTGCATGATAAATTTCTTGCATGTCCATAAGCTCCTTAATATGAAATAAATGTGGAGGTCCTAGGTAGACCATCTCTATTTCATCCTTATATTCCTCATCATCTAAAAAATACTTGTCATCATCTTATTCAAAGTTGTGACTTGATTCATCTTCTTCAGAAGTGGAATTTGAATCAGACTCTTCATTTAAGCTAGGGCTATGAGGTTCAATGCCAAATTATTTGGCATGCTCATCACTTTTGATAACCCAATCAATCTCTAGGATGATTTCTGGGGTAGCCTCCATAGAAATTTTCTCATGATAAACCAAGGGTGGCTCTATGGTAACCATGTTTATAGGAAAATTAACCCTATGCAAGTGTGAAGGGTTGGGGTGATAGGGATTCCAATCAACATCCTCCCCCAAGCCTAGATTTAAACGATCCAAGGATGCTACTAACAATTTTTCTTGCCCTCGAATGTGATATCCAAGGCCAAACCTATCAGTCGACAATTGGTACTATGGTTGATAAGGAATTCTATGCCCTTGTTCAAATAAACCTATCTTGTAACCATGCCAATGGTGACATTCAAAATACCTAAGGGAAAAGTTTAGTTTCAATAAATAATGAACGCTAGTGGTAAATGGTTCATCATCATCATCCTCTATGGGAAAGCGATCTGTGACTTGATCCAATCTCTCATAAATGAAATTTGTTTGATTGGGTGGCACCCCTAGTGGTACCACTATTCCAATAGGAAAATGGAGGGTTTGAGGCCTCCCCAAGTCTTGTGTAGACTCTAATTAGAGGTGTGAAAGTTACATTTTGCATAAGATATTTAGATAACCTAGGGTTAACTAAATGAATCATCACCTATGGTGCAGATGACACGATTGATGACATAGGCAAGGTAGGTTGAGATACCTCCTCAACTACATTGTACGAATGTTCCTCTTTCATAAGATTTGGAATTTTTGTGGTTGAAATTTTTGGGATTAACCTAGGTTCATTTTAACCTAATTATACATTTATCTTCTGATAATTCTTTTCTTTTGATGATGTTGTAGGCTTTCTATAAGTAGTCGTTGTACTAGGGATTGGTTGCGGTGCCGACATAGAAGGATTGGTGCACACTGACTTTGATATATTCACTAGATGTCTTATAGGAGATGTATGTATAATATCTGAGTGAGTATATGGGAGGATAAAGTCTCCCAGTAAGTCCACCTGATTCACTTATTTAAATAGCTCTTCATATAACAGGACCACATGTACTTATCCCTCATGCACATACTTGATGCATTGGTGTAAAATAAAAGGGATGCAACACATGTCCCTTATCCATGGATGACCTAGGAGAATGTTATACTGCATAGCACCTTCTAGAACATGGCACATCATCTAGATGGTTTTAGTCCAACCTGAATAGGAAGGAATATTGTGCCTACTATCGATCACAATGCGTTTTTGAATGCTCAAAGTGTAAAATTTGAGGCTACAATATACGACTTAGATAGATTCAAGTTTCCTAAGGCTTTAGTGGTTATTATATTGATTGATGATCCTATTTCAATCAATACCCACTTGAAGGGAGTGTGATTAACACACACAATGATATATAGTAGCGGGTCTTCTATGGTAGTGGATATCATTATGATTTTGTGATCATAGAATATGATCATGGGTTCCTAACACTACTACACATGCCCCACGAAGTTAGTAAAATATTCAATATTATGGGGTTGAAGTTCTATGGATTTCAAGATTTCTATTAATGTCTCCTTGTGCCTAGGAGATTATTGTATGAGCTCATATATTGATAACTTTGTTGAGGCTATCTGTAAAATTTGGGTGAGTCTATTTATGATTGTTACCATTGGTCTTGTTGGTGGGCCTGGCAATGGATTTTGTGTTGGCCTTTGTTGAGGTGCAACTTGAATATGAATGGGCACTACAGAAGGGTTTGGTTGATTATACCTCATATTTATTGTGACCACATTCACAATACCTAAAAGTCCTTGAGTAGGTGGATCAATCCATACATGGTTGACTTGTCCAACATGGTTCCTTGGTGGCTCATGATTTGGCAAGGGATCCTTGAAGATTTCTATATTTTTATTATCTAGCACCAAGGGATTGTTGATTTGCATCTCATCTCTAACGATCATATTTTGCACCACATGTTTAAACATTTGGTACACTTCTATGTCATGCCCCTTTTGTCTATGGTATAGGCAATATTGATCTTCCCTAAAATCCTTGGGCTTAAGATGGTTAGGATCCAGTATTTGCACTTTGGGCAATCAAAGTGCCTTAGCCTCACATAATTGATTAAAAATTGATACCAATTTTTTTTACAATGGCATGTATGGTGAGGTAAGCAACATTGCTTATCTTTGCCTTGATTCTTATTACACTAATTGTACTATGCAGGGGGTGGTTGTGCCTAATAATTTTGCTATTATTGGTTTTTTTCCCCTTTGGAAGGTTTAACATGACTTGATTAATAGGCATAGGTTTGGCTTGATAATTTTGATTCCTCACGTTCTTATTGTTCTGGTCTTTCTTAGTTTAGAGTTTCAAGTCTCCTTCTTGCAACTTGATATCCTCAATGAATTTTTGCTTGTGCTAAAGCCTCTTCGAATGTTTGTGTAGACACCTAAAACGCGTCATGTCAAGGGTGACTACTCATATGAACATGCTACAAGACCATATGGAATATCTTGGACAGACTCCAAGATAGAGCAATGGTTCTAACCACTCAATTTAGGCTCCTTGGCCTAATCAGTCTGAACCACAGCCCAAACCTATGGTTTACAGTTGAACCACAGCTAAGACTTGCGGTTTGCAGTCTAGACCACAACTGTGACCTACGATCTTAATTCAAGTTTAGTTGGCCTTCAATCCGAGCCAAATCGGTTGAAATGACCATTGGATCTAGAAGAAGGTGATTAATGGATGAAATATTCTAGAGGATTCCATTCTAACTATCCTAAGCACTTCTTCTTGATCTTGGATTCTCCAGGAAGCCACCCCAAGTCCTAGGTCATCCTATAAATACCCCCTCAAAATGGGGAGATGATATAGATGATTTGTATAGCGAAGTGCTGATGAATTATCAAGTGAGTGTGAATTGATCAAGTGAGCAGCAAAGCCCTATCATATTGCATATTGAATTCATGTATTCGAAGGCCACTTTGCTATTCATCCAATGGTCAGTTTGCCATGGAATTTCTAGGAGCCTAGGAGGATCAAGAAATGCAAATCCGACAAACAAAGTCCCATCATTATGATTCAACCACCAAACCTATCAGAAGGACACTGAAGGCAACTCTTGAACATCAATTGGACAAGGAGGTTAAGCCCACTACCCTTGTAATTGAGGGTAAGCCTATCAGAGTGCTAATCATGGCTGTTAGCCATGGTTTACAGTGTAGACCACACACTAGAGCTATGGTTTGTAGCAGAGGTATAATCACCTTTCTATTTTAATTTATGTCTGGCTAATTAGGTTATATTAGTTGTTTTTATGGTTTAATATCATTTTAGCAGACTTCTAACCGTAGAATTAGGTTAGATTTACTTCTTGTGTTTATGCTTCAATTAGGAATTAAATGCTTTCTTTATACATGTTTATGCTTCATTTTTCATATCTGATCCATGCATAGTGTAACTGTTACTTTATTTTACATTATTACATGAATCTTTATTCACTTTGCATAGCTTAAAAGCATTATTTATATTTTCTTCATTATGCATGTTAAGGGTGTCATTATGCAATTTACCTAAAAGGGCCTCATCATGAGAGGTTGCCTATCTTTTTGACATTCTTGTGTTGTTTCTTGACCGTAGGGAACAGTTTCAAAGGAGAGAAAACCATCAAGTTCCTTCCCCATCACGAAGAAGAGGGTATCTCCACCCTAGAGTAGTTCGTGCCATTCTAAAAGGCATTTGGAAATCACACCTACCCTTAAGAGGGAAAATAATTGAGCACTCCTATTGTAATATTGTATCAAAATGAATATCCCTAAGAGGGACGTACTTGTAATTGGGTTTTGAATTCAAATATAATGGAATAAAGCATTTTATTTCTTGTTTCATTTGTTGTCAATTTTTTTTTCTTGTATGCATGCTATATTTTATCATTCATTACAATAGGATACGTCATCGGGTGTGATCCTTTATAGTGGTTACAGAGGCAATCATGATGGCACCTCATATTTTTAGGATTTAACTATGCTTTGTTGGTTTTTGCACTTACAGGTACAAACCATAGCTATCAGCTATGGCCCAAAAACTGAACCACAAGTACAAGGTGTGGTTTACAGTCAGAACCGCAGGTCAGACCTACGGTTTCCTACTGACAACATAGACAACCAAATTCAAAATTTCAGATAGTGTAGAACTTGAGGTAGGTCCTATTTTCAAACCTATGTCACTTTTCTATTCTCTATGTTTTTATAGTAGGTCTATTTCAAATGTAAATTAGAAAAAGAACTAAAAAAATGGTAAATCAGTTATCCTAGTTTGTTTTCATACTTTACCTTCAATAGAAAGGCTCTACTAGGAATAACGGACCTCTGATTACAGTCCACCCTAGGCTACAATGTGCTTGATAGATATGTGTTGATGGTTTGCATGTGTGAGGCTCGATTAGTGGCCATTTAGCATCATAATGTGCATAGTCTTAAAGAGCATCTAGAGTAGCTTGCATTTTTTGAATCTGAAACATCTTTTAATTGCATAGCATTTAGAAAATGAGCATGTGTGCTATATGATGCATTTATTTTATGTACATTAAAAGGAACCACACACACCATGTTTCATTTAAACATCAGTGGCATTGGGCTCTCACATCCAACCCATTTGATTGAGACCAATAGTGGATGTCATTACCACTTGGTTGGCTCATTTGAAATTGTATTATCAGGACCCACTTGTGGCCAAGGCCGACCCAAGAACTATCCTATCCATACAAAATAGCATGCACTCATCTTTGAAAGAGTGTATCGCTATGCATGGTGTGCTGGGTGAGGGTTGGTAGTACCTATGATACCTAGTTGAGTATGGAATTCACTACCATATTTGGCTTGTGCGAGTATATAGGTGAAAACCTTTGAACAATTTGAGTATAACATCAACTTTTTCAAAACATGATAAGAGTTTCTAAAACTGATACAACACATATTGAAAACACATCAAACAGTTTAGGACTCACTTTTAAAACTTAAAATGAGATAATCATTATTGTATACCTTGTTTGATTAATAATAATATATTTAGACTCTAGGTACACAATGGTGGACACACGAGGTGGTCGACAAAGATCCAAATCCAATGCCAATGACCAACCCTTGACCAATTCACAACAATATGTGTTGAATCCTCAACCACATGAGTGAACCGAACGTCATTCGGCTAGCATCTGAGGAGATAACACGAGGGGATTCAATAGAGCAAACCCAAAATAGAGTAGCTTCAATACACTCCTCTAGGCATATAGTAGAAAAAGAAACCTTTCAGCATAAGGGTGTTCCACTTGAGAGCCATTATCGAGACTCTAATGCACGCACATCCACGGGATCGACTGAAGAGTTTATTATGCAGGGGACCAGATTGATGCCCCTACATACTAAGTACACTGGAGGATCTATGGATCCACCTTCTGAGTATAGAAGGACTAGAGACCCACCCATTCAGGGACATGTAGATAGGCTCGCCACCAAGCATAGAACTAACCATACTCCTATGCGTGGTCCACCATGCAAGATCACCATTGATATATCAAAGGTGGGAGATAATGGTACACCATAGCATGAGCGATGATGATCTAGGAAACTAGAGGGTCTAGGTAGTGTTCTAGAGCAGTTAGGTTGCAAGTATTCCACTCCACCCACTCGAGCCCTGAGTGAGCATATCGTGAGTGTCGTCCGCACTACTAGAGAACATGGGGAGGCTTCTAAGCACCCTCATGTCACACACCCGCTATTTGTGCATGGTGGGTCACAATATAGGACACAAAATGAGGCCAATGCCATATTCACAGATAGAGGCAAAGGTACAACACATCAGTCTGATGGGTACAAAACCCACAAGGTCACTCGTACAGAGCAGGCATATCAAAGGCCTCCCACGACTGACCAAATCGATATATCACATTGACTGACATTAGAGTAGAAATGCCAACTCCTCCAAGACCAATTGGAGGATGCTCATCTAGAGAGGCAACATATCGAAGATGGAAATATTCAAGTGCAAAGGCTCATAAGACAAAGGTTATATGAGCAGCGCATGCACGAAGAGCGTATCCTTGACTAGAAGGAGCACATAGAATAGGAGGATCGGTTAGCTAGGGCTGTCATATATCCTCAAGATGAGCATCAAGAGCATACGCATATAACGGATTTTTCACAAGATGATATGCATCAAGAGCATAGAGATGCTCGAACTCATGCTAGTGTTGAATAGAGGGAGCGGATACCATCATTCAATAATCAAAGGCAAAGATAACATGAAGAAACCACAAGAGATGGATACAAGCAGGAATATCCTGAGAGCTCTCGAGCTGAGGAGGAGGAAGAGTAAAGACCTCCATATCATGCAAGGAAGACAATACCTCCTAAGCCACCCACACATCAACTTAGGGAGGAGGACTTTCGATATTCAGAGGCCTATAAGGTCTTAGCCAAGAAGATAAAAGCCATTGAGAGACAAGGCACGACTATTTAAAAGCTGGGAAAATTAATAACGAGCATTTGGATCCTTTGGTGCCGACTTCGGTTTACCCTGAGCATTTTGATATGCCCAGGTTATACAATTTCAATGGTGATGAAGATGCACAGGAACATGTAACGAGATTTTTGGATGCTTGTTTTTAGATAGCAAGCAATGATGCATTATTATTGCGCACATTCATCACAACACTTTTAGGTCTAGCCTAAGAGTGGTTTAATCAGCTAAAGAAACATAGTATAACAAAATTAGAGCAGTTAGTTGATGCCTTTCTTGAACGCTATTCCTTTGGCATCAAGAAACATGCCAACCTTTCTAATCTGGCTATGCTAGCTCAACGCGATGATGAGCTGATAGAACAATACAAAAAGATATGGATGAGATTAATAGCAAAGTTTCCATTCCATATTCCTACCACAAAATTATCTCAAATGTTCATGAAGAGTTGTGCCAAGCACATCTCGTTACTGCTGTAGCTGCAATAGTATGCTACATTCGAAGAGGCTTTGGCACAAGCTAAAGTGATTGAGGATATCAAGTTGCAGGAAGGCAACTTGAAGCTCAAAAATAGGAGAGAGGGATAAAAGAAGAGTACCACAAAAAAATAGGACAAGCAGGCCCATGTAAATAAAGTGGTATTGAATATCCAATGGGAGGACAAGGGGTAACAGAAACAAAATTACCAAGCTCAACCTCCCCCTGCGCAATATGACAAGTGCAATAACAATTACAAGGGCAAGAAAAAATATCAACACCTGCCTTGATAGTTCACACCATTGATGGAATCACAAACGGTGATTTTCCATCAGTTATTCAAGGCCAAGGCAATCAGATTGCTCGAAGTTAAGATGATAGACCCCAATCAACCCAAATCAAAGGGGTTTCAAGATGATATATTTTGCATCTTTCATAGAGTGAAAGATCATGATATCAAGGTGTGTTGGTATTTCAAACACCTAGTACAAAATATGACCGACAAGGGTGGGATTGTAGTGCCTCACAACCCACAGGTGCCCAAAAATCAAAATTTGGGGATTTAAAAGAACCCCTTATCGAATCATGAGGTGCCTCGAAACAATGTTGGTCAAGTTAACCAGGTGTGAGTCGAACCACCTACCCTGGGGTTCATAGGCATGGTCAATGTTGTCACTAGGCATGGGAGATACGAACAACATAATAAACCTCGTGCTTCCATTCATATACAAGCCATGTCAAATTAGCGATCGACACAAAATATTCTAGGCCCACCAACAAGACCAGTGGTGACCATAATGAGCAGGTTGGTCCAAAACCTGCAGATAATTCCTGTGAAGTTTTCAATATATGAATTAATTTAGTAGTCCTCGAGGCACATGAAGACTCTTATGGACATTTTGAGGTCCATTGAAGTACAAGACCAAGATGCACAGACATTCACAAATTTTGTGGGACATGTATAGCAGTGTCAGGAACTGATGATCCAATTTTACGATCATGATATAAGGATGGTTTCTACAACTACGGTCGACCCGTCATTGCATATAATCATGTGTGTGAATCACATGCCATTTAAAAGGGTCTTGATCGATACTGGCTCATAGATAAACATAATAACGACCAAGGCACCGAGTCATTTGAAGCTACCTAAATCACATATTATGCCAATTGCATTTATATTGAGAGCATTTAATGATGCACTATGTTCAACTATCGACATAATTATCCTACCCATATAGGTAGGTCTGAAGACCATTTCAGTAATGTGTCACGTGATAGAAGGGGCCATGCAGTACAACATTTTACTTGGTAGGCCTTGGATTCATGAAATGCATTGTATCCCTTCGATACTACATGAGTGCATGAAATATATTCACGAGGGACTGGTTCACGTAGTGCCTTAGGATGAGGAGCCATTAAAGTTTGTGAATCTAGAAGATTTGCCTGGGGATTTCATACTCCCATAAATACACCTAGATGTTCGACCCTCATCGCTAATAAAGAAACCAAGAGGTAAACTAGTAGGGCATGCTCAACCAATGCCATATGTGTCACACAGATCGGAGCATACCACTCTCACTTCCTTGAAACCATCGGTATCAATCATGCAGTGGGATGATAGGAAATTGAAGGTGAAGATGGATGAGAAAGAGAAAGAGCTTCAGTTTGATCCAATCATCGAGGACATTCCTATTCCCATGGAAGTTGAGGAACCCCAAGACAAAGTCTAGGAGGCACCTCAACCTACCTCACCTGTATCTTCAGTAGGGTCACCCGTACCACAGGTGATGGTACATATCGCTAATACCGAATTAGGTGAGTACCTTGTGCAAAATGTAACTGTTACACCAATTATGAAGACTACATAGGATATGGGCAAACCATCCACTCATAATTATTTGGTTGGATCGATGGTTCCATTGGGAGAGCCACCTAACCAGTCTAACTTCATCTATGTGAGGTTAGATCAACTTCCAATGTGAGAGCCCATGGATGAAGTTGATGAGGAACCTTTTGCGATAAACATTCATTATTTGTCTAATCCGGAGTATGCCATGCATATTTTTGAGCTATATCATTGGCATGGATATGACCTTGGTCTATTTTAACAAGGATGAAGGACTCTGTTGGAACCTCATTATCAGTTAGTCACTAATAGATTCAGTATAGGGTTACTGATATGTGGGCAGGATGATTTGTTTGCAACATCCCTAGATCGTCTATACCTCAGTATGGTGGATGATGTGAATTTTAATCCATATCATCCAAATCCTTCAAATTCTAGAGGAATCACCCTATGATATCTGTCATCACCATTGAGCTACTCGAAGATCATCATGAAGGGCTCCTTGAGCAGATTGAGGCAAAAATGAACCCCAGAGATCAACTGGGATACCAAACCCATGATATAGTCGATGACACAGAAATGTAGGGGTGCAACCCCATTACTGCAAGTGATCTCGAGTTAGGAGATCTTTGTAATAAATATGGAGCAGAGTCCACCTTCGATATGAGTGGACCAGGCTATGATGCAGATGAGGATTCCTTGAATAACAATGAATCTAAGGATGAAGTCAAAGACGCTTATGCAAGGCATTTGTATGTGCATAATCTATTGCCTATGGAATTGATATACTATATCAAAGAGATCCTTCCCAACAATGATCATTCAGGGAAAGATACCAAGCCAATTTTCTTGGTAGCATCGTACATTAGGTATAATTAACTAGTTTTTATGGATAGCAATGACAACATGCAAGAAGTGATATTCATGAGGCCTCATTTAGAGGAGCGCCCTCCAGAGTGGGGGCTAATGAAGGATTATATTATGATAGTGATGAAGAAGATGAGTTAGAGAGGGCCTACCTTGGTCCTCCTTATTTGCATCACCATCATCAACCCATTGACATTAATGAGGTCTATAGGCAGCTACATGTTGGTCCGCATATGAGAGAAAGACGATTAAACTTGGATCAAAGACATCGGTTGGTTAATCCCCTTCCATAGAGCTACATGCAGCTCTATGAGCCAAATGATCCTATTTTGCATGCAATGCATAGGGAGGATCTAGTTATTCATAGTCCTCACAGGGAAGACCCTTTTGTGCCTGTGCCATTAGAGCCAGATCATGGGTATGAGGACTACGTAAATTTTGTAAAGGTCAGGTCGTGTGGTCTTGGAGATCAATTCCATTCCATAAATATGGTCTCCATTGATTTGACCACTCCACTCCACAATCCAGAAGATCTGTCCAAACCGTTGTATCTTAACAAATATGCTATCGACTGGGATCATTTTGATTCACCCGTTGAGCCTAAGGATTTATTCCCCAATGAAGAAATATTGCAACCTTTCCATTTTTCACCAGTCTATGCATATGATGTTTATCATGCCAAAAATGCTTCCAACATGGAACCAATCAACCCGATCGATGACATTCATGTGATTCCTATGCCTCACAAACTTGAGGAGGGACCGCATATGTCGATAGAGGAAACCTTTGAGGTGGATATCATCGATGATCCCACCAGTGCAAAGAAGGTTAAATTAGGAGAGAGTCTCACTCTAGATGAGTGTGCCACCCTCATCCCTCTACTGAAAGAGAGACCAAATTTGTTTGCTTGGTAGTATAAGGATATGCTAGGTCTAGACCCAAAATTGGTTACTCATAACCTTTCGCTAGATTTTATGAAGAAGTCGGTCAAGCAAAATCTTAGGAAAATGCACCCAATAGTAGCCTTAATGGTAAAATATGAGCTACAAAAGTTGTTGGATACGAAATTTGTGATTTCCATTGATTATCCAGAATGGGTGTCCAATATGGTACCCGTGGGAAAACCTAATGAAAGAATCCATATTTGCATGGATTTCAGAGACCTAAATAAGGCAACACCCAAAGATTCATTTATGTTTCCCAATATTGATGCTCTCATAGATGCAACTACAGGTCACAAAATGCTCTCCTTAATGGACGGTTTTTTTGGTTACAATAAAATTCGAATTAAACTCGAAGACTAGCATAAAACTGTGTTTATAATGCCATGGGGAACATTTTTCTATAAAGTTATGCCATTCGACCTCAAAAAATTTGGTGCCACATATCAATGGGCCATGAAATACATTTTTCATGACTATATGCACAAAATTCTTGAATATTATATCGATGACTTTTTAGCCAAGTCATTGCTATGAGAAGAGCATGCAAAGGTCTTAAGAAAAGTCTTCGATCGCCTCATAGAGCACAATGTCAAGCTGAATTCTAAGAAGTGTGTATTTGGTATAACTTTTGAAAAATTACTAGGGTTCATCTTCTCCAAGAGAGGCATTGAAGTAGACCCAGCGAAGGTCAAGGCCATTTTGGAAATACGTCCTCCCACCAATATTAAGGAATTAAGGAGCCTTTAGGGTAAAATAACCTCGATAAAGTGATAAATATTGACCATTTAATTGACTGCTACATAAGGGAGTCCCATTCAACTGGGACAAGGATTGCAAGGCAGCCTTCGCTGAGATAAAGCAATACCTAGAAATGCCACCAGTGCTAGCTCCACCAAGGCCAGAGGTGCCTTTTCTATTATATATCGATAATTGATTTTGCACTGGGAACCATGTTGGCCCAAAAGAACATGCAAGGCAAAGAATAGGCCATATATTACATTAGTAAAACTTTGGTGAGCTATAAGCTCGGGTATGCATATGTGGAAAAATTATGTTTAGCATTAGTGTTCAAGAAATTGCGACACTATATGTTAAGTCATATGACGTATGTTATATCCAAAAAAAAATTCTTTGCAATACATGATGAGTAAGACTTATCACAATACACGTAATACAAAGTGGAGCATGCTTTTGAAGGAATTTGATCTGGAATTCATAAGCCAAGATTCCATTAACAGATAGGTCATAGAAGATCAATTAGCTAAGATGCCATTGTCAAACAGTAGGCATCTAATAATTGAGCTTTCGTACGATGTAGTATTCATCATATCTAAAGCTCCCGAACTCGAAGAACCAGAGAAAAATGCTGATCTGACTCTATTTTTTGATGGTTTGAAGTGCAAACAAGGGGGTGGTTCCAGAATAGTGTTCTTCATGCCGCAAGGAGCTCCAATTCCCTTGTCATTCAAATTGGATTTTTCGTGCACCAACAACGCTAAGTACAAAGTCCTACTACTGGGCCTCCACACAACTATTGCCATGAATATTAATATATTGAACATCTTTGGTGACTCCTTGCTCATAGTAAATCAAGTAAAGGGGCTTTTTCAGTGTCGGTGTCCCATACTAAAAGCCTATAAAGATCTAGTTGACACATATTTGGCCAAACTAGAATGGTATGACATTGAGGCAATCCCTCGATCATAAAATAGGTTTACAGATAGCATGGATTCTCTAGGATATTTAATCCCTTAGAATCCGTTTGCTTATTTAACAACCATCCATGTCAAGATGCTCTCTCATCCAACAACAAAGCGTGTAGCCTATGATAATAGAGAATCAATCAACATGATCAATGTAGAACCACAAGCTAAATGGTTTTGTAGAGCTAAAGACTTTCTTAAGAAGGCACCCTAGGGGTCATTAACCTCTCAGAGTCCCATGGGGAGTGGTACTACCATTCACCATAGGATTTTTTTTGAGTCTACATTTGCAAAAGTAAATATGTAGGGGGAGCAAGTCATATTGGTAGTCAAAGCTGAGATTTATCAAAATTGGATGTTGCAAATTAAAGACTTCTAAAGCTTAGTATAATCCTAGAGGTATTACCATGTGTCGCGAAGTGCACATTTAAATAGAAAGTGGTCAAATATATCTTAATAAGAGACATATTGTACTGAAGAAGCTATGATGGAATTCTCCTTTGTTGCTTAGAAACCCAAGAGGCATCATGGGAAATTTTGCAAGCCCATGATGGTACGTGCGATGGCAATTTCAATGACATAAATATCATCAAGTGCATCCTTCAAATGGGTTATTATTGGCCCACTATGGAGAAGGAGTGTAATGCGTATGTTAAGAAATGCATTAAATACCAGCATCATGCTAATCCTATGCACTTGACATCATAGGCCTTACAACCCATCCAAGTGGCTTGGCCATTTGCTCAATGGGATTGGATATTATAGGCAAGATCTCTCCTCCGTCATCAGGCTAGCATACATTCATAATCATGACTACTGATTATTTTACAAAGTGGGTGGAAGCAATACCCTTAACAATGACAACTGGAGATCGTATAACAGAGTTTATATTGGAGCATATCATAAGTCATTTTGGGATTCCATCCAAAATAATATTGGATAATGGAACGTGCTTCAAGAACAAAACTATGAGAGCTTTGACATCTAAATATAGAATCAAACATAGTTTTGTGACTCCATACTATCCACAAGCAAACAGGCAGGCTGAAGCTTCAAATAAGATAGTGGTGGCCATATTGAAAAATATGGTACAAGAAAACCACAAATATTGGCACATCTAGCTACCCCTTGCATTATGGGCTTACAGGACTAGTATTCGGATGCCCACTGGGGCAACACCATTATCACTAGTATATTATGCTGAGGCCATTATGCCCTTGGAATTAGAAATTCCAACATTGCGTGTCGCATTGAAAGATTTCATTGATGATGACACTGCTTGGCAAGCTTGACTGGATCAACTGACGCTACTTGATGAACATCACGTGAATGCCTTGGAGCATCTTCATGTTTATCAAGAGTGACTAAAATGAGCTTACAATGTCAAAGTCCACCAAAGAGACTTTGAAGTTTGGGATCTTGTCTTTTTTTTAAGTGAAAAACCCCCTTGCGGAGCTGCCTTGTTCTGAGAGACCACGAATAGGGGGTTCTACACTGTCAAAGTCACCCGGGGGTCGCACCCGACCCTGCCCGCACCAACATTATCAATTGGATTTTTGATACCCAATTCAGCTTTTTGGTAGGGTGGAGATTTGAACCTGGGACCTCCCTTGGAGGATTGTCCTCTCCTCTCCAACTCACCTACAACACCTGGGTAAAAACTAATTTATATTGGAAAACACCCCTTTCGAGGTGCCACTTTCAACAGGTTGGGCATAGGAGGAATGGAGCCTTGTCGGCCTCTACCAGCACATAGGACATTCCTAACTATACCATATATTTGCAGGATGGAGACAAGGGGACTGGAACCTGGGTCGACCTCTACCAGCACCCAGGGCATTTATCACTACACCACAACAAGCAGATTAGGGATCTTGTCTTTAAAGAAAACCAACATAACTCTAATTTACCACCAGATATGCAAGACAAATTTGTGGCTAATTGGCTAGGACCTTACATTATATCTGAAAATATTGGTTTGGGTACCTATCACCTAACATCTCTAGGAGGTGTTTAAGAGCTTGAACATCTCAACATCATCCATATTAAGGCATTTTATGCTTTAAGAGCATAGTAAAAGACTCTAAGAGTTGCTTGTAACTGCTCGGTTATCCTAAAAATCTCCAAACACTCTCATTAGTGGTTTGGTCAAGTCAAAAAGCTCCAAAGGCATTTTTAAGCCCTTTGGTCAACCTCAAAATCTCTGAGGATTTGCATATAATCACTCGGTCATCCCAAAATGCTCCAAGGGTCCCTAAAATCACTTGGTCATGTCAGTAAAAGGCTTCAAGAGTTGCTGGTAACTGCTCGATCATCCTAAAAAGCTCCAAAGGCATCTGTCATCCCTTTGGTCAAATGCAAAAGGCACCAAGAATTTCTAAAAAACTGCTTGGTCAACCCCAAAGGCTCCAAGGATTCTCAAAATCATTTGGTCATCCCAAAACACCCCAAAAGTACCCATAATCCCTTTTGTAAATCCTAAAAGCTCCAAGGATTCTTAAAAATTGCTTGGTCAATCTAAAATCTCCAGAGGCATGCACTAGCCATTTGGTCAATCATGAGGCTCAAAACCCATAAAAATTAATAAAATCTAAAAAAAATTGGTAAAGCATAAAATCCAAAAAAATTTGCATTTGCATTTGCATTTGAATTTTGTATTTTCATTTTGCATTTACACATGCATTCGTTGCATTATTGCATTACATATAGGCATTTGTCATCTATTGCATTCTATAATAGAAGGCATTGTGTTTGTCATTATTACAAACGATGCCACATTTGTGTTTAAATCATGTATCTTTGTATTTATCATAATCCATCATTGATGAGAGTAATTGTGTTTTTTCAACACAACCTATAATGTTGCTATGGAGATATACTATGGTTTTTCAGTCATTCAGCCATACCTAGTGGTCTTATCAAGAGTTGGTAGAAAGCTTACTTTGTTTTTGTAGCTAAGGTTCAGTTAGTATAGCCCTTAGCATATCAAAAGCCTATCACTAATCAAAAAATTAAACAATCCTAACAAGGACTAGGGGAAGATGAAATCCACGAAGCAATACCGGGTATCCTGAAGTGAAAAGAGTTATTATTGCTTATCCCTATATGCGGACGATATGGGAAATGTTGGTAGTTGGCAAAAGGATAGGTTAGTTCCCTATTCAGAATCCCTTGCTTACGTTAAAATGAGCAATATACCAAAGAGATATCCCACATAAATCCTCATGATTGATACCCTGGATCAATATCATAGATCGACTCCCTAGAGTGATATCCCATATTGATATCACAAGATCGATATTCTCAATCAATATACCATAAACAAATTTTCTAAGTAAATCCCCCCAAAAGGAAAGTCTCTGAAGAAAATTATCAAATGTAAATGCTGAAAAGTGAAGATCAAAAAATAGACTTAAATCAAAGTTCAAAGTGAAGTCCAAAAGTGAAGATCAAATGAAGATCATAAATCAAAAGTTTGAGCGAAGATCAATTGAAGATCCAAAATCTAGTTCGAAGAGAGGTCAAATGAAGATCCAAATATAGTCTAGAAAGAATATGGAATCAACTCCCCTGCTTCACCACATATGAGCAATTATCCCAAAAATTGAAGGATAGAAATGAATGAGCTTGAATCCCTAGGATTGTTAGCACTACTGTACCTTACGCATAATGATATGTCTGACACATTAGCATCTTGATTATGAACAAGACCAATTTTTGAATATGTAAGAGCTAGCTTCAGGTGTCATGCATTGCCTAGTGGCTTAGTCCAACTAAAATCTAAACTTAAGATTGGATAATATATTTGTGGAACCCCTATCTTAGTAATGGGATGAAAGAATTTTGCTTGACATCGAGGAACGCTCCTGTATTATATTAAAATATTCATTTGCACACACATGGATAATGAACAGTTAGGGTCTATCCTAGCAAAATCCATTTATCTTAGAAGCCTAGCGTGGTTAGTATGCAACTTTTGATAAGTCTAGAAGGGTGTTTGAGTCTCATAGAAAACCTCAAAATTTTTTCCCATAGCAACCAAATGTCAAAAAAAATGGCAACCATATAAATCATCAAATTGCAAAGTATCGAATCCATGATACATTATTATATAAAGCACAATCAACATATAGGATAGATATTGTATGGATATTAGCAATAATATTTAGACGAACACTGACTATATCGTGCACATTTTTCAAATTTGCAAAAGAAAATTGAATGACACATTATATTATTCGCATCATAAACATTGTATACCATCACATTTCATATATGGGTGATTAATTGATTACATTCTTATTTTAAGGATTTTCAATTACATTCATGATTTTTATACATTCTGTGGTACCATCTATTAGATTGATAAACATATTTGCATTCATTCATTATGTTTTAAGTGATTAAAGCATACAGGTTCATTTACATTATATTTACATCATGCAAATAAAGCATTACATACATTAATGTATGAAAACAAAGCAATATCAAATATGCGTTAAAAAAAAAATGCATCCACATGCATCTATCCATCACAAAAAACACATCTAAGCATCTAGATCACTGCATATCATCATCATAAATTAAATAGATAGCTATTGCATGTCATCCATACATCACATTATATAGCATCAACATAATATAAACATTGCATCCATGTGCATCACATAAACATAAAATCAAAAATAAATGAGTACACAATAATGAGCCATAATAATGATCATATCATATATAATGTGTGTCTCAGAGTACATCAAAAGTAAAAAAATGCCCGCAGGCTACAAATGTGTAGGTCCTCGACCTTACACCAAAAATGATATGTATCAAAAGTATCCTGCAATAGTAGAGCTCTAGATCTGATATGCTCCCCTTGTACTGGATCTCTCGCCGCCTCCCTCAGTACTGTGCTCAGGAGCCTGCTCTTCCTACTGCAGATCCTGTTGAGCACCCTGAGTACTGCCTAGCCTAAAGAGGCCAAGTACTCGTCCAACTACAACCTGTGCAATGGGCACCTCTGTCCACTGTGATCTATGGTTGGATATTGTAGAAGACTACCCTTCCTTCCTAGTCCTAGTATGACTATTTTCACCATGTTTACTAGAGGACCTATGTGTCCTCTCACTCTGATGGGTGCGATGGCTAGAGCTAGTAGTAGACTGTCCTTTAGTCCAAGATCTAGTTTGTTTTGACTCTACAACATATGGATCCTCAGGAACCTCTGCACCTAGCATCTAAATGTAGCCAACTAGCTGGTCTACCTGAGCAACTTTGGATACATGCCTATCATTGGCACTCATCAACAAACCTTGCAGGCATTGAATCTCTACCATAGGAGCTCGACCACCTGGTAGTACTACTGTTGGTTTCATCAGAGGTCCCATAATCACCTATGAAGATGAGGGATCTCCCTTCTATATCCTGAGAAGATCTCATTCTGCCATCGTTGCATCCCTCTATGCTAGTGCCAAGTCACAAGCATGGGTGAGCTCACCAACCTGGGTCTCTTCTATGGTATCTCATTCTATCAAACTAGCAATCTATAGGTCTTCCTATGTCAATCGACGATCTCTATCTGTCATCTATGCCTATCGAGTAGCGATAGTAGTGTCCCACTCCTTTTGTTATGTCTGGAATAATCCAAGCTGACTATGCAAGTCAACCACCTATGCTAAGATTAGTCCCTTTGCATTGTCAAGAGGGACCTAACCCTCCTCAGGAGCATCCTCATTAGGGTCAACCTGAGGAACCTCCCCAGTAGCAGCCTCTATGCCCCATCTGCTCTTTTGTTCGTTGGCACACGTTGCACTTGTCAAGATCTACCTCTACTCCAGTATGATCTATCGCTCGACCCAGAGGCCCTATCCCATACTAGTGGAACAAATACCACCATCCATCATACTCATGTGTGGTCACAACTCTGTTAACCCCAGTCTCCTAGAAGTCATCAAGAGCATCCCCAAGAGTTGAAGGTTGAATCCATGGTAGATCCCTCTCCAAGGCTAGGTGCCTATAAGCAAATGGGATCTCTAGGATGTCCTACACCATGTCAAACTACCATAAGATGTGAGAGAAAAATTGGTCCTCCTAGATCTTAGCCTTTCAAACGAGTAACCATCTATCTCGGTGAACCTGTCGAAGCCACTTGTCAGCCTTAGGCCAGTCGGGACACTCCATGTAGGGCCGCCACTCGATATCATCTGGCATGAGTCCTACAAATCATGTGATGTAATGTTGGAAATTGCCAATGTGGGTCCTGCTCTAGAATCCCTCCTCCTCCTGAGGCCAATAGATAGCATAGCACTGATGATCATCATCGATCTCTGTGATGTGTATGAGTAGCTCCCCAAGACGCTCTATCCTAATATGCTGCTAGCTCAAAATCTATAAAATAAGACTACAAATGATACCTCAGTGGCTCTGGTCAGTGATCTGATATAACTCATGGTACAGTTGAGCTAGTAGAGTGCTCCCTCAAGCTAGAATCAGTGATTAACGGATAGATCTCTGTACAAATATGCATACAGTAGCTAAGAGGTTCTAGGGAATCCTCACACCTGAGGAGTCTGGAAGCACATATTGCACCACCAGGTGCATAAAAATGGCCTTGCACATAGAGAAGATGTTCTTCCCCTACAAATATCCAATGTGGACCCCTCCATGGTCGATGGCTCGCTGAGCCTCCTCACTCTGAGCACTAAATATGGCATCGAAGATGGACTCCTTCACACCAAAGGTCAAGGAGATGATGGCCTCGCCATCAATAGGGATCCTAAAGATCCTATAAAAATCCTCTAATATAACTGTCATTTCACTTGTAGGCAGGTGAAATGTGTTGGTCCGCACATTCTAGCATCGGGCCAATGTAGTCAGATAGGATTGATCTACCCAAATAGTGGGTAGATCTAGCACGTAGCAAAAGCTGACAACTCTGAACCACTCTTGCTCACCATCAGTGAGCTCTCTACGGAGAGTCTTTAGAATGTCAGGCTCACACACTTTAGAAGTCAGTCTCTAAAATAAATAGCATAATATAAGAAAAAATCTAACTAAAACAAGCAAAAAATATTTTAAAAACTGACCTAAAAAGCATAAAAAATAGTAAAAAACTAATAAAATTGCAAAACAATGTCATCATGAAGGAATACAAATCAAAAATTTCAATCATACAAGTCAGAAATGCATTAAATGACATTAATTGCCTCTAAAAATTTAGAAAAATTAAAAATTTTACAAATTTTTCCTAAAGTTGGCGAACCACGAGTCAACCATGCGATCCACATGCGATCAAAAATTGACCTTTGGGATTTTGAATGCTGATCGTAGCTAGCAGTTATGGTCCCCAATTGACCAATTGGGAGCCAAAGCTGGTACCTGCGGTCTCCAATTGAATTCCGATTGGGTGCGATATCACGGCCAAAAATAAAAAAAAATTAAATCTAAGCTACCCTAGCCTAAGATGAGGTTCATTACCAGTAGTTTAGTGTAATTGATTTTCCAATTTCTTAATTGGGTTCATTTTAACTTGTAATGGATGTGAAGTTTGGTTTTTGAGTTACCTTGCCCTCGCCTCATCCCCCGTGGCTAGAAGACGCTTGCCTGCACCCTACCATCGTGCTGTAAGTCGATGTGCGGGTAAGGTGTGGTAGGTTGCAGGTCAGTTTTGTCAGTTGTCACTATCAGTGCTCCAGTTTGTAAGTCACTATCAAGGAATAATGAGAGATATTTGAAAATTGAAGCATTTTATAGGCTTCTCATATTCCATGCAGATCGAAGGCCCTAGCCGTGGTTCCCAAATTTGCAAACGGGAACCACAGACCCTAGCCATAGTTTGTAACTGGTAGGCAATTTAGAAAAATCCCACCATGGAAAGGGCCAAATAGATAAATTCATGTCTCCCATTGGGTCATAACTCAATAAAAGCAAATTAATTTGGAAATTTGGTGATAATCAAGCACTGGGATCCAATTAAAAATTAAAAATCTGGCTAAGATTATAAAGTGCATTCAACCGAGGTCATTGCTATGACAATCCTTCCATGGAGTGACGCACCTCCCAGCCAAATAAATAAGCTTAATGCATAATTCAAAACATTCAAAAAATCAAATAAATTAAAACACCAAATGTGCCTCGTATTCAGTAATTTACCCTATACACTTGGTGGTTGCAACGACTTGCGATCCATGCAATTTTACAAGATGACATTTGTGGAAAAAAAAAATTGTCATTGTTGATATGATATGCTTCTTTTAAATCCCTAGGAAGGCCTTAAGGCCTTTACGACTAGACTGCTCCACGGGAATGAGGTGTTGCATGCCATTTCTTCTATGACCTCTTTTTCAGCAAATCATTGATAATTTGATTCAACACAAATCTGATTGGATTTGTATCAATTCAATTCCCTAAGATGACTATTGTAGCCTGACTGCTCCATGGGATAGAAGTGTGCAAATACTATTAATAGTTGGAATCAAAAGCTAAACTAAGCATAGCTAATGCATTAATTTTCTCAAATATAAATTTGTTTAGATCATCCATGATGGTCAAATGACATCGTTGCTTTAATCAATGTCATTACCCTCATCGACTCGTTGCTTGAGGGGGTAGTCATAATATCAAATCATAATCAAAATTAATAGAAGATCCTAGAGATCGTAGATCCCTTGATATTTTCAAAATTGTGTTCGTCCTTTTGAATAATTATCAACAACTATCATAAGTTTATCCCTTTGCTTGGGGCAAATAGAAAATATGATTTTGCTTGTTATTCTTCGCCTTTTGGATCTATGGGTCAGAAGATACCTATGGAATGCACAACTGCACCGAATGAGATGATAAGGGCACAAGATTTTCAAGTTTAATCCTCCAAAGAGTTGGAAGCAATGATTCCAAGATGCACATCCTTTTGCTGGACCTAGGGCATCTAATGTTGATATGACTAATGATCATCATAGAAACTTCGACATCATTTTAGGTCTATTTTTGCTCAGCGTTGTTTGATATTACAATGCATCTCAAAAGGGGCATTTTTAGACACCTAAAATGCATCATGTCGAGGGTGACTACTCATATGGACATGCTACAAGACCATATGGAAGATCTTGGATGGACTCCAAGATAGAGCAGTGGTTCTAACCACTCAATTTGGGTTCCTTGGACTAATTAGTCTGAACCGCAGCCCAGACCTACTGTTTACAACTAAACCATGATTGAGACCTGTGGTTTGTAGTCTAGACCATAGCTATGATCTACAGTCTTAACTGAAGTTCAGTTGGCATTCAATTTGAGCCAAATCGGTTGAAACAACCATTGGATCTAGAAGAAGATGGTTAATGGATGAAAGATTCTAGAGGATTCCATTCTAACTATCCTAACCACCTCTTCTTGATCTTGGCTTCTCCAAGAAGCCACCCCATGTCCTAGGGCATCCTATAAATACTCCCTCCAAATGGGGAGATGATATAGATGATTTGTATGGCGAAGCGCTGACAAATTATCAAGTGAGTGTGAATTGATCAAGCGAGCAATGAAGCCCTATCAGATTGAATACTAAATTTGTGCATTCGAAGGCCACTTTGCTATTCATCCAACGATCAGTTTTCCATGGAAGTCCTAGGAGCCTAGGAGGATTAAGAAATGTAAATTCAAGAAAATGAAGGCCCATAATTGTTATTCAACCACCAACCTATTAGAATGACATCGAAGGTGACCCTTGAACATCAATTTGACAAGGAGGTTAAGCCCACTGTCCTTGGAATTGAGGGTAAGCCTATCAGAGTGCTAATAGTGATTTTCAGCCATGGTTTATAGTGCATACCGTGCACCAGATCTACGGTTTGCAGCAGAGGTATAACCACCTTCCTATTTTCATTTTTTTATAGCTAATTAGGTTAGATTAGTTGTTTTTATGGTTTAATAGCATTTTAGCAGAATTTTGATCATAGAATTAGGTTAGATTTACTTATGTTTATGCTTCAATTAGGACTTAAATGGTTTCTTTATGCATGTTTATGCTTCATTTTTCATATCTGATCCATGCATAGTGTAGCTGTTACTTTATTTTACGTTATTACATGAATATTGATTCACTTTGCATAGCTTAGAAGCATTCTTTACATTTTATTGATTATGCATGTTAAGGGTGTCATTATGCAATTTACCTAACTGCCTATATTTTTGATATTCTTGTGTTGTTTTGTTGACCGTAGGGAAAAATTTCAAAGGAGAGCAAACCATCAAGTTCCTTCCCCATCAAGAAGAAGAGGGCATCTCCACCCTAGAGTAGTTTGTGTCATTCTGAAAGGCATTTGGAAATCACACCTACCCTTAAGAGGGAAAACAATTGAGCACCCCTATTGTAATATTGTATCAAAATGAATATACCTAAGAGGGACATACTTGTAATTGGGTTTTGACTTCAAATATAATGGAATAAAGCATTTTATTTCTTGTTTCATTTGTTTTCAATTTCATTTTCTTGTATGCATGCTATATTTTATCATTCATTGCAATAGGATACACCATCAGGTGTGACCCTTTCTGGTGGTTACATTTTGATGCTACTATAGTTGAAGCAAAAGCAAGATGTGTTTCACTCAAATGTTTATAAATATTCAGGTTAATTCTATGGTTGGGATGGAGAATGGAAGTTTTACCATTAATTTTCTCCATCTATTTCCATAATATATGATTGGCTCATCATCGTATTATTGTAAAGTAGCTATATAAGTCAGATTGGTATTTTTATTGAGGCCAAATGAGAAGCATTCAAGAAAGGCATTTACTAGCTGTTTGAAGCTGGTAATATTGTGCCTTGGTAGCTGGTTTTACCATTCTAGGGATGGGCCTGAAAGGATGATCATAAAAGTCCTTTAGTAGTAGGGAATCATTGTTATGAATTTGAAAGCATAGATTCATGAAATTGGTCACATGTTCTTACGCATTGTCATCTCAAAAATTTTCCAGCTTTAGCATCTCAAAATGATCGAGATATGCCAGACTAGGGATCGAGGGACACAGAGGCTGATTATGAATCTTATTTAGAGTAGGATTTTGGTAAGTCGTACCCTATTTCTTAAGAGATTTAATTTTCTTAGGAAGGATTCTATTCACTTTAGAATAAATGCTTTCTTCTTCCCTTAGAAACCTCTATGATGCAAACAAAGGAATATTTCTCTGAGATCTAGATGGATGATTATGCTCATCGTCTACATCTATAGAAGATGGTTTCATATACTACTAGTCTTGGCCATCCCTTTTATATTCCTTGTACTAACTATGCCCAAGCTGATATAGCATCTGACGTTGTTGTTGCCTTGAAGCATGCTGGGAAGTATGACAAGTGCGATGCTTGAATTGCCTAGGGCATAGCTCTGGATACGATACAACACATCTAGTGTTATGCTACTCCCTGTATTCACTAACAGGAGGTAGGTTAGCCTTAGCTAACCTATCCTCTCTCTCTTCATGCTCCTTTTGATCGAGGATGCATTGCTCCCATAAAAGGTGCTCATAAAAATATTGATGTAGCAACATTTATCGTTGTGTGTACTTTTGTTTGAGCCACTCACACTCCACTCACAAATCCTCCAATTGTTCTTAGAGTATTTGCTACCTTTGGTCTGAAAAAAGTCTACGTGCTCAATCTATGCAATCGGATGTGTAGGATATTTGGCTTTGCAAATCTGTGCGAGGAGTTTTATGGGTATGAGCCCCAATGGATTGGTCCACTACACTCTTGCCTTTGTCTGTAAAGACTGCATTGGTATTGTATTGAGGCCTTTGTTTTGTATCTACATGTGTAGATAGGGCATGTGTACTATGAGGATATTTTGAGCATTCCCACTGGGTATAAGTATGCCTCTCTCTATCTTCACTATGTGTACTCTTATAATGAGAGTGTGTAGTAGAGGTCCTACGCTCTTATCTCTCAAGAACTTGAATTAATCCATTGAGCTAACTAGTTCATTAAGGTTGGTTAGAAGGTGTACCATTTATCCCAATAGTATTGAGATCTAGCACAAAATTCCCATGTTCAGTGTGGTTTGGACTTCTTGTGGGTCTATGATTTGATGTAGCCCTTTCATATTACCCCTCATTGGGTGGATCTTGTCTATGTCTATCTTGTGATGGTGGGGGTATTGAACCACCCTCATTTCTACCATGAGAGGATCTTGTATTTTATCCTCTAATTGGGATGTCTTGATGAGAACCCCCATGAGTTGTGTTATCACCTCTAATGCTACCTGAATGTTGTTTATGTGTATTCTGTATGAGAGGCTTAACTTCATTGTTTTGTGTGTTTCTTGGGGCATCGATTTCTGCCTCAATCGTGGACCAAGGGTGGTGGCCCCATGTATTGACCATAGCTTGTGAATTATATCATATGTAAGTTTTAAGGTAAAAAAAGTATACAATATGATTATCTCTTTTAATTTTTCTTTGTGATCCCTAAAATTGTTTTATGCATTTTAATTTGTTGATAATATAATCTAAATTTTATCATAATTTACAATAGTTGATGAAGCTCTTAGATTTTTAAAAGGTTTTCACCTATATAATCGCAAATGCCAGAATATAGGGATGAAATCTATACTCATTGAGGTAGCATAGGTACTACCAAACCTCACACAACATGCCAAAATTAGCTATACACCCTCTTGAGAGGAGTGTGTGCAATTTTATATGGATAGGATAGTTCTTGGGTTGGCCTTGGCCATGGACGGGTCTCGATGATACAATGTCAAACAAGCCAACCGAGTGGTAATAACTTCCACCGTTGGTCTTGATCAATGGGTTGGATGTGAAAGCTCAATGCTACTAATGTTTACTTTGGATCGTGGTGTGTGTGTGTTATTTTTAATTTACATGAAAGAAATATGCATCAAGAAGCATTCAAATGATTTTTCTCTATATGCCTAGAAATTACGTTTTATCTTTAGAGAATGCACAATTAAATGCTATTTAATTTTAGAGAATGCAAATGCAAATTTAATCATGAAAATAGCCTTTGATCAGACCTCAAGAAAGCATACCTAAACACACAAATTAAATAGTAGTCACTATTATGTATAGCAGGAAACAGACTCGGCTACTATACAAAATGGCAGTAAAAAATCCCAACCGCTAGATTTTAGGGCAGCCAACAGTATAGGTCACTGTTCCTAGCAGCGGTTAGTAGCAAACATGGTATTTTCATGAATTACCCTTAATTTTTGCTATGTTTTCTACTTAATTCTGTAATTTATATTCACTTAGATAGAATATAGATAGAAAGATAGAAAATGCAAAGAATACCACTTACCATGGAATCCTCATCTGATGAAGAAACCTATTGTTTACTATTTTGAATGTGTTTTCTACTGGCCATTGTCAATCAAGGTGGCTATGATGCTAGCCACTGATACTATCCATGGCTAGGACTACTAGCCAGTATCACTTAGTGCAGCTATACTTGCAATAAGAAAAAAATAAAAATATGAGCTAACAGTCAATAAAATAGGTTGGTTCAACCGTGATCGCCACTTGTAAAGCTTTGAAAACCACACATCTAAAGCTATTGCAACATGATAAAGAATTGAAAGCATATAATATATGTAATCATTTGATAAAAGGAAATAACAAGAAGGAATGCTCTCTTTTATTGATCAAATGAATATTCGATTACAATTCATCCCTCTTAGGGATACCAAATCTTGATACAATGTTACAAATACAAATGACCCCAAAATGGGGGAATATGTGCTTCACAAGGTCTTCATGACTCCACCACTTTGTTTATATGAGGGATTACTTAGCCACCTCCATATCTTTAGATTAAGAAACCATATCTTGATGATCCTTTGCTCTATGATGCCCTGAGATCTACACACAAAGAACTTCAAGAAATATTAGAAATATATGAGGCCTCTCGAAATGAGGCTTGTGTCTTTGTTAATGCAAATTGTAAAGCAAAGCATAAATGTGTATAAATATGCCTAAAATATTGATAATAAAGCATGAAATAATGCTTGAAACATACAAAGGAGCCTAAATATGCATGTAAACTTGCAAATGAAGCATAAAGAACCTAATGTATGAAAACATATAAAGGAAAGCAAAATGCCTATGAAAATGATAATGAAACATGGAAATGCAGTAAAGATGACTAATATATGCTAGATAAAGCTAAATGAATGATAAAAATGGGAAATCTATGACTAAATAAAAGGAATTTGCATGTCAAACCTTGATCGCTATCACTCATAGCAGCCTTCTCTGCTAGCCACTATCGACATTAGCAGCTAAGCCTACAGGCCGTTGTTAAAAATAATTGCCGTAGGATAAGTGTTCTACCTCTTAAATTCGACTTGTTGATGCTCAATTTACTTGATAAATTGATGGTCAAGGGTTGTTTATATCTTAGAACACATAATTGGTGGTATATTGTCTTGTATTAATGATTGATTGATTGAGAATTGTAAGCTTGCTCCTCAAGCCATTGGAAGTTCCATTGAAACAACAACAGTTGTCACTCTACAACTAGATAACATTTTGGTACTCCTCAAGGGATACACAAATTTGTTCTCCAATTTGATAGGGCTTCGCTATGGTAAATTTGGGATCCCTCATGCCTCTTTGGGAGGTCTATAAGTAGACTTTTCCAAGTCCTAATTGTGGCTTCTCAAGGAAGCTAAAATCAAGAATCAGTTGGCTTGAGCAGTTGGGAGGAACCCTTTGGAAGCTTCGTAGCCCAAAACCACTCAATAACCATTGCAATTTTATTTATTGCAATTAATTTTTCTTGAATCGAGGAGCCCAAGTTGGTTATAGTGCTAGTTTCTCTCACTCAACATGGCTAGGGGTATGGCTATCCTTAGCCACTATCGACAAGTGTAGCTAACGCTTAGCCAATATGATCATTAGTGTTTGGGATCTTAGATATTGATACCATCAACAACTAAGGTTGTATAGGCCTAAACTACCTAAATGAGTGGTTAGAACCATTGCTTGGTCTTGGAAAGGTCCAAGCTCATTCATGTGGTTTACAAAGGTGCCCATATGAGTAGTCTTCTAAACATGACATGTTTTAGGTGTCTACATAAATATTTTCATTTTATATTATTTTATTATTATATTTTAATAATTATTTTAATTAATTAATTTCTAAATAACAAAATATAAAATAAAACAATTAACTATCATTTGAATTATTAGTTTATTCAAGCATGAAATATCAGTATCAATCAAACATAAGGCACACAATCCAAAAGTAAAACAAACACCATACAAATCATATAATGCACCTATATGAATGTAATTTTTATGGGATTCCATGTACCCATGATCCATGGTAATTTTTCACACCTCCTTCATATCCCTCCTTACCTCTCATGATCAACCCTTACCTGCTTGCCTGAAGGAGGGTACCTATTCCTGCCATCACAAATACCATCAACAATACCACATTATATGAGCAAAAGAAAATATAGCTTATTAATATATTTGAAAATATTAGTTGTATTAGGTGGGTTGTTACATTCTTCCCCACTAGCAATAAATATAGTCCCTATGTTTTAATGCAATTCTTAAGAAGTACGTAAAATATACATTTATTTATAGTTCCATGCAATATATACAATAGGAAATTGTTTCTTCTTTGTTTGTTTGTTTATTTATAATATCAAAGTTTTCTACATGACACTTTTGTTAAAATATTAATTTTAAATTCTTCTGATTCCTTGATCGCAATATTAGGATAAGATGATTCCTCAAGGTACAAGTATTTTAACATCTGCAATAAGAGATTTTTTCAATGTGAGATGAGTATGCAAAATACTTCCTAAGAAGGAACATATGGAAGGTGTCCTAGATTTTTGACAATTGGGTGGTAAAGATAGCTTATAGGCAACATGACTAATCTAGCCAACAATTTTAAAAGGCCCTACAAATATAGGGTTAAGTTTAGACAACTTAATGGAGTTTCTAGTAGGTGGTATCCTTAAGAAGACACTGTCTCCCACAGAGAATTCCCTTGGGATCCCTTTGAGCTTTGCATAGCTCTTTTGTTGATCCAATACTTCATCGTATTATTCTTAGTTTTTCCTCTAATTTCTTGATAGTGTTTGGCCTAATCCCCTGGATTATCCCACGATAGAGGAGTTCTATAGTATTTGCAAATTGTAGTATGTCCTCTTTAAAATATTGAATTTCCACCCTTACAAAATATCTACCTTCCCTAGAGGATTCCCACAGTGATCTCTTCTCTTCTCTAATTTTTTGAATTTCACCTTCACAAAATCTCCGTCTTTCCCTAGAGAATTCCCATAGTGATTTTTGAAGTGTGTTGTACTTTTAGGAATCTTATTAAACTATTCTAAGCTATTATTCCATATTTGAGATAATATCTAGTCTGATCCTCTCCTAATTTTTTTTTATTTCCAGATGATGACCTATGTCTTGAAAATGTTGGGTCAACCCTCATCGAATGACCATCTTCCTAACTCTGATATCTCTATGCTAAAATCATGTAACTGAATAGGTGTATCATCCTATATATTATTTTTCAAGTACAATTCAATTTACCACCATTTAACATTGGTAGATTCATAAGCTTGTAAGCAATAAATTGCCACCTTTGTAAAGGGTATGTGGATATAACCTATGTGTTGTATATGTCTAGTATTTCCATAACATCTAGCAAAATAGTCCTCTTATTTTATAACAATAATAGGGTTTTCTTGCATCTTTATCCCACCTAACCTGCTAGATGTAAATGCTCTGCTTTGAATTTTTGGTATTCCAAACACCTAGCCACAAAAAATGTTTATTTATTTCTTCATACTTGGCCAATAAAAGGTCTTCCTACAATGCTTACGTATTCTTACCCGTCCTAGGTGCACAAAATAAGGAGTACAATACACCTTTAAAATAGTGTCTCTTAACTCACCCTTATCTGGAATGACCAATCTATTCTTGAAGTATAACAAATCATATTAGATCACAAAATATTTATCCTCATCAGGTCCTTGCTCGACCTGAGCTCGACATTTGATGCAAAAGTCATATTTCTGTTTCAAATCTTTAACTTGGTCAACTAAATTATAATTACACTAGAATATAGTGGCTATATGTTCTCTTCTACTCAAGGCATCCACTATCTTATTTTTCCTTTTTGTTAATATATTCTATGGCAAAGTCATACTCTTCCAAAAATTCCATCCAATAGCACTATCTAGCACTTAGCAGACACTATGTAAAGATATACCTGAGGCTTTTGGTGATCAATACTAATTTCCTAGGGTTTTTCAAGCAACTAATACCTCCAGATCTTAAGAGCATGTACAATTGCTACCAATTCTAGATCATAGGAAGCATATTTTACCTCATGTTTTTAAGCTTTCATGTTTTATAAATTATAACTACTTTATATTGAGTAAGAAATCCTCCTAACCCTTCAACGAAGTGTTTGTGTAAACTATCAATTTATTAGAGGGGTCAGGTATTTTAAGAATTAGGGCAGTTGTTAATTTATCTTTCAAAGTTCTGAAGGACTCTTCACATCGATCAATCCATTTGAAAACCTTCCCCTTCCTCTAGATATTTTTTATTAGATGAGCAATATTTGAAAACCCTTTTATAAAATATCTATAGTAACCTACCATACTCATAAAACTTCGCACTTCAATGATATTTGTGTGTGCAAACCAATCTATAATGGCTTCAATTTTCTCGGGGTACAAAATAACCTGCCAGTAGAGATTATATACCCTAAATATTATACTTGTGAGGTATAGAACTCACACTTAGATATCTTCCCATACAATTAATTTTTCCAGAGTATTTCTAGTACAACCATTATGTGTTGATCATATTCTTCTCTATCTTGGGAATAAATTAATGTCATTAAGAAACATAAGCACAAAGTGATCTAGCTATTACCAAAATACACTATTTATGAGGTTCATAAATGCAGTTGGGACTTTGGTTAAGCCAAAGGGTAGAACCATGAAATCATAGTGTCCATATCTAGTTTTAAATGCATCTTTGTGGGTGTCCTCTTCACGAATTCTAAACTAATGATATCCAGATCTATGGTTGATTTTTAAGAAGGTAGTGGCCCCTTTCAAATGATCAAAAATATAATAAATTATGGGTAAGGAATACTTGTTCTTGATAGGTTGCACAATTTCAAATATCTATCTATTTTATTGAAAAAGAGGATAGGATCACCCCATGGTGACATGCTAGGTTTAATGAGTTCCTTTTCTAGTAAGTCTTGTAGCTGAGTCTTGAGCTCCTGCAATTCAATGGGGTTCATTCTATATGGATATATTACAATTGGTGCTACTCCTTATTAGATTTTGAGGATATCTACAGTGGGAGAGATCTATCACATGTCCTAATAAGATGCAAAAAATATAAAAGAAAGTAATTCTGCAATATGACTAAAATATACTATAAATAGAAAGTGGTAAAAATACAATGCAATATGGAGGTAATGGTCACTCCATTAATATAAGCTAAAGAACTACATTGTACTCCATACATGAGTTCTACCACTATCTACTACAATACAATTGATATGCTTGATATGTCTCTTGCTCTCCTAATCTATCACTATGAGGCCCTTTATATAGGAAGAGAGATTCCTTGGCCAACACTCTACCTAGTTGTACAAGGGGACACCTTGCACATTGACACTTGTGCATTTATTACATTGCTTGAAGTAAGTAGCTAACTTCCCCCTAAAGTAATCTCCTACTCTAACTATGTACCAAAGGTGGTACATTTACATGACCCAAATGATGTAATATGCTCTAACTCTAACACCCCCCTATATTACATTATTTGGGTATTGAAGATTTCAATCTTCAATATGGATCTTTGTCTTCAGATGTTCTTCAACTTGATGTGGTCCTTTATTTTCTTCTTTAATTCACATTGCATTGTACGCCTCCTTGAATTGGTTCTTCTTCTTCTTCTTCTTCTTTATTGGAGTCAAAACTGGAACTTGTATTCTTCTTCATTGCTTACTTTAATCTGATCAAGTAAATAGTTAGTATCTTCATATGATGCAAAGAGAGTTGTAGTTGAGGATTCTTTAATATTTTGATGATGCTTGTCTATTTCAGTGTTAGTATCTTTATGAAGTTTCTTTGTATTCTTGTCTTTTTGATGATGTATCTTCTTGTATTAGGATTCTTTAGTCTTTTATATTCTTCCTTTTCCTCCTTCTCCTATGATTCTGCATTGATACTAGTGGAATTTTTGGTTCATGAGGAGTTAGTCTATCATCACAATAATATTGATTTGTATTGCTAGTTTGCTTCATGTGTTGAGTGAGTACAAACACAATTAATGATAGGTAAATCATCAAACATTCCTCAGATGTGAATATAACTAATTTTTGTGAGTTCCACCATGCCTTGAAGAGGTTTTCATGAAGATAACCAATTAATGCTTCAAAGCTACCCTCTTTTTCTTATTTAATAAATAAGGATAATCTCTCCTTATCACTAGTTGATAGATTCTCATATCCTTCAAGGGTATCTATCAAGTTTTGAGAATACAATTCCATTTCATGAAATAATTCTTCATTAATAAAGGTATTTCTTATTATTTCATCCATATTCCTTCTAAATTGAATCTTTGAAGTAGTCTACCTTATGACTCCCTAGTATGTAAATTTGATTTGATAAAACTATTTAGGTTTTGTAGGCTTCCTTATATCTCCCTAGTTAAGAGATGTGAATTTGATTTAATAAAATCTTTGTAGAAATTATATTTTGTAGAAACCTTATGACTCCCAAATGGATTGAGTACTTGATAAACTTTGATGAATGCTATTATTATCAAGTTTTGTAGAATACCTTATGACTCCCTAGTGTTTTTGGATATGCTATATGATTAATAAAGTGCTTTTTGAGAATAGTAGTTCAATTTTGGGTTGATTTTGTAAAGTTTTGTAAATAGCAAAAATCAACTTCTATTACACCTTATTACTCCTATTGAACTTAAGCACTTTCTAATTTGATGAGGTTCTAATGGTTGGATTTATTTTATCCCTTTAATGTGTTTTTGAGACAAGTATACCAATTAATTTCCAACTCTTGATATTCCTTAATGAACCTCCTTTTATAGCCTTTGATATTTGATATTTAATGTTTCTAAATTCCAATAATTTATTTGGTGTAGTATTCCTTATAACTCCCTAATTTGGAATATTAGAAAACAATAATATTTGCAATAATAGATATTTAATTTCCAAGTTGAAATCCTTATTCCTCCTACTTTATTATTTGCAAATATAAATATTCTTGAAATATGCTTGCTTAATATATTACTAATGCTTAAATGAATGATTGCAATAGTAAATATAATGTACCCTTATAACTCCAATGTAACTTTAGTTTATAGCAAGCAATAAGTAATATCAGATTTTACCTTAATAATCCCTCTGGATTATCTTCCTTTGATGTTGTGAGGTGGCCAATTGAAACCTTCTAGTATGTGGCACTCATGGGTAGTCAATACCTTCTTTGACCGATGTTGGTTTCTCCCTTGAGTAGCACTTCTCTCCTCCATGAATGGTGCTGATTTTCTCCTTAATGAATGCTTGGATTGCATCGAATATCCTCTGAAATGGAATGTTGGTATGGTTGGTCTATGATAGCCACTTTAATGTAGGCTTACACCTTTGAATGGTGCATAGGCTTGAATTAGCCTCCTCCCTATGATCGTGCTTCACACCATTCAATGCTTGACTTCCCTTTGACCTCATTCTATCTCCTTCTCCAAAATGGGTACCTTAAATAGGATTGTTTCCTTGCGGATTGTAGACAAGTGTCTCTTGAGCGTTACTGAATAGACGTTGATATTCCAATGTACCTTTATGCAATGATAAGTTTGGTGGTAACCTCCCAAAGATTTGTAACTCCTTTTTAGGTGAGCATTGGATTATTCATGAATGTTGGGGTGCTTAGAACTCTTGTGCCAAGTGGCACTCAAGGCTTGTGCATGTAAGCCTTTCTTCTAACGCTCCAAGGATGAGCATTGTAACCCTATATTTACCTATATCTTTGTATTGTTTGTGAGCTTGCTATGTTTCTTGGAATGCAAGTATTTTCTCTTCTCCTTTTGCATGCTGTCTTGATGAGGATAATGGGTGGCTCCAACTGTAATACTCCATGGTTCTATGGTGCTCCTAATGGCGGTCTTGTGGTAGCTTCTTGTGCTTCTTTTTGGTGGTCGTTCTCTCCAAGTAATGGCCTTGGGTATAGCACTTTTCCCTTTATACCTTGATGCTTGTAGTATGTTGTTTGTGTATCCTTTGTAACAATCGATTGATGGTGTTGTTTTGTAGCTTTTGTAATAACCCCTTGTGCTTAGCTTGATAGTGCTATCTGATATAGATGATCTCCTTTTGTATGCCATACTTTCTCTATGTAAGTTTGGATGATAATAGCCTCTTGTAATGGCTCCAATATTGTAGGTGATACGCTTGCTTCTAGGGCTGGATTGGATGTGGAGAAATGGTGTTTTTAAACACCTTGATTTTTGTGAAGTATGAGCTCTTTGGTAGCTCTTTCCTCTTGCTCGAACTCTACCCTACAACCTACTGAATATGATGGTTGTGCTGCTACTTGTAAAGAGAAATACTTTTGTCCTTTTGAAGGAACAAAAGAGGTGCTTTGTAATAGTTAGATTTGCACCAATATGAAGGACCTTTTTGAAATCCTTTTTGATTTGATGAGGCAGCTCCTTTCTTCCTTGGATAATTTAATGAGAGTTAATCCAAGCTAATGCCGATTTTAAAGTAAGGATTTTTGCACTTTGCACTTAAATGAAATCCTTATATTTTCCTTGAATCTTGAGACTCACCAAGTCTCAATTTGAGGCTTCCTTAAAGGAATTTAATGGTGGCTTCCTTCTCCACCTTTTGACTTGTATTGGTGGCTTCTTTTGGCCATGAAATGCTATAGATTTTGTGCTAGTTTTGTGCCTTTAACAACACAAACTAATTGAGAGTAACTAGTTAAATATCAACTAGTATAGTGCTTAATGGATTAATAATGCACTTTTAATGGTAACAATAATCTCACCTTATTGCTCCTGTAAATAAACTCTCAAAATGAATTCTAATGCACTTAATAATCTCTACAACTTTTAAGAGTAATCTGTAAAGAACCCTTAATGAATATTCTACAATTTTCACTACAATCAATATTGTAGGATGTAGTCTTCTTGCTTTCTAGATAGATTAATAGGTAGGTGATAATTTTATTTCTTTCAAAAAATATCCAACTCCTATTTAATGTGCAAATATATCTTAAAATGAACTCTCCTTTTTGCACTTTCTTGAAGACTATAATATGAGCCCTTCTTCTTGCAACTTTAATCCAAATATGATGCTTAATGGAATTTGATAATGAACCCTAATTTGAAGTTCAACTAATTGCACCCTAGTTTCTTACCTTTAATGGCTTCTGTAGTAGATGTAGATCTTGGTGTTTTGATTCACCAAGTTGCTACCTTGTAATGGATGAATTCGCAACTTCTTGTTGGCTATCTAAAATAACTTCTTGCTTCACCAAACTATGGTCTTGAACTTTCTATCTTGAGCCTCAGGTTTGGTGGCTTGATCCTTCTAGTGATCTTCTATTTTTTGTTGTAGATTTAGAGAACTCTTATCTCTGAATTGTGCCTTCTTGCTGTGAGAGGTAATCTCCAAATCTCCTGGATTTGGTAGGCTTCTTCTATCTAAATCTTCCTTCAATATTCTTGTCAAATTTTGACTTCAAATAGGATCTTCTTCTTCTCAAGATTCTGAATATCTTGAGGTCTTCACTGGATTCTTCTTCTAGATTTGGCACTCCTTGCCAAATTCTTCTTCTCTTGGGCTTGTTGTCAGATGGTGATAATTGTCCCAAGTCCTTCACTATCAGGAACTTCTCCTTGGTAGTGGATTTCTCCAATGAGTTCTCCTAGGAACTCTTTTGATGATGCTTCTACGAGCTCTATAATAAGGCTCTCCAAGCCTTCTTCTTGTTTCTCCTTGAGACCTCTCCAAGGTCTTCTATCTTGTAGCTTCTCTGGTCTTCCAATTGAGACATTTTCTTCAACCTTCTACTTCTAGAAGTGTTGGTGATGAGATCTTCTTCTCAGATCTCTAAAATATACTACTTTTGGATTCTAGACCTTTTTTGGTCCTTCTTTTCTTCTACAATTTGTAGGCTTTAATGGAGATCACCAATATCCTATTTCATGGACTCTTCTCTGGAGTCTTCTTCAAGAACTCTTCTCTAGAGTCTTCTTCTAAATTAGGAATTCTTCTTTAAAGTCTTCTTTAGAATTAAGGCTTCTATGGCCTTCTTTTCTGGATCAAGGCTTCTCTAGCCTTTTCTTCTTTAGGATCAAGGCTTCTATGGCCTTTTTTTTAGATCAAGGCTTTTGGCATTTTCTTCTTTTGCACTCTATAGGTATTGATGGAGATCACCAATATCCTATCTTCTCCTTGACTCATCTTCTAGAGTCTCTTCTTCCTTGAGTCTTCTATAAGGTAGTTGTGGCCTTTTCTTCACTTCTGTAGTCTACAGGATTGTAACTCTTGTAATGGGACCTTTTTTAGGTCTTTGAAATATTCAGTCCTTTGTTGCTAAGTGTTGGAATGATTCTAAGAATATATTCTTCCTAACTCTCTTGTAGGAAGCTTCCCAACATTTTTTGAATCTCCTTTTTCCTGCAACAAGTTGTTAGAAACTGGAATGAAATAATCTTCACTAGTTGATCCATCAAACTAGTGGAATGAATGTTGAGTCCTAGTCTTCACGAGTTTTTCTACAACTCTGTGGAAAGACTCTAGCCAAATGTAATCTCAAAATTTTTGTAACTGAGATTTAATCCTCACTTGTGATTCTCTCTAATCCTATTGACTATTATGGCTTTTTGTAGGTCAACAGTAGCAATGGTAACTCTCCCTATTCCTATTTTGATTCACCATGGCTCTGATACCACTATTAGCTTTTGAGGATATCTATAGTGGGAGAGATCTATCATAGGTCCTAATAAGATGCAAAAAATATAAAAGAAAGTAATTCTGCAATATGACTAAAATATACTATAAATAGAAAGTGGTAAAAATACAATGCAGTATGGAGGTGATGGTCACTCCATTAATATAAGCTAAAGAACTACATTGTACTCCATACAGGAGTTCTACCACTATCTACTACAATACACTTGATATGCTTGATATGTAATTGCTCTCTAATCTATCACTATGAGGCCCTTTATATAGGAAGAGAGATTCCTTGGCCAACACTCTACCTAGTTGTACAAGGGGACACCTTGCACATTACAACTTGCACATTGACACTTGTGCATTTATTACATTGCTTGAAGTAAGTAGCTAACTTCCCCCTAAAGTAATCTCCTACTCTAACTATGTACCAAAGGTGGTACATTTACATGACCCAAATGATGTAATATGCTCTAACTCTAACACTCTCGGTATAATTTTAATAGAGAGATCAAATCCCCTTTGATTTGGAAGTCCCAATAAATACTTAGGGAATACATCTCTAAATCTATTCAATATGAGGTACCTCTAAAAAAGGTCTAGATTGGACTCAGTTTCTTTATTTTTATTCTACTTGACCACATAAATTATATCACCCTTCCTTATGGATTTCTTAACTTGCATGACTAAAAATAAATGTGGTTAAAAGGAGCCACACTCATAATGGACCAAATTTATTTATTAGATTCATCTTTAAAATATAACAACCTTACCTCAAAAATTAAGGAGGGATTTATGAACTCTAAGCTAATATATACCAAGAATAATATCAAAACTATGTAGAGGAGCTACGTATAGGTGCCAAATCATTTTACCTTGAGGTAAGATAATATGTGGATCAAATAGACATTGGTTAAATGTGTAAGTTTATCCTAACCCATATTCAACCTTCCACCCGTTTGCCAAAAAACCTAGCTTTTCTGGTATGTTTCTCATTATACTAGTAGAAATAAAATAGTTTGTAGTATCCTCAACAAATATATATATATATATATATATATATATATATATATATATATATATATATATATATATATATATATATATATATAATATTACCTTTTAGAGAATAAGAACATCGGGCCCATATTTAACCGTTGCTTGTCCTTCTAATCTAGTTGGGTATGGTTGGACCACTGGTGCTTCTCTTCAGTTTACCCTATGGGGATATTTATTAATATAGTGGGGACCACCATAGAGATAGAAATATGCTTTCAGTGCATCGATATTTATTTCCCTACTGGTACTTGCTCCACATTAAAAATCCATTACTTGATGGGGCTTAGAATTTTTATTATTCGTTGCCTTCTTTCTTGTGGATTTTCTCTTATATTATGTTTTTTCCTTTTGTTAGTTGACGTGTCTCTTTTACCATTTTGATCTATAAAATATTTCATTATTTCTTGTTGAATATCCATCCTACTTACTAGTAACTTCATTAATGATGATATTTGGTCCATCTAGAGCTGAAATAGTTCAATATTTATAGCAAGATCTTCCATCCTTTTCTTGATCAAGCAAAAGAGCTATGTTCAATTATTTGGTTTAGGTTTATCAAGATCTTAAAAAAAACACATAGAATCCTACAACTTAAGATTTATGTAACCTAGGGTCTCGCAACATAGATCTCTAATACCAAATGTAACAACCCAAGTCTAGCCCACCTAGTTGTACAACCCAATCTAGCCCACTAGATCCATAAAATAAAATTTTCGTTTGGTATTATTCCTAGTCTTAGTCTAAATAAAATAATTTTTTTTGAGATAAAGAGTTTTATGGTCACCCAATGCTTAATTAGTATGAGGTATTATGATGCAGGAGCATCCGGTGGCAGCAGAGCAATCTTGCATCAACAATTTTTTTTTAAGTGTTTGCCTTGATGTCACGATATCGCGACAGAGAAAAGTGTCGCGATATCGCGACATGTCACGTTTTTGCGACTCAAGAAGGAGAGAGAAGGCATGGAGCAAAAATATCACGATATCGTGACATGTCGCATTATCGCGACCAAAATACGAGAGAATGCGCAAGAGAGAAAAGTGTCACGATATCGCGACATGTCGCATTTTCGTGACTCAGGAAGGAGAGAGAAGGCACAAAGCAAAAATGTCACGATATCGTGACATGTCACATTATCACGACCAAAGGACGAGAAAAGGTGCAGGAGAGAAAAGTGTCACGATATCGTGACATGTCACATTTTCATGACTCAGAAAGGAGAGAGAAGGCATGGAGAAAAAATGTCACGATTTCGTGACATGTCACAAAATCATGACCGAAGCAGGAGAGGGAAGGTGCCCGAAGAAAATGTCACGATTTCGCGACATGTCATGAAATCGCGACCAAAGAAGGAGAGAGAAGGCATCCCAAGAAAATGTCACGATTTCATGACATGTCGCGAAATCACGACCGAAATAGGAGAGAGAGGGCGTCCGAAGAAAAATGTCACGAAATCATGACCGAAAGAAGACAGGAAAGGCTAGAGAAGAAAATGTCACGATTTCGCGACATGTCATGAAATCACGACCGAAGGAGCAGAAAGAAAGCAAGGAAGGAAATTGTCACGATATCGTGACATGTCACGATTTCGTGACCCAAAGCAGAGAGCGAAAGCGAAAGGCAAAACATGTCACGATTTCGTGACCCAAGAGGCGAAGAGAAAGCAGAGAGCAAAGATGTCACGATATCGCGACATGTCACGATTTCGTGACCCAAAGAGGCGAGAAGGAAGCAGAAAGGAAAGATGTCACGATATCGCGACATGTCACGATTTCATGACCAAAAGGAAGAAAGAAGAGCCGAAAGGAAAGATGTCGCGATATCGTGACATGTCGCGATATCGCGACCCGAAGGAGAGAAAGGCAACGAGGAAGAAAAATGTCACGATATCGCGACATACTACTGGTTCACGATTTGAAAAGGCCCGCGTTCCTAGATGGTGTTTCTCGAGGTGGTCAAGGCCTCATTTATGCATGATTTCTTGCTCGATAAGCTTGTTGAGCATGGCGGCCACTCGAAGGCTGCGCCCAGAGGTCAGAGACGTTCAGATGACTCATCAATGCATGTTTCCATGGCTAACCTGATGGTAGTTGCTAGTTAGGGTAAAAGATGTGAAGGTTCAGTCACGAAGGCGAGAGGAAGAGCTGAATTTTTAGATAGGAAGGATGTATTCTTCCAGGTGGGTCATTAATGGCCTAGAGGGTCGGGACCTCGAAAGAAACCTAGACATTGTTATAGAAGCAGGTGGTGAATCAGGGAGGAGGGGGGATCTAAGCAAGAAACTACGCCTATGGGCTAGTATTGTAATTTCTTTTGAAGTTTAATGAATGAGAGTTTGAGCGATTCTTCGTGTCCCCATCAAGTGGTATCAGAGCGGGAGTTCCTGAGTGTGTGAGTAGATCACCGAAAGTGAGGCAGCTTGCACCAGGATCTATGGAAGGGTTGTGAGAAGAGAGTGAAGAAGAATGCCTCCATGAAGAAACCATGGTGGTGGAAGAAATATGGTGCCAACAGAAGATTTCAGAGCTTTGCAGAGGCAAGTTCAGGCCCTACAAGAGGAGCTGCATAGAGGGCTTGAACCCAGAGGAGAAGAAGGAAGTGAAGATGAAGTTGATGAAGAAGAGGACCAGTTTGAGGAAGAAGAAGAGGTTGTAGATCCTGCACAAGCCAGGTTATACAGAGCCATCTCCCAGATTGGAAAGAAACCAAAGATGGAGGTTTCTACGTACTCTGGAAATCTAGATCTAGAGGAGTTGATTGACTGGATCAATGACTTGGAAGAATACTTTGAATATGAGGAGGTTGAAGATCCTGATCGGGTCAAATTTTCTAAGACCAAGTTGAAGGGTCATGCCAGCATCTGGTGGAAGGGAGTACAGCTGGAAAGAAATAGAAGAGGAAAGGAGAGAATAACAAGATGGGATAGAATGGTAGATAAGTTGAAGAGGCAGTTTATTCCAGGTGACTATGAGTTGGATCTGCTAAAGAAAATGCAAGGTTTGAGGCAATCAAGTAAGTCTGTCAAAGAATACATAGAGGAGTTTTATAAGATCTCCATCAGAACTGGCCATTCAGAGGCTAACAAGGAGAAGGTGGCCCGTTACATCAATGGGTTGAGAACCAGTATTCAAGAAGAGTTGAGTCTGGTTAGGGTGAGCACCATTGAGGATGCTTACCAGTTTGCCCTCAAAGTTGAAGAGAAGCTGAATAGACGGTTTGAGGGTAAGCAAAGAGGAAGAGGTCATGGTGGAAGAACTGGTGGAAGGACCAGTGGAGAAAAATATAAGGATCAAAAGAAGGCTGGTGAAACCAGTAATACCCAAGATCAAAAAGAGGGGAACACCTACCAACCCCGTAATCAGAACAATGGTTACCCAAGAGGGAGAGGTAGATCTGGACATGGATTTGGAAGGGGAGGATTTCGTGGAACCTGTTTCCACTATGGCGAAGAAGGACATCGAGCATACGAGTGTCCACAACATCGAGAAAGGATGAATAAGAGACCTGAGGGTCCTGCCAGAGCTGCTGTAGCAGATGAAGGTGCTGAATCAGAACATTCTAAGGAGGCAGAGAGAGGAGAAGTTATGGTCACAAGGAGGACCCTGTTGAATGAGGAGAAAGGATCAGACCAGAGGAGGAGCCTGTTTCGCACAAGGTGCAAAAGTTTGGGTAAGGTCTGTAATATTATTATAGATAATGGTAGTACTGATAACTTGGTCTCAGAAGAAATGGTTACTAAGTTACAGTTAAAGAGGAGGAGACACCCGCATCCATATCGGATTGCGTGGTTACAGAAGGACCATAGGGCTTTGGTCAATGAGCAATGCTCGGTGAAATTTAATATTGGGAATTACTGTGATGAGGTCCTGTGTGACATCCTCGCCTATGGATGCTTGCCATTTGTTGTTGGGAAGGCCATGGCAGTTTGATCGGTGTGCAGTGCATGATGGTCGTGCCAACACTTACTCAGTGACGAAGAATGGAGTGCGCCATAAGTTGAAGCCCTTGAAGGAGGCGGGCAAAAGGTATGTAGCAGCGCTAGAATCTGTTTAGTTGAAGGGGGAAGATTTTTGGATAGTTTAAAGCATGAGCATATGTGCTATGCATTAATTCCTAGAGTTAGGAAGGAAGAATGCAAGGATACCCCTGTAGAAGTCTTAGGACTGTTAGAAGAATTTCCAGACATTATATCTGATAATGTGCCTGAGGGTTTACCACCAGTGAGGAAGATCAGTCACCATATAGATTTGGTACCAGGATCTAGTTTACCCAATAAGGCAGCACATAGAATGACTCCTACAAAAATTGAAGAGCTGAACAGGCAAGTCCAAGAGTTGCTGGAGAAGGGACTGATTCGGGAGAGCTTGAGTCCATGTGCAGTACCTGCAGTACTAGCACCAAAGAAATATGGAGAGTGGAGAATGTGTACAGACTCTCGAGCCATTAACAAGATCACCATAAAGTATAGATTTCCATTGCCAAGGATGGATGACATTATGGACTGTTTGAGTGGAGCCAAGTACTTCACAAAGATTGATCTGAAGAGTGGTTATCATCAGATTCATGTCAGAGAAGGAGATGAGTGGAAGACAACCTTCAAGACCAGAGAGGGTTTGTATGAATGGTTGGTCATGCCATTTGGGCTAACCAATGCACCAAGCACATTCATGCGACTGATGAATGAGGTATTGAAAGAATTTTTAGGCAAATTTGTCATTGTCTATTTGGATGATATTTTAATATTTAGCAGAACCCTGGAAGAGCATCTGATGCATATCAGAAGGGTTTTTGAGAAGCTATGGGAGGAGCAGTTGTTAATTAATCTGAAGAAATGTAATTTCGTGAAGGAGTTAGTGTACCTAGGATTTGTCATCTCAGTCGAAGGTCTAAAAATGGACCCAAAAAAAGTGAGAGCCATCATTGAATGGCCTACCCCGAGAAGCACGACTGAGGTAAGATCATTTCATGGTCTAGCAAGTTTTTACAGGAAATTCATTAGGAATTTCAGCAAGTATTTGTGCACCCCTTACAGAAACAATGAGAGGGGATAAGAAAGAATTTAAGTGGACCTTAGGAGCAGATAAGAGCTTTGATATGTTGAAGAAGAAGGTTACAGAGCAACCTATTTTGGCACTTCCAGATTTTAATAAGGTATTTCGGGTAGATTGTGATGCTAGTGGTAGTGCCATAGGAGCTGTTTTGAGTCAAGAAGGTAAACCTGTTGCTTACTTTAGTGAGAAACTCAATGATGCTAGGAAGAAGTATTCAGTTTATGATCAAGAGTTTTATGCTATAGTTCAGGCTCTAAAGAAGTGGCGACATTACTTGTTGCCAAAAGAGTTTGTTCTATATACTGATCATCAGGCCTTACAGTATATTAATAGCCAAGGGAAGCTAAATCAGAGGCACCTGAAGTGGGTTGAGTTTCTACAGAGTTATACCTTTGTGTTGAAGCACAGGAGCGGAAGGTCAAATAGAGTTGCAGATGCCTTAAGTAGAAGGCAGTGTTTGTTGACAGAAATGAAGGTGGAAGTGGTAGGATTTGATGAACTGAAGGGTTTGTACCCTAAAGATCCTGATTTTGTAGAAGCTTGGAAGGCTTGCTTGGCACCTATTACTTTGGATAGGACCAAGTGGTTGGATTTTCTGATCCAAGATGGAATGTTGTTTAGAGGAAGTCAATTATGCATTCCAAGGAGTTCAATGAGGGAAAATCTGGTCAAGGAGAAACACAGTGGAGGGCTGGCTGGACATTTTGGTTAGGATAAGACCATTGCCCTGGTTAGTGAGAACTACTATTGGCCGCAACTACAGCAAGATGTGAAGAGGTTTGTGCAAAGCTATAGAGTATGCCAGATGGTGAAAGGTGTGAGCCAGAACACTGGATTATATCAGCCATTACCTGTACCAGAGAGACCATGGGAGGACGTCAGCATGGATTTCATTCTTGGTCTACCAAGGAAACAGTGGGAAAATGACTCCATATTTGTGGTGGTTGACAGGTTTTCAAAGATGGCACATTTTATCCCCTGCCAAAAAACTAGTGACGCAGTTCACGTTGCAGGTTTATTTTTCAAAGAGGTGGTACGACTTCATGGTCTACCAAAGAGTATCGTTTCTGACAGAGATACCAAGTTTGTGGGGTATTTCTGGAGGACCTTGTGGAAGAAATTGAAGACAGATTTGAAATTCAGTTCTGCATACCACCCACAGACTGATGGCCAAACGAAGGTGGTGAATAGAAGTCTGGGAAATCTATTGAGATGCTTGATAGGAGATAAGCCCATGGGATGGGATTTGGTTTTGCCATAGGCAGAATTTGCATACAACAATTCTGTCAACAGGAGTACTAACAAATCTCCATTCCAGATAGTATATGGGAGCAGTCCAAGGAATGCTTCTGAGTTGAGGAAGATGGATACAGGGGAAAAGTGCAGTGTCGAGGCTGAGGACTTTGCAGAGCATCTGAAGAGCGTGCATGAAGAAGTGAAGAAGCACCTTACTAACATGAATAACCAATATAAGACAAGGGCAGACCACAAGCGACGGTTCAAGGAATTCATAGTGGGAGATGAAGTCATGGTCCATCTGAGAAAAGAAAGATTTCTTGCTAAAACCTATAACAAGCTGAAGATGAAGAAGTTTGGACCATACCGAATTATAGGAAAACGAGATTCAGGCAATGCATATGAAGTGGAATTGCCAAGTGGCCTTAACATATCACCTATTTTTAACATTGCAGATTTGGTAGAATATCATGAAGGAGGCAGTAGTGAGACACCAAGTACAAAGTTGTGGAGTATTCCAACATCTACTCCAGCAACAGACGAGATCGAGGAAATACTAGACACTCGAGCAGACAGAAGTACCAGGAACAGGCAGTATTCTGAATATCTGGTCAAGTGGAAGGGCAGGCCTATCGAAGATGCAACTTGGTTGTCAAAAATAGAGGTCGACCGCCTGGGTCTTCCTCCAATAGTACATAAGTGAAGGACACTTCTCAATCCACCCCGGTGTCTGATGCAGGAGCATCCGGTGGCAGCAGAGCAATCTTGCATCAACAAAATTTTTTAAGTGTTTGCCTTGATGTCACGATATCGTGACAGAGAAAAGTGTCACGATATCGTGACATGTCACGTTTTCATGACTCAAGAAGGAGAGAGAAGGCGCGGAGCAAAAATGTCATCATTGTGACATGTGCATCAGCGACCAAAGGAGAGAGAAGGCGAGAGAGAAAAGTGTCACGATATCGTGACATGTCCACTTATTTCAAAAGAAGGAGAGAAAGGCGCAGAAGAAAATGTCACGATATCGTGACATGTCCATATGCGAAATGAGCAATCGAAAAGGAGAGAGAAGGCGCAGAGCAAAAATGTCATGATTTCGTGACATGTCACGAAATCGCGATCAAAGCAGGAGAGGGAAGGTGCCCGAAGAAAATGTCACGATTTCGTGACATGTCGCGAAATCGCGACCGAAGCAGGAGAGAGAAGGCATCCATAGAAAATGTCACGATTTCGTGACATGTCGTGAAATCATGACCGAAACAGGAGAGAGAGGGCGTCCGAAGAAAAATGTCATGAAATCGCGACATGTCACGAAATCGTGACCGAAAGAAGACAGGAAAGGCCAGAGAAGAAAATGTCATGATTTCGTGACATGTCACGAAATCGCGACCGAAGGAGCAGAAAGAAAGCAAGGAAGGAAACTATCATGATATCACGACATGTCACGATTTCGTGACCCAAAGTAGAGAGAGAAAGCGGAAGGCAAAGCTGTCACGATATCGTGACATGTCATGATTTCACGACCCAAGAGGCGAAGAGAAAGCAGAGAGCAAAGATGTCATGATATCGTGACATGTCATGATTTCATGACCCAAAGAGGTGAGAAGGAAGTAGAAAGGAAAGATGTCGCGATATCATGACATGTCATGATTTCGTGACCAAAAGGAAGAAAGAAGAGCCAGAAAGGAAAGATGTCGTGATATCGTGACATGTCGTGATATCGTGACCCAAAGGAGAGAAAGGTAGTGAGGAAGAAAAATGTCATGATATCGTGACATGTCACGATATCGCGACATACTGCTGGTTCACGATTTGAAAAGGCCCGCGTTCCCAGACGGTGTTTCCCGAGGCGGTCAAGGCCTCATTTATGCATGATTTCTTGCCCGGTAAGCTTGCTGAGCATGGCGGCCACTCGAAGGCTACGCCCAGAGGTCAGAGACGTTCAGACGGCTCATCAATGCATGTTTTCATGGCTAACCCGGTGGCAGTTTCCAGTTAGGGAAAAGATGTGAAGGTTCAGTCACAAAGGCGGAGGAAGGGCCGACTTTTCAGATAGGAAGGATGTATTCTTCCAGGTGGGTCATTAATGGCCTAGAGGGTCGGGACCTCGAAAGAAACCCAGACATTGTTATAGAAGCAGGTGGTGAATCAAGGAGAGGGGGCTCGAGCAAGAAACTATGCCTGCGGGCTAGTATTGTAATTTCTTTTGAAGTTTAATGAATGAGAGTTTGAGCGATTCTCCGTGTCCCCATCATATTATATGCCACTTTTGGAAATAGAGCCACTGCATATGACCTCCCAAGTGGACGAGATAGGTCAAATCCCATAGAAGGTGTCTTTTTGTGAATCTATCTTTTCATCCTCATATGAGAGTATAGATTCATGACTAGGGTTATCCTCTAGGGCCCATAATACCTAGAGGGTGGACACATACTCTCCCCATCCCTTAGCATGAAGAATATAAGACTTTTTTAGTCTTTCTACTCCATAGTTATCATGCAGTCCAAGGAATGCTTCTGAGTTGAGGAAGATGGATACAAGGGAAAAGTGCAGTATCGAGGTTGAGGACTTTGTAGAGCATCTGAAGAGCGTGCATGAAGAAGTGAAGAAGCACCTTAATAACATGAATAGCCAATATAAGACAAGGGCAGACCACAAGCGACGTTTCAAGGAATTCATAGTGGGAGATGAAGTCATGGTCCATCTAAGAAAAGAAAGGTTTCCTGCTAAAAACTATAACAAGCTAAAGATGAAGAAGTTTGGACCATGCCAAATTATAGGAAAACAAGATTCAAGAAATGCATATGAAGTGGAATTACCAAGTGGCCTTAACATATCACCTATTTTTAACATTGTAGATTTGGCAGAATATCATGAAGGAGGCAATAGTGAGGCACCGAGTACAAAGTTGTGGAGTATTCCAACATCTACTCCAGCAACAGATGAGATCGAGGAAATACTAGACACTCGAGCAGGCATAAGTACTAGGAACAGGCAGTATTCTAAATATCTGGTCAAATGGAAGGGCAGGCCTATCAAAGATGCAACTTGGTTGTCAAAAGTAAAGGTCGACCGCTTGGGTCTTCCTCCAACAATACAAAGTGAAGGACACTTCTCCATCCACCCCGGGTGTTTGATGCAGGAGCATCCGGTGGCAGCAGAGCAATCTTGCATCAACAATTTTTTTAAGTGTTTGCCTTGATGTCATGATATCGTGACAGAGAAAAGTGTCATGATATCGTGACATGTCACGTTTTCATGACTCAAGAAGGAGAGATAAGGTGCGGAGAAAAAATGTCATCATATTGTGACATGTTGCATTATCGCGACCAAAGGACGAGAAAAGGCGTAGGAGAGAAAATCGTCGTGATATCGTGACATGTCATGTTTTCATGACTCAAGAAGGAGAGATAAGGCGCAAAGCAAAAATGTCGCAATATCGCAACATGTCATATTATCGTGACCACAGGACAAGAAAAGGCATAGGAGAGAAAAGCATCGTGATATCGCGACATGCCACATTTTCATGACTTAGAAAGGAGAGAGAAGGCACAGAGCAAAAATGTCATGATTTCGTGACATGTCACAAAATCTCGATCAAAGCAGGAGAGGGAAGGTGCTCGAAGAAAATGTCACAATTTCGTGACATGTCACAAAATCGCGACCGAAGCAGGAGAGAGAAGGCATCCACAGAAAATGTCGTGATTTCATGACATGTTGTGAAATCATGATCAAAACAGGAGAGAGAGGGTGTCTGAAGAAAAATGTTATGAAATCGTGACATGTCGCAAAATCGTGACCAAAATAAGACAGGAAAGACCAGAGAAGAGAATGTCACGATTTCATGACATGTCACGAAATCGCGATCGAAGGAGCAGAAAGAGAGCAAGGAAGGAAACTATCATGATATCATGACATGTCACGATTTTGTGACCCAAAGTAGAGAGCGAAAGTGGAAGGCAAAACTGTCACAATATCATGACATGTCATGATTTCACGACCCGAGAGGCGAAGGGAAAGCAGAGAGCAAAGATGTCATGATATCGTGACATGTCACAATTTCAGGACCCAAAGAGGTGAGAAGGAAGAAGAAAGGAAAGATGTCGCAATATCGTGAAATGTCGTGATTTCGCAAACAAAAGGAAGAAAGAAGAGCCAGAAAGGAAATATGTCGCGATATCATGACATGTCGTGATATCGTGACCCGAAGGAGAAAAAGACAGCGAGAAAGAAAAATGTCATGATATCATGACATGTCACGATATCGCGACATACTGCTGGTTCACAATTTGAAAAGGCCCGTGTTCCCAAACGGTGTTTCCCGAGGCAGCCAAGGCCCCATTTATGCATGATTTCTTTCCCGGTAAGCTTGCTAAGCATGGCAGCCACTCGAAGGCTACGCCCAAAGGTTAGAGACGTTTAAACGACTCATCAATGCATGTTTTCGTGCCTAACCCGGTGGTAGTTTCTAGTTAGGGAAAAGATGTGAAGGGTCATTCACAAAGACGGAGGAAGGGCCAAATTTTTAGATAGGAAGGATGTATTCTTCCAGGTGGGTCATTAAATGGCCTAGAGGGTCGGGACCTCGAAAGAAACGCATACATTATTAAAAAAGCAGGTGGTGAATCAGGGCTGAGGGGGGCTCTGAGCAAGAAACTACGCCTTTGGGCTAGTATTGTAATTTCTTTTGAAAGTTTAATGAATGAAACTTTGAGCGATTTCCCATGTCCCCATCATATTATATGCCACTTTTGGAAATAGAGCCACTGCATATGACCTCCCAAGTGGACGAGATAGGTCAAATCCCATAGAAGGTGTCTTTTTGTGAATCTATCTTTTCATCCTCATATGAGAGTATAGATTCATGACTAGGGTTATCCTCTAGGGCCCATAATACCTAGAGGGTGGACACATACTCTCCCCATCCCTTAGCATGAAGAATATAAGACTTTTTTAGTCTTTCTACTCCATAGTTATCATGCAAGGGGTTAGCGTATATGTCTAGTGCCTAACTAATTATACTCTATATCAGAGTTAGTTAGGGCCATGTCATTACCCTGGTTGAGGACTTGGTATCTCTTGCTAAGACATGATTAATGACAATTTATCCCATATCAACCGTCATAGAGTAGTCTGGATTTCGTTTCATGCTAGATTTTCCTTAATAGTGTGTTAATCAAGGATGAGTTAAGCAACGATCCATCATCGTAATACTCATACAATAACCTAGAGGAGATATCCCATGCATCCCTCTTTACCTTTCCCATCCTAAACCTTCTCGTTAGGAATGTAGCCACTCCCAATTCATAGTGGGGTTTATTCTTGCATCCACTGGTATTGGGTGTTTATAGACGAGTTAAATGTAGATCATGACCCAATGTTCCTTGGTAAGATTTCATAAATTAACTAGTAAATCAGCTTTCTTGTGATTAATTTCATGAATGGTTTACTGGATATTTCTCAAACTTCTATTCATTTTGTCCAAATCATAATTCCCAAGGTAAATTTTCTTCTAAATTTGAGTTACAATAAAATAAATAACTTCCAAATTGATAAGAGTATCCAACTTTATAAAGAAAACATCTAAACAAAACTTTAAATTAAAATAAAATAAAAATAATTCATTTTTATGGATTTACATCTAAAAATCATTATTTTTCCTATGAAAATTATAACATCCCTTCTCTTTCAAAAATATTTATAATGGAATTCTATTAACGTTCCTATTTCTAAAATAAAATATTTGACATCATATAAAATACTTTTAATTGAATGAAAAACTACTTTATTATTAATCATTATCTTAAAGGAGTATTCTTTCCTATACGTAAATAAGACTTAAATAACATTTAAAACTATTATAATAACCTAATTTTACTACGTCTTGGTACAACTTTCCTTTAACCAGATTCTCTAATTGAATAAGTAAACTTTAGAAAGTTATTCTAACCAAACTAAAGCAGATTCACCTTATGTTTGTTTCCTCTTGGTAGCCTAAGTCAAGGAATGGATGCATATTTTATTTATATTCTCTTTTAAACTTTAATCCTACGGTGGAGACAAAGTCAATATTTTTTATAAAATAAAATAATCTAATATATAGAAGATTTATACTTTTATTAGCATTCAATTTCATGGGCTTTTCATTAAATATTTCCAAAACCCATATCAAGTCAAACTTAAAAGGATATTACACGAAGCTTATAATAAGGCTTATGGAGCAAAGACCAAAGATAAAATCATCTTAATCACATTGGAATATTTACTAGTGAGCTCATTAATTCAATATTCAATCAAATCTAAGATTTGACATTACATTAAAGTTTTTAATTTAATATACATGAGAACAAAGATAAATACCCATTATACTTGTCTTCAAAATACGCAGTCAAATATAGTGAATTAGGCCAACAACCATAGTTAGAAATTTTGAGGGTGGCTTCGATAATAATAATATTTATTTGTTTTTATGAATTCCTGTAGTGATTGCATTATCTACACTTAATCTAAATATAAAAAATCATTTAAATGTTATCTTAAATAAGATCTTCATATGGATTTAAATGAAATAGGCTACTTGATTAGTCCGGTATCAACATAGGAGCTTACAAGGTACACAAATTAATATAAATCTTATATGGAAAGGTTTTAATATCCTATTTTATTTTTAAGACACTTATGTCTTCTTATGGAAGTGCAAATAGAAAATATAACATAAGGTTGACAGATATGGTTTATAGCCAACATCTTAAAGAACTAAGCTCAATACTATATTTGGTGTTGACCAAAGATTGAAAGGAAGATAAATGTGTTTTCAGTCTCAAGTAATAAGCTTATTAAGTAACAAGGAAATATAATTTTTGCAAAACTATAGATTGATTATCACATGGAAGACTTCAACATTGTTATACAAGAAAACTTATAATTTTCAATATTAGTTGAGCACCTCTCTAAATACATATGCATTAATAGCATAAAGTAGGTTTGGCGACCACAGTGAGCATATGCATACACGAATGACACCTTCAAATACTAACTTAGATTTATCACCCAAGGTATTAAAGAGAGTATATATATATTAAGATATTTGACTTATTATATTTTAAATAATACTCCATAAAATACAACTGAAGGACATATCGTTTGTACTAGTTCTTACTACTGTCTTGGACCATCCATTCTACGATACCAGAGAAGCCTTCTCCTCCAACTAACTCTTCCATCACGTCTGGTAGAAAGGGTTAAAGTTTACGTGGGATCATAATGACCTGCATAGATGAATGTAACTACATGGTCTCTCTTAATTTTGTAAGCAAACAAACAATAATCATATCCATGTAGTTTTTACATAATTTTAAATATCATTATGTAATTAATAATTTTATTTTAAATAGAAATCATCATCAATCAATTTATAACCACAAGCACACAATTTGACTTGATCCAGTAGATTGTATTTCAACATTCAAATAAGTTAAAAGTTATGGATAATAATATTACCCAGCCAAAACCTCAGCATAGGCTGACTGGGTGTCACCATACTTTCAGCCAGTAGGTCATCCTGAGCTAGGATCAACTAGTTTAGAACATATATTCATCTACCCATGGTTATTAACTCATTAGTGCAAGATTATTTATTATTAAATCAGTGAGAATCATTCTTTATGAAGCAACAATATCAAAAAATAGACGAGCACAGTTCTCATATCAATAAATACAAATGGTAACAAGATTATATACAGGTATATCCAAAATCTAAATCAAAATTAGAGGTAGATTATCAAACAACCAAATAATTGGCTCTTCCAAAACCATATAACAACATCAATCATTTCTAGAAATTACAGACAAATAGTAGGACAAAATTTCGTCATGTATATCCAACAAAACCAACAAAATACAAGATACAAGACCCTTTAGGCTTATTCACCTAAAAATTTATAGAAACAACATAAAAACTAATAAAAAAAATGACATATCATGCACACATCCACCTTCATGTATCCGTCGGGTGGCATCTCAAAACATTTACGTTCCTTTATATTATAAGTTTATGCTTGTTTATGAAAGATTTTCATTTTCTATTCTTTTATTATTATATTTTAATAAATTAATTTTAAAATAATAAATTATAAAATAAAATAATTAACTATCAATTAAATTATTAGTTTATTCAAGCATGAAATATCCTTTTCATAAGGTACACAATCTAAAAGCAAAAAAAAAAACATATAATGAACCTATATGAATACAATTTTTATGGGTTTCCATGTATCAATCAGTCATGGTGATTTTTCACATCTATATCATATCCCTCACTTCTCATGATCAACCCTTATCTACCCACCTAAAGGAGGATATTGCCATCACAAATGCCATCAGCAGTACCTCATTCTAGGAGCAAAAGCAAATATAGCTTACTAATCTATTTGAAAATATTAGTTGCATTAGGTAGATTGTTACAACACCATATGATCTATTGTTTGGGTGTCCAAGGAAACCTCTCTATTTTTTCAATGGGTTATATGGGATTGTAATAGGCGTAATACATATTACATCATCAACACATAGTGGTATTATAACAAAGCTTGGATATTATTTGCTTCGCAAGATTCGAACCTTGGTCTCCTCCTAGAATGTTGTGGAATTTAACCAGTTGAGCTAATGCCACTTGATCAAGTAATTCTCTCTATTAATTCATCTATTTATATTTTTATTTCACTTCTCACCATTATTCTAAATAAGTTTTGAATTAATGTGTTGATTTTTTTCATTTCTATAAAGTATTAAAAAACTAACAAAAAATGATAGCTTTTAAGAGAAGTATGATTGTTGTTAAAAACAATAAAAATTTTCAAAATTGTATTTTATTATTTCATTGTAAATTTCCCTTTTAATATATCATTATGCTTAAAGGACTAGAAAATTATAATGAGATCATCATATTTAAATAATATTCTAAAAATTTTAAGTGCTAAATTTGTATGTGCCTCAACATTTTCTTTTTTAATTTCAAATATTACTTAAAATATCATTGATTCCATCATATTAGAGTTTTATTTGACAATATATTGTATATTATTTATTTCAACAAATTATTATAAAAATAACATATACATAGATAATTACCATCTATATTCACTCTTATATCTTTGATATTTCTCTAATTTAATAGAAATATTATACAATTATGTTATGTACATCTAATAATTATTAAAACAATATTAAACATATATTGTGTTATTTAAATAATCTAAACATATAAGGTTTATAATATAATAAAATGATTCTCAATGTAGAGTTTTATCTTTAATTATCTACATACCTTATTTTCCTAGTTATTTTATCAATATTTGCACCATACACTAAGAGTACTAATTTATTTTTGATTAAATTAACCATGCTTCTATTTGCCTTTGCTTTTGGAAAATGTTAAAATGTCCTTTATGCCATTTTCCCAAAGCTTAAAATTCAATAGATTCCAAATAAAATTTCTCAATGATATCATTCTAGAGTGAAGGGTCAAAATTTTTTTTACCTTTCTATTTAAAAGAAAAATAAAATTCATATTTTGGTTCTAATATAAAATATTAATTTTTAAATTTGAAATATGGAATTAAAACAATCACTTCATATTATATATATTTTAATAAATCATATTATTATGGTATTAAGAAAAACCATATAATCATGATCCATTTAAATGCAAGAGAGTACATCACAATGTAGAAAATTGATCCTAGATTACACTCATATGATTACAACCCATTTTAAATTTATAAAAATATTTTAAATAAGGTTATATCAGATGGAAATAAGCCCAATTCATATTATATCATGGTTGGGTTATGATAATGTTATAATATCTTGACATGTATCATATATTTCTTGAAAAATTCAAGCCCTATTCTCTCCCTAAAACATTAATGCATTTAAACAATGTAGATCTTGTCATTCGATACATTTATGGTGCATATTAAAATATAATATATTTTAGTAAGTTATATGTGTTCTTGATTGGGCCCTTATCCCCAAGATACCATAGTATTATATTTTCTATTAGGTCAAGTAGACCATATCAAACTTACATTTTTATTACATAATTTTTTTTTTTTTTTGATATATAGAAGTAATGGTTACAATCACGATTTTTAGTAACTACCAGCACAGCTGGTAGGATTCAAACTATCTGCAAAGGCTCCCAAGACTTCCACCGTCTCGTTACATGGTAACCCGACGTGAGATGGGGACCGCTGGACGCACAGGGGTTGCACCGTCGTCATCAATATGGCGCACCACTCAGAAGAATCAAATTTAGGCTACTGTCTATGCATGGGCAAGCCCGTGGGATTGGAACCTAGGTCTCCTCTGGGTAAGCACCCCAACTTACCAATCCACCTAGACCCACGGACCTTATTACATAAATTATCATCTTACTCAAACTATTACATTTCCTCTTTCAACACCTTTGTACTATTTTTTTAAGAGAATAAATATTGCTTGTCTAATTACTTTGAATATTGACAAGGTGAATATCAACACATTCATCACCATTATGGAATAAATATTTGATGCCATACTTATTAGACATGTTGACATTTTCTAAAATGCTACCTTTAATATTGTATGTACATAAAAATAATTATACAATAACAATCCCTACATCCATTTTTCCTAACAACTTTAATAATAATTGTGAATGTGTGTAAGTGAAATATATCTCCATCAATTTTCAATGGTAATATTGATCCCATGGAAGAAGTGACCTAGCCTATACATAGTTAATAGGTTATGTTCCTTATGATCTTGAGTAAATGAGGAGAATTTAACCTTCATTGTTTTGAAAAACCTAGCCTATACATAGTTAATAGGTTATGTTCCTTATGATCTTGAGTAAATGAGGAGAATTTAACCTTCATTGTTTTGAAAATCACCAGCTCTACTAGCTTTTATTTATATTTTTGAAAGCACTATAATAAATTTTAATGAACACAGAATCTAAATTTATTTATTTTACAATAGATCAACGCATATTCTTTGGTTTTAGTGTGTTTTTGCAAATGACTCTTTTTACATATTCAACTTTCTTAACCTAAAGGAAAGCATCTTTATTATATTATTATTATTATTATTATTATATTATTATTATTACTATACACTATATTATTATGGGATCCACCTATATTTTTTTTGTATTGAGTAAATACTTCTTATACATATACATATCCGCCGTGGGGATCCACCTATATTACATCACCACATAGTGGTATTACAACAACTTGGCTACTATGCATGTGTTACTTGACATGGATCTAATAAAAAAGCAAGTACCACTATTCCTTATAAATATTGTATATCTCATTGCTATTAAAAGTAAGGAATTCAACCTATGTAAAACCAAGGAATAACACCTCTAAGATTGCTAACCTAATGATACACATTTTAGCAAGTGGTAGGTTTCATAACCATTGAAATACATTTTTTTGATTTGATAAAAGAAGGGGTTTTGAAAGGGTCCCCAAACCTTTTACAAAAGGGTTTTCCAAGGATCCTCAAACCTAACCATAAGGATTTTTAATGAGTACAAAGAAAAAAAGTCAATCTATAAATCGAACACAACAAAGAGAAGCTAAGCACCTAAAAAAGAACAAGATGTTCTATCCAACCGTCCAATAAACCAATAAAACATAGACCATGAGTTCCAAAAATAATTTAAATTAAAAAAAAAGCTCCCCTCGAACCATAAAATAAAAATAAAAAAGAAAACTAGACTCACAACACCAAAGAAACCATTTGGCAAAAAAACAATCCCATCTAGCAGAAAACCGAGATCAGAATCCTGGATGGTTAATAGTACCAAAACAAAGTGAAACTATGAGCCCAATAAATAACATGTATGACCCTAAGGACTCTCAAACAAGGCCAACGTACAAGACTATCTAGTAAATAACATGGATTTGACTTGACAGAAAGCAATACAAGCGTAAAGAAAAAATTAAAATTTGAAACACCTTCTCAAACAATGAAAACCAAGAACACCAAGAACTTACAGAGACCAAAAATATACCCATCAAAATTGGATACCGGGAACATCTAGGAAAATAACCCCTGCAACAGCAACAAAAAAAATAAATAAAAAACTTTTGAAAGCAAACCTATAACAAGATCTACATCATAGGCCTCTGTTCTTGCAATCCACCAACAAACCAACCGAAAACCTGCACACTTAGGAAAGAGAAATAAGCACAGAGTGCCCGAAAATCATAGATGAAAAACTAAACTGCAACCATTACATTTAAATTTTAAAATAGTAACATACCCAGACAATAGCATGACATTTTAAAACAAAATTAGAGCACCCCGTCCAGTGGAGGATGTGATACCGCAATCGTATCTCGATTAGAATACAATTTAAAATTAGAAACCGCTCGACATCAAGGAAGCCAATAAAATAAAACAACAATTCTTCCACCGGGGAATACTGCCAAGGAACCCCACCTTCTTGAGAAATACCACCCAACCACCAATTGGAACCCTGACAAGGGGCGAATAGTTGAAGCCAAAACCAACTAGAAAAGAAGATCATCAACTAAGTACCCAGATGATAGAATTACCCTCCATCCCAAGAATTGATGAAGATACAAATCTCATCGATCTCGTTGAAGTCTAACCAAGCTGAGAGCCATTTGAGGAGACGGCCCAAAACAGTGCCTAACCATAGACTGGTTTAGCCATTTACCTTTCAAAAGTGCCCAACCAAAACAGTGCAGAGCCAGTTACTCTGGTTCCTTAAACCGACTTAACCTTTCACTTAGCCTTCCAACTACTACTCTTTAAGCTGATCTTAGTCTTCCACCCAGCAAATCAGCTTGTATCTATAGCACCAACAACCAAACCAAAGACCAACAACCCAAAATGAATCAAGATAGAAGACCACCCAACAACATAATCAAATGTAAAAGATCCTTCCACTAATCCAACCTCCTTTCCCTAACTACGGTTTCAGCTTTCCAGCATTCCTCCCCACAAGTCATTTGTAGTTGAAGACCATCTTCTAGCGAGGTTCACTACCCAAAAGGGTATCCATCAGGTTGTAATGGACTTTCCAAAAATCTAGATCCAACCATTAGAATCTTATAATTGTAGTATGTGTGATACTATTTACTCGCATACATAATACACTAAACACAATTAGTTAGTAAAATAAAATTTTGCAAAATGGGTTTGTGATTAGCATTCAAATATCCCCTTAAATAAGAAATTTATTGTTAACAATAAGAAAAATTGATTTATTGGTTATCACAATCTTAAAAATTTAATTAATAATAAATCTATAACTTAAAAATATCATGTTAATTTTTGGTTTATAAATTTTAAAACTTTTAATTAAAAATGTGTATTAATTGAATGTCATTCAAAGCATATCTACTAGATTTATTTTCTCTTGATATTTTACTCTATTCTAATTTAATTATACATGGATTAAAAATCCATCTAAATAATTTGTACATATAAAATAAATTTTTAATATAAAATTGGTGGATATAAATATATATTTTTTAATTTCATTATTGTGAAAAATTCTTACGATCAAGATATAGGGTTGAGGAGTCTCCTCCCAACCTTGAGCACTCCTAAAACCAAGAGCTATACTTATCAATAGAGAATTTAACACACAACCACCACACACCCAAACCCTCACACACTCGTCCATGTTTTGGTTTGTACCTTGGACCTCTCAAAGAAGAACCCACTCCCTCACACACTTGTCCACACCGCGGTCTGAACCTTAGACCTCCTGAAGAAGAGTCAAGATCGGAACCGTTGCACTATCTCCCCCAGGACAAAAGGGCTTACACCCATCCCCTCACACACTCGCCCATGTTGTGGTTTGAACCTTGGACCTCCTGAAGAAGAGCCCACTCCCTCACACACTTGACCACACCACGGTTTGAACCTTGGACCTCTCGAAGAAGAGTCAAGCCCGAAATCGTTGTGTTGTCCCCCCTAGAACAAAAGGGCTTACACCTACCCCTTCACATACTCGCCCACGTTGTGGTTTGAACCTTGGACCTCCCGAAGAAGAGCCCACCCCTCACACACTTTCCCATGCCACGATTTGAACCTTGGACCTCCCGAAGAAGAGCCAAGGCCTAAACAATTACGCTGTCCCTCAAGGACAAAAGAACTTATGATAACCAATATGATTTGAATTGAAGTTGAATGAATCCATAGTATGGATCATAGACCTCAACTGGTAGCCTCACACCAACTCGGCTACTCACTCACCCTTTGTAAATACTTTCATCACACTCATATTGAATTGTATTATTTCCTAGTCAATTTTTTATAACTAGGCACAATGACGCCACCTTCCCCAACTTATCTCTCCTTGATGAGATACCAAAGACATACCAACTCGGATGTCTTGAGAGAATGTGACCTCTCATACTTCATGTTTAGTTACACCTAAATTAACTTTAATAATAATATATAATAAGTATTAAAGGGATAGGCTGGTTGGTAGTGCTTTCAGGAGGACTGCCCTTCTTTAAAGGGTAGAGGTCCAATTAACTTTATCTTTACCCAACAAAGCTAAAAATTATAAAGATTAAACACAATAATAAATAAATAAATAAATTATATATAGATAGTAATTATTAACTAATCTTGGCCGTGTAAAATAAAAAGTTAAACGGCTTCTTTCTTCCTTTGTCTTTGCTTTGCAATTTATAAAATATCAATAAATTAGTACATGTATTAAAGGCTCGAAAACGAATTTTATTTTGAAGCAGGATTCCTATTTTAGCTTCTTGGATGGGGTAAGGTTGTAACTTTTCATGTTCTCTTGTGGAACATTTTCAAGATGCTTTCACCTTTACTACACTTTTCTTGTTACTCCTTTTTTTTTTTTCTTTGGGCCATTTGCATATATTTTCGTCCTCATATCGGTCTGAAGAAAGACGAGATTGCATTTTTTTTTTTTTTTATTAATGCAATCTTGCCTCATACTGACCACGGTTGCATTACCGTAATGTACCAAGATACCGTTGGCGGCCTTGAGGTTCTGAGCAGGGCAAACAAGTGGGTACCAGTGAAGCCCAACCATAATTCCTTTGTGGTTTTTATGGGTGACTCCTTCACAGCGTGGAGTAATGGGATTATTGGAAACGTAGAGCACAGAGTGATAAAGGAAAGATCATGTCACACCTCTCGGGTGTCGTTGCCATACTTTGCTTTCTTCCCAGAAGACATGCTAATCGATGCACCTCCGGAGTTTGTGGACGATCAACATCCTCGACTCTACGGACCCTTCCGTAGATTTGAAATACTCAAGACAGGATCGAGTGAATCCACTGAGAATTATGTAGTACCACTATCAGTAAAGCCTCTTTCCGACTTCCTTCTCTAGATTTGAAATACTCAAGACAGGATCGAGTGAAACCAGTGAGAATTATGGAGTACTACTATCAGCAAAGCCTCTTTCCGACTTCCTTCTCTAGATTTCCATTTTTGTAGTTGTGGTGATTTCTGCACAGTGACAATTTTGAGGAATTAAAGCATGACCGGAAACGAGTGGTTCATGATTGATGAATTTGAATGGCTTCAGAGTTCTTGTGCTGAGTAGTAAAATCAAGAGAGGTGGTTGGCAAATTGGCTTCAGAGTTCTTGTGCTGAGCAGTAAAATCAAGAGAGGTGGTTGGCAAATTAGCTCACATTAACGGATATATATAAGAGAGAAATATATTCTAATGAAAAAACAGTATGATCTATACATCATACGTATGATTTCAGATTTTAAATGTCAGCATTATTGATGCATATTACAGGAAGAGATGTGGATGTAATCCTGTTATGTCACTTGTTTGAAATCTGGAGTACTAGAGCCCCATATATATATATATATATTTCAATTTTTTTTTCTCAAATGTACTTAGTATGTTATGTCATTTGTTTGAAATCTGGAGTACTAGAGCCATATATATATATATATTTCTTTTTCAATTTTTTTTTCGTAAAAAAAGGATAGCCTAGGAGATGACTCGGACCCATGACAGGTACAATATTATAAAATTGCAAAGTCATGTTTCATGCATTGTGGATATCATTTTGACTTTTTCAAATATGTTGGTGCCACTTCACTTAACTATCATGATCGATTGCCTTTTAAAAAAATTCAAAGAGTCTCTCCCTACAAAATCAAATATTTTAAAAGCGTAATTTCAAATAATAAATAAATAAATATAAAAACAATTTTGTAAATATTTTAATAAAAATTAATTGTGAAAGTAAGGATTAAATTTACAGCATTCAATTATTTTCCTTTTAAAATGATATTTTCCCTTCTTAGCTTGTATTTAAGATTATACAGTGACACAATATTCCATAAATAACAAAGCTTTTAAAAATATTTAATTTTAGATATGTTATTTGAATTTTCGTATCAGGTTTTTAAAATACTAGCCATAATTTATGGGTGTTCATCCAAGAGGCACTGTTAGAAAGTGGAATCTAGTCGTATTTGTTAAACTACATTCATCAACTTCATTTATGGTGATGGATGGGTTAATATATGTCCCATTAGTAAATCACCTTATAAGTATTACAATAAGGTAATTTTCAAGATGATTTTTACAAGATATTGATATCTAAATTGGTGTGGAAGAGATTTTTATAGACACTTAATTTTGTACATCAATTTTGTCATCAATCAATAATTTTCAATAATTAAGCGAAGTCAACATTTTTGTACCTAAAATTGGGTCAAAGAGCAACCTAACCTTTGAGGATCATAAAGGGGTCGACTCTTCAAAGCTATTGTGGAGATCCCAAACTACAAGTAGTTTAGCATGGGGTTCATTTTAGTAGGATGCTCCTTAGTGGCCAAATTGATAGATTAATTGCTCTTTTGAGAGTTATTATTTTAGTTTCTTACTTAGAAACATTAGCTGTTGTTCACTACTCTAGGGGTGATGTGGTGTGATTGTAGAGATGAAGGTTTACTAGATTATATATGCTTAGGGTTCATTAGTTATATATCATATTTAAAGAGTTTTGCACATGATTTTTTATAAAGAGGCCAATAACCTCATTTGTTGCACTCTCATTTAGGTTTGGTATTAGGAATATATTGCTATTTGGCATCCTTTTGACTTACCTAGATAGGTTGTAGTTGTAGGGGTCCCAAAAACCTATGGATGAGGTCTTTATTTATATTTTTAACATTTTCCTTTCAAAGGAATACTCATGGTGTCTAGGAAGGCCACAAATGAGTTAGAGTTGGCCTATGTTTAACATATTCAATGGATTATTGGTCCTAACAAGGGTAGTGATATGTACAAACTAGACTGAGTTTTGAGGTAGTTCGACATTTAGCAAGATATCCCATAGATGACAGAGTACTGGTATCAGTAAGTTAACCATGATGAAAGTGGTATGGGAGATAGACCTAACACTACCCATTGTATAAAGGAGGATTTTGATGACCCTCTAGTGGAAGATCTAGGTATTGATGATGTATGGGACACCATTACAAATAGATAATGGTAAAAGGGATTTAAACTAAGATATTAACTCTAACTCCACCTATATGATGGGCCTAGTCATTTATTAGATATTATGTTAGGGAGATTAGAAGGCCATAGTAGGAGAGGGCTTTAAGGGTGCTTTATATTTTACCATTGACATATGTATCCCCATCTTAGGGATGTGATCTAGGAGTCAATCCTAGTAGGACTATATAGGATATGAACGTGTCATAGAGATCTACTATATAGCAGAATATGGAAACCATGGAAATAGACATAACTCATTTATAGAGCCATCATGATTAAGTAGTATTATAGGTCTCACAATTTGTTATAGAAAGAGATACGACCAAATCTAAGGTGGTTCAGGTTATGGATATATATACTTCTAGGTTAGAGGGGGATTATAGCATTGTTTAGTTGACTACTCAAAGGGATGCAGTAGTTGGTCATGCTACAACAATAGAGGTACAAATGATATAATTTATTTGGGAGAGAGATGATGCTAGGAAAGTTTTTTCATGTTAAGATAGGTTGGCTATGATAGATCACTTAGCCATTATGAGATGTGATTTAGATATGGAGTACTTCTAGAGTCTCCATTATATGGTGTTATATCCTTAGATGGTTCTACCAAAGCAAATGCAAGTCTGTCAACCTTGTGCTTCTTCTAGGTTATAGTCTACTACTGAAGCTTCATAGTAGTTAGTACATGGACCTACTCATGAAATAGGGTCATAGAGATAAATTTATAAATTTTGTTGAGATATTGTAGGCTTTATGGCCAATTTAGGATGTTGAGTGCATCAATTTTACAATTGTAGTGCACTAGTCCTTGTGATTTTCTATATAGAAGAGCATACCAATTTTGTCATTATGGTATGCTAGCCATTTTAGCTTTGTATATGATATATATGTGTGTATATATTTGTGAGTGTGTATTTTTATGTGTGTGTATGTATGTATATATCATACCATGCTTTGATTATTTATTTTTTTCATATGATTTCTCTATAATGTGATGATATATTGTAAGTTTAATATAAAAAGTTTGATCACTTCAGTAAAATTTTATTTTTAATTTTTAATAGTTACAATATAAGATATGCTTATATTTATGTTAAATGAGTTGTTTACATGATATTCATAAGTTTTATTAAGATAAGGATTTTATGGAATTTTAAGTTAGCTTTGCATGGAGGACTTAGTTAGGATTACCCATAGGATGTAGATAAAATTACCTAGAGAACTTAGTTATCTTTGTGTAAAGGACTTAGTTATCATTACCTAGAGAACTTAGTTAGCATTGCAAAGAGGACTTAGTTATTATTACCCAAAGTACATAACATTACCAAGGGGATTTAGTTATCAGTGCTTGGAGGACTTAGTATTTCCTAAAGGAAGTAGTTATCATTTCTTAGAGAACTTAATTATCATTGTCTAGAGGATATATTTATCATTCCTTAGAGGAATTAATTATCATTACCTAGAGGGCTTAGTTATCATTGCCTAGAGGACTTAGTTATCACTGCCTAGAGGACTTAGTTGTTTTTGTTAGAGAACTTAGTTAACATTGCCTAGAGGACTTATTTAGCATTAATTGGAGGACTTAGTTATAATTTCCCATAGGGGTTAGTTAACATTGCTTAGTGAACTTAGTTATTTTTGCTTAGAGAATTTTTATTAGCAATTATTTGCCTGAGGGAATTTAAACATGATAGGGTACCTAGACCTTGTGGGTGTGAAGAAATTTAAACATGATATTGTTCCTAGACCTTGTGCATATGAAGGACTTTAAACATGATAGTGTACCTAGACCTTATGGGTTTGAAGGACTTTAAATATAATAGTGTACCTAGACTGTGCGGGTTTGAAGGACTTTAAACTTGATATGTTGCGATAGATGTCCCTATTAATATATAGGAGGTTGTGTGATGTATGTTCACTTGTAATTTCTTCTCAAAATAAAATTGGATTGATAAATAAATAATATATGATAGAAGAATATATTTTCTAGGTGTTAACAATAAATATAAAATATTATTTGTTAGGGAAATTTCTCAATCATTCAAAAAGCAATAATACCTAGTCTCCTTGCTTGTTATATCTATAAAATTTTATGAATTTACAAAAACAAAGTCCTAGGTAACCGCTTTCCTTTGAGGATAGGGTGCTAGTGCTTATGCATAGTTTTAAATATGGTGAAGTCATTGATGTTTATGAAAATTACAATATTCAAATTGCTAGGAATTGATAGGGTAGCACCATCATTAGCTATGATGATTTCGTGATTATAAATCATATAGAAATAATTATGACAAAGGAATCATAACTTTAGATTTCCAATAGACCCCTATAACAAGGAATGATATATGTTAGAATTATACGATGTTGTTGGGTACGTAAGTATATTAGTCACTTGCTGGCAAGAATTCTAAAATGTACCAGTACATGGATTAAACATAGAAATCCAAGTTTTTATTTATGGACCTAATGATAATGGATTTGTCATTGACAAGGGAATGAGTGATAGACTAAATATGGGATGGCAAGTCATGTTGGTTGATGGTATTGGTAGCAAATAATTCATTTTTGAAGAATATTTTACCCATGCAAATAATTTATTCTAATGGTATGTAAAACTATGAGGGATTTATTATTGGGTTAGAAACATGAAAAGGATCAATAGGTTTAGGTAGTTTTTAAGGGTTGTCTCTTAGTCCAAAGAACCATTCAAGAAGAAAACGTCTATAGAAGGATAAAATATCCTATTTTAGAACCTCATGGGCCATGGGATGAGGAATTGGGAGGAACTTTAAACCCAAGCTATGGGCCTTAATTTCATTATGTGTAAGTTATCTAGAGGAAAAATTATGGATGACAATATTTGTGATTTTTCCATCCACAACCTAGATAGGACTCCTATATAAATAACGATGGCCAAAATATCATGGGTTAAAAATTATATACCAAGGGATTATTTTGGGTTTCCACAACCATTTTGGTGATGGAAAAACCCTTCCCTTGATACTTCTAAATAGATGGGACATAAACTTATCTTGGATAACTAAAACCAAAGTTGTAAATTTTTTTCTATTGTCCTGTCATGATTTCTATTGCATAGAGGAAGTGTGGTTCTAGAAGTTCTTCCCCTCATCCTATATTCTTGGAAAAGATCCCCAAAAGTTAAAATTATATCCCTAGTGTTATTGTTATTTTGGCTATTTATTCTTTTTTTGTGGCTACCATTGTTGCTATTTGTTTATGTGTTATGAATGTTGTTGTTGTGATTGCCTTTTCTATGTAGTAGAGGCTCTCTGATTTGTACCTCTACTATGACTTATATTCTTGTTGTGTTGTGTAGAAAATTTCTTTTGTATGCCTATATCTACTACTTCATTTCTCTTTTAACCAAGTTGGCTACACTTTTTGTAGCTTCTAACATATTAAATTCTGGGACTTCTAAAGTAGCATTCTCTTAAGCAACTTTGGATTTCTCTTGTATGTCTTTTTGAATCTACATTTCAACTTTCTAGACCTAGATATTTCTCTTGAAAATCTCTTTAATCTAGGATCCACATTCTGAAACAATTTCCTAAGAAATTATCTTGTGTTTATTTATATAATCTACAAGAATTTCCTTAACTGTAGGTAATACAATGCTATGAATCTAATCATTGGCCTAAGTAGCTAATTTATGTATATTTTTTTGAAATTATAGATGCACATTTTGGCCATTTCTAGATAAAATGTTTCTATGAGTGCCTCTAACTCGTTAAAAAAGAGTTTATTAAAATCTTCATATATAAGTTAAAGGTATGGTTTTTCCATTTGTAGGCTATGAGGAACAATGTCTTTGCCTAGATTCTGTTCAAGTTGGGATAGCCTAGAATTATATATTTTTTCCTTTCTACTTAAAATCTTAAATTATTTGAACCTTTTTCCAACAACCTGTCCAAATAATTTGGTCATGGAGGAACAGTGGGTATTGCATTGATTCCATCGATGAAGTTTCTTCTATCATGTGAGGAAGGAAATATTATATTCTAAGCACAACCTTTTATTTATAGTACATCTCTAAATTTTTTCGAATAGGAAAATGCAGTGAGTGAATAAAATAAATCAATTCCGCTCAAGGTGGGCACACCCTCGCCATATAGGCTAAATGTGAAACGCAGATGAAAATTATAAAAAATATAAGATGACATTTCAATTAAACAATTTGTGAATCATATATACTAAATTTAACACTCTTGGAAAATAGCCGACGTATACTATGTTTGGAGTGTAACATGACTCCCCTCCTCAGAAAGCTTTGTCCTCAAAGCTAGAAATTTCTGGAAGATACTTTCAGGTTCCCATGTGGAATCTTCCTCTAGTAAATCTTGCCATTTAATGAGAAATTCTTGAATCTGATGTGATCTCAGTCTTCGGGTTCTATGTTGTAGTATATCTTCAGGTTGGAGATGTATGCGTCCTTCCTCATCGAGCACTGGTAAGTCCGATTGACTTTGTACTTTCTGACCAATTACTTTTTTAAGACATGAAACATGAAATACCGGGTGTATTCATGATGATGTAGGAAGCTCTAATTGATAGGCTACTTCTCCAATGCGGCGTACAATTTTGTAGGGACCATAGAATCATGGAGCCAACTTTTGGCTAGACTTTATCCTTAACGAGGATTGTTTGTAGGGTTGCAACTTTAGGAAAACCCAATCAACTATATTAAAAGTTCTATCTGATCGGTGCAAGTCTTGTTGTTGTTTCATACGATTCTGTGCTTGGACTAAATTCTCTTTGAGGATGGTGAGTGTAGACTGCCTTTGTTGGAACCAATCATCCACTTTGGCTACTTTGGATGATCCATGTACGTAATCTGTGATTGCTGGAGGTTTGGTGCCATACAATGCTTCAAATGGAGACATCTTAATTGAATAATGGTAAGAAGTGTTGTACCACCATAATGCTAACCAATGGCTCCATTGGTATTGTTTATCTTGAGCAAAACATCTTAAGTACGTACCCAAACATTTGTTAACTACTTCGTTTGACCATCCGTCTTGTGGATGGTAAGCTGAAGACATGTTCAATTTGGTACCACTAAGTCGAAATAACTCCCACCAAAAGTTACTAGTGAAGATGGGATCTCTATCACTTACAATATTTTTTGGCATACCATGTAATTTGAAAATTGAATCCATAAATACCTTTGCCACATTGCTTGCGGAAAACGGATGTTGTAAAGCCTGAAAGTGAGCGTATTTGGATAACCGGTCTACGACAACGAAGATTAATCGTCCGCCTTCCGACTTTGGAAGACCTTCAATAAAATCCATGGATATATGTTCCCACTGTTGTTCAGGGATGGGTAATGGTTGTAACAATCCCGGTGATTTGATCTGTTTCTCCTTTATTGCATTGGCAAACTTCACATTCTGCTACCCATTGTTTGACTTCGCTTTTAATCCTTTCCAACAAAATGATTGTTTGACCCTTAAATATGTCTTCAAAAATCCTGAATGTCCTGCTGATGGAGAAGCGTGTGATTCGTCGAGGATCTTTGATTTGAGTTCTGAATTGTGTGGAATGTAAATGCGGTTCTTCTTCTGGAGGATTTTATCTTCATAAGAGAACAAAGGGTGTTTAGAGGACCCTATAGATAATTCATGAATTATTTGGGCAGTTTCACTATTGGACAACCATTCATCTTGTAATTGATTCACCCATTGGGAGCAAGGACCTGAAATAGCGTTAATGACTACTTCATCTTCATATTTCTTGGACAGCGCATCGACGGCTATATTTTCCTTCCCTTTCTTGTATTCGATAATGAAATCATAGCCCAACAGTTTGGTTAACCACTTATTTTGTTTCGAATAAGAAAACCTTTACTCCAGAAAATGCTTGAGGCTACTATGATCTATTTTTATAATGAAGTGGCTACTGATTAGGTAGTGTCTCCATTTTTCTACTGCATGAAGAATAGCCAACATTTCTTTTTCGTATGTTGATCTTCCCAAAAATTTCTCGAAAAGCTGTTTACTTTCAAATGCCAATGGATGACCTTCTTGCATTAGTATAGCCCCAATTCCTATTCCTGATGCATCACATTCGATAATAAATGGTTTGTGAAAATTGGGAGTTGCTAATACTGGAGTTGTACACATGGCTTTCTTAATAGCTTCGAAGGCTTGAGAAGCCTCTGTCGACCAACGGAAAGCATCCTTCTTTGTGAGTGCAGTTAGAGGTGCTGCAATCTTACCATAGTTGTGCACAAACTTGCGATAGTAGCCTGTGAGACCCAAAAAACCACGAAGTTTCTTGATAGTTGTCCATCCATTTGAATTGCCTTAATCTTATTGGGATCCACTTTGACGCCTTCGTGTGAAACTATATGACCAAGATACTCGACTTCTTGAACACCAAATGAACATTTGGAATGTTTAACAAATAATTTTTCTTTGTGTAAAATGTGAAGGGCCTTATCCACATGATGTAAATGATCCGTCCATGTTTTGCTGTATATGAGAATATCATCAAAAAAGACTAACACAAACTTACGGAGGAGTGGGCGAAACACTTGGTTCATGAGACTTTGGAATGTGGATGGGGCATTGGTGAGACCAAAAGGCATGACCAAAAATTTGTAATGACCTTCATGAGTACGAAAGGCAGTTTTGGGAATATCTTCTTCTCTAACACGGATTTGGTGAAATCCGGAGCGAAGGTCTAATTTTGTAAAAAATTTTGCACCATGCAACTCATATAATAGGTCATCTATGACAGGGATAGGGAATTTGTCCTTGATAGTGAGTTTATTGAGAGAACGAAAGTCGGGACACATACGCCAAGAGTTATCTTTTCGTCTAGTCAGTACTACGGGTGAGGAATAAGGACTAGTCTTTGTGACGAATGACTCCATGATCCAAAAAATCCTGAACGATCTGTTTTATTTCTATCTTTTGTGGTTGAGGATAGCGATAAGGACGATTGTTAGGAGGGACACTCCCTGGAATCAAATGGATGGCATGCTCATGAGATCGTTTAGGTGGTAATCCTTGAGGTTCTTAGAAAACCTCTTCGTAATGTGTTATGATGTCTTGTAACTCTGGAGCAATACTATCCGAAGTTCCTGGAGATTGTTTTTCCAAACAATTAATTTGAGCTATAAACCCATATCCACCCTTTTTTAACATCTTCTCCATACTATGAGAGCTCACCATTTGTGATGGAGGAGTAGTAATGCCTTGTAAGCGAATGACTCGTCCATTTTCCTTCCATTCCACAAATAATTTTTTGAAGTTGAAGCTAACCGTGTCTAATGTTTCCAACCATTCAACTCCCAAAATGACATCCGAGTTCCCCAAATTCATGACGAAAAGGGATCCAAACCAAGTATAAGTTCCCATTTTTATGGAAACTTGAGATGTGCGACCAACACATTGTGCGTTCACCCCGTTGGCCACTAGAACCTGGAATTTGTCTTTGTTGGAAGAGTTAATGAATAGATTCAAAGCTTTTGCGGTTTTGATGTTGATAAAATTATGGGTACTACCAGAATCAATTAGCACATTCACCTTTTTCTGGCGAAGAAATCCTGCCTTGATGGTATGGTGGGTGGTTAAACCCATGAGAGCATGCATGGAAATCGCCATTGTATCCTCTTATTTTTCTTCTATAGTACATGTTAGGTCTTCTGGCATAGGTTCTTCTGATTGGTAAGGTTCTTCCTCTTCTCCTTCACATTGATCACCTTCAATATGAAAGTTTTGTTTTTGGGCACATGCTTGTTCCCTGGGGTGATGAGTGTGACATTTATAGCAAAAATATCTTGATGGTTGATCATTTCTACGAAAGGAATTGTTGCGATATGAAGGATGACTATAAGTTTCACATCGTGCAGACAACTGATGTCTCTTCTCGGCCAGCTTGGCTATTCTTATACAATCGTTTAGCAAGGTTGGATTGTGCATGTCTACCTCTACTCGAATACTTTATTTCAAACCATTGCGAAAGGCTCCTACCACTGTGTCGGGACTGAGGTCTAAAGTGTATGGTAGTAAACTGGTAAACTCTGAAACGAATTCGCTAACTGACCCTTCTTGTTTAAGAGATAATAGTCTTATTGTGTATGATGATGTAGCTCCTTCATCAAATCTTTCTAAAAAATAGGTAGTGAATTTTCTCCAATTAATAGTAGCTCCTTTCTCTCGTTTAAGCCATACAAACCATTGGTAGGCCTCAGTGCCTAGTTTTGATGCAGCGAAAGGGACTTTATCAATTTCCTTAATTTGATATAGGTCAAGAATTCCTTCCATTTTGGCTATCCAACCACGAGGATCATGACCTTCAAAAGTGGGTATATCAATTCATGGAAAATTATTATTATTAGGACCTCTCGGTTGGTGATAACTCATGTCCCTTTCTTGATTTTGGTTATACCGCTGTCTCTGATAGCGATCCCTATAATTATCCGGATCACCTCGTTTTTGTTCCCAATCATCATTAGGATCGACATTTTCTTCAGTCCTTTGGTCATGGGAGTGATTTTGGGGATTAGTATTGGGATTAGGCTGGTTTTGTGCTTTCACAAGGTTTTTTAGGAGGAGACCAATTTCGTTCATACCCTCTACTAAGAGTTGAAGGGAATCATCATTGGAAACAACTGAGTTACTTGAGTTTCCTTGTGTGATGTTTTCGTGAGTTGGGGGAGGATTAGTAGCCATAGGATCTACTAGTGGATAATGTGGATTATAACTACCAATTTTAAAAGGAGAAAGATAATTTTTTGTACCTGGGCTTCGATTAGGTCTTCTTGCATTGTTATTGGTCATCTCTGAGCTTGATAATCGACCGTCAGGCCCTTTGATCCAACTTCTACTCATGCACTGCTCAAAATGTCTTGCTTAGTAGTCCTTGAACTTCAAAATTTCTTGCTTAGTAGTCCTTGAACTTCAAAATTTCTTGCTAAATTGAGTTATTAGTTGGCACAAGATTTGTTGTTTTTTTCGCCTTACTGCCACTCCAACTGCGACACGGAACAGGATGTGGTGGGCTCCATGAGAACAACTTCAGACACCACGGACATGACCTGACTAGACACGAACAAGGATACACATGACAGTGACAACCTGACACGATATGACACGGCCCAACGAATGTGAAATCCAACCAACGAGACGCTCGACACGACAGCTACAGCCCAATGAATACGAAACCCAACCAGCTAGACACTCGACACGACGGCTATAGGACACGACTGATAGACACGACGAACGGATGACACGAAAGACACACCAAACAGACGATGCAACAAACGAACGATGAACGGACGACACGACAATGATACGACGAACGGACGATGCGACAAATGGACGACGAACGGACGACGCAACAATGATGCGATGAACGGATGATGCGACAAATGGACGATGAACGGATGACGCGATAAATGAACGGACGAGCGGAAGACACCACGACTAGATAGCGGACACGCGAATGGAAGAGACAAAACCGAAAGGTTGCTTCAGGAGCTCCACGGGCATGTGACCGAAGTCACACTTCACAATGTGCTCGATAGTCCTTATTAACTGCCCTACCGCTCTGACATACGCAATGTGGGATATTGATCCCCAAAACCAAAAAAAAATTATAAAAATTGCGATAAATACCTTACGTTATGCGTCGCTAATTTTTTAATTGCGCAATTTGATTAGTTGACGACTCCTGCGTTTCACAGCTTTCACAGACGGATTTGCGTGGTGTTTTAGACTATGATTTGAATCGTGATCCCAACGTACACCTTCAGCCAAAAGTATTTATTGTCTCCAGGTGTTCCTTGTGGTGGAGGAAGCACTGTTGCATCAGATGGTATAGCGTCTGCTGTTATGCTCTGTGGTGATGTTAGGACGTCTGTGCAGTAGATGATATAGTCACCCAACCGTCGTGGAACGTGAATTGGATTTCTCTTGCGTGTTTGAAGGGTGATCTGGTAGCTGAATACCAGTTATTTCTCAAGAACGCTAATCAAAAAATGAATACAGTGGATGTCCGCCTGCTGCCGCCAGTAGCGTGAATGGGCGTGGAATCCCTACCGTCGTCACCGAACCAGTCTCTTGATACCATTTGAAAGGATATTTCTATCCTTCTATTTAAAGAACTTACAGATATAATTATAAACCGAGCAGAATGACCAACGTAAATATCGAATAGGAAAATGCAGTGAGTGAATAAAATAAATCAATGCCGCTCAAGGTGGGCACACCCTCGCCGTATAGGCTAAATGCGAAACACAGATGAAAATTATAAAAAATATAAGATGATCTTTCAATTAAACTATTTGTGAATCATATATACTAAATTTAACACGCTTGGAAAATAGCCGACGTATACTATGTTTGGAGTGTAACATCATCTATGTCAAAGACCTATTCTTGAAGCCCACAAATCTTCTATCATGAACCCTCTTATTGTAGATGTGTGTAAGGAATATAAAAAGGGGAACTAGGGGGACTGTTAGGAACTATGCGAGATGATTCAAAATTTAAAAAATCAATAATTGGTAGAGTATCATACACCATTAATGGGTTTAGGTTTAATTTAAAATGAAATATGATGAACTAGTGATCTAAATATGTAAACTAGTTTTTGATTCACTAGATTATAGTTGCACAAGAAAAAAATATACTTCTAGCATTGTAGGATTTATTGTTTACCAGATCATATTATACATAGGTTAAGAGCATAATAATAGCAATAAAAATGTATTAAAAAATAGAAGGATTATAAACTTAATGAAAGAGAAAAGTTAGGAAAGGAAGAAAAAACATTTGATTGAATTTTTATTTAAAAAAAAAGAAATTATACATCTACAACTTCTCTTTATAAAGACCTAACTCTAGGGGAGAGCCTAAGAGCAATACATGTGGGATAAAAACACCCAAGCATTGTTACAAATAATAGGTGGGAAATAGAATATCTCAAATAATTTTATTTTTACATAGATAAGAGCAAAGAGGTTTTTGGTTCCTCTAGTAGATGATGCCTCGAGCAATGTGCTTGAGACATCTATCTTTCCCCCATTTAAAAAATATTAGAGAAATAATATTTGTTCCAATTCAAAGATCTTTGACAAAACTACAATTGTCCAACTTCAAAATAAGAGGAACTATTTTTATTTTGGTTCCATGTCTACTTGCTACTCAATCCAAAACTTGAAGAACTTAGTTAGCATTGCCTGAAGGACTTAGTTAGCTTTTCCTAGAGGATTTAATTAGGATTTACCATAGTACTTATATAACATTACCTAGAGGAATTAATTATCTTTGCCTATAGGACTTAATATCATTGCCTAGAGGGGATATGATAGATAGAATAAGATAAGAGGGTTTAGATAGGGTGCTTTGAGAGGGAGACGAAGAGTAAATTCTATTGGTGGTAGAGGTGTCCCCTTTAAAATATACTAGGGATAAAATATTTCTAATCCCTGTTTGACTATGAAGTTTGGAAGAAACAATGGGAGAATGAATATTTTTATGATTTAAAGGTAGATGTGGATATTCGTGTGGTTGTGGATATTGATGACTACTTCAAGTTAGACCTAAGCATGTAGTGGTACCTACATGAGATTTACTCTCAAAATTTAAAATTGAATGTGAGTGGGAGTATTGTTGTCTTTGGGAATTTTTTTGATCCTAATGTTGTTCTAAATAAAAAAAGTAGATCCTAAAATAGTGGATTCAGATATGTTCCTACAGGAAAATTCCTCCTTGCGTTATGGTCTAATTCAAGAAAATTTCTAGGTTCCAAACTTATTTGTGAGTAGGAGCTTGATTAATAGTATTTTAATTGTGCTCCATGGAGCTACCTTGATGTATAAAGTAGTTTTTAAGTTAGTGGATCTCAATAAATCCATGCTAGATAAATCCGCCTTGTTGTAGTTCAAGATGAAGAATTTCTTTAGAATTCAATTAAAATGTGAGTGGGAATTCTCTTGGTAATAATAATGCAGCTAGATCTAAAATTACAATTCCAAAAAATGTAGGATCTATCTTGTATGGCCTTGACAACTCCTATCAGGTAAAACCTCCCTCTCCCTTAAATTTGGGTGGGAATTTTCCATTTCAAAATTTAAACTCTCTTTCAAGTGGGAAGGCATTTAATGGTGGTAATCTCGTTATCACTAGTGGTATTTGATATAATGGGTCCTTGCCTAATAGGTTTGAGGGGATTCCACTTCCCTCCTTTTTGAGGGAGGATATTGGGATTATTGATATTCCTAATTTCCAAATTCTTGAGTGTTTGCATAGGAGCTAGGATGACTCTTTGTCTTTCTTTGTCAATAGCTTGAAATCCAAGTGTTTATGGATCTAGGTAGTAAATATTGTATGGAGGTAGTTTTGAAGGTAAGAAAGTGAGTTCTTAGGTCTACTCTTTTAATCTTAAATATATCTAGAGGTTGATTTCTATATTTATAGACCTATTGAAGTTAATAATGGAGGAAGGTGAATTCAATATGGTAAGGAATTTTTTTGGTGTTTGACTTGATATTGACTCAATTAGAAAATGGGCCTTTATAAAATGATCTTCAAGAGATCATATGGATTTAGTAGCCCTTTTATAAGGGTTTTTTTATTATTAAATTATTTTAAGAGAAAGACATTAATCACATTCTTGGTGGAGGCTCTTGGTTTTTTGGAAGGAGAAGTTTATTTCTTCATAGATGGGGGACCAAATTTGATCTAAAATCTCAAAATATTAATATAACTCCTATATTTGTTATAATTTTGGGCCTCCCTTTCCATTTATTGCATGAGACATTCTTAAGAGGCATCACAAAAATACTAGGATATCTAGTTATGACTAATGTTGCAACCAAAGCAAAATTCAAAATGATTTTTGCTTGGATGTGTGTTATGGTGGATTTAGAAGTTGAGATACCTAAATCCATTGAGCTTCTCTCATAGGTTGAATCTAGGACTCAAACTATTAAATACAAAAATATATTGTTATTTTGTTCTAACTATAAAAGGTGTAGGCATTGGATGGAATGGTGCCCCTTTAAGAAGTTGGAAAAAAATGAGGACTTGGGTCCCATAGTACCTAAGAATGATGTTTCCTAGGTGGTTTCATCCCCCAAGGTTGATGATGCGCTAAGATTTAAAAGTATCTCGAGTGAGGAAAATAATTTTCTTATGGATGCTACTATTCATGTTTGCTCAAAATTTTTTTCTCTTCTTCTTCACCTTTGAACCTCCTTCAAGGAAACCATTTCAAGTGGTTAACATCAAGAGAAGATCTAGTTGTTGAAAGAATATTACCAAACACTAGTGTTTTAGAAAAATAAGTGGTTTTCAAACCTTCTCTATATTTGGACTTTGGCAAGGATGTCCTAGCTACAGAAATAATCTAGAGCTCTCCATCCAAAGGAAACTATAAATTAGGGATCTCTCTGTTATTCCCTGGTCTTGTAACGAGGAAACAATCTAAAGGGAAAATAGATGTTGGAATTGAGAGTAAGGTAGGAAGACCTTACCATAAAATTTATAGAATAAATGACACATAAGTTGAGATTACTAATGGATCCCAAGTGATCCTAAATTTAAAATGTGGAAAAGATGCTGGAAATTAATGAATGTGCTTCTAGTTCTCAAGTCCTTAGTAATGGTAGGCAAAGGAAAGATTCATAATTTTTGTGGCTTATACTTCTTTCTATGTATTTGTGTAAGTTTCTACAAGACCCCTTTTGGTCCCTATTCTTGCAACTATAGTCTCTTTGGGGACTACTAAGTTCTCTCTATAGTTTTATGCATCTTTTAGTGATGTGATTTATTTCAATTTTTTATTTGGGATGGTGCTTTCTTTCTTTTTTATTCTCATTTTAAGATGGGTATGTTTGTAAGTTGTGATTTAGGGCATGTAAGACTATGACTGATCCTTGATTTATTTTTATACCTTCTAGGTTGATCTTTTGGGATTTAGTCATAAATTTCATTTAATCCTTTCTCCATTTTATAGTGATCTTTTGATGTTTTTCCTTCGATGTTAATTATAAAATATTTGGGGACCCTTTCAAAACCCTCTCTTTCTATATAATTAAACAAAGCATTGCCTAGAGGGCTTAGTTAGAATTTTATATAGGACTTAATTGGCATTGTGCAAAGGACTTAGTTAGAATTTACTAAAGGAATTGATTAGTATTTCATAGAGGACTTAGTTATCATTACCTATAGGATATTATTATCATTTTATAGAGGATATAATTAGCATTGAATGAAGGACTTAGTTATCATTGTTGAAAGGACTTGTAATTTTCCAAAGGGTCTGGTTAGGATTGTCCAAATGACTTAGTTATCATTGCTTGAAGGGCTTTGTTAGCATTGTCTGGAAGACTTAGTTATCATTTTCTAGAGGACTTAGTTATGATTACCTATAGAAATTAATTATCATCTTGTCTAAAATACTTAGTTATCATTGCCTAGAGGACTTAGTTATCATTTTCCAAAGGACTTTATTTGCATTGCCTAGAGGAATTTGTTAGCATTGTAAATAGGACTTAGTTATCATTATCCAAAGGACTTAGTTAGTATTTCCAAATGTATTTATCAGTGCTTGGAGGACTTAGTTATTATTTCCTAAAGGATGCAATTATCATTACTTAGAGAACTCAATTATCATTGTCTAGAGAATATATTTATCATTGCTTAGAGGAAAAGTTATAATTTCCTAGAGGACTTAATTATCATTACCCAGAGGACTTGGTTATTGTTGCTTGGAGGACTTAGTTAGAATTACATAGAGGACTTAGTTAGCATTACTCAAAGAACATAGTTATCATTGCCTAAAGGTCTTAGTTAACATTGATTAAAGGACTTAGTTATATTTGCTTCAAATATTTTTATTAGATATTATTTACCTAGACCATGTGGGTTTGAGGGAATTTAAACATGATCATTTGCCTAAATCTTATGGGTTTTAAGGGATTTAAACATGATATTGTTTCTAGACCTTGTGCATTTGAAGGATTTTAAACATGATAGTGTACCTAGATATTATGGATTTAAAGTACTTTAAACATGATATTGTACCTAGAATGTGTGGGTTTGAAGGACTTTAAAATTGATATATTGTGATAGATACCCCCTATTGATATGATAGGAGATCTTGTGATGTATGTTCACATGTAATTTATTTACAAAAAAAATAGATTGATAAATAAATAATACTTGATAGAAGCATATATATTTCTAGGTGTTAAAAATTAAAGATAAAAGACTATTTGTTGAGGCAATTTATCAATTGTTAAAAAGAAAAATATACCCAGTCTCCTTGCTTGGTTTATCTATAAAATTTTTATGAATTTACAAAATTAGAGTACTAGGTAACAACTTTTTTTTGAAGACAGGGTTCCAGTGTTGATGAACATTTTTAGATATGGTGAAGTCATTTATGTTTATGAAAATTTGTAATATTCAAATTTCTAGGAATTGATAGGGTAGGGCCATTAGTAGCTATGATGATTTTGTTATTATTCATCATATGGACCTAATTATAGTAGTGGAATAATAAATCTAGATTTCCAATAGACCCCTATACCAAGGAAGTATACTTGATGGAATTATACCTTATTGTTGGGTACGTAAGTATATTAGTTACTTGCCATGTGTCAAATAATTCTACCATTCCCCATTCTCAAGTAAAGGGATGAATCTAATGGATAAATTTTGAAAAATGATGAAGTATGACAAATATCATATTATGATATGATATTTTTGATAGACCTTTATATCGAGGAAGGATTTTTGATAGAGTAATAAAATATTGTTGAGTGTGTACGTATATTAGGCACTTTCCAAGCATTATATGATTTTACTATTCAAAATTTAGGTATAGAGATGAATTAGATTGACAATATATGTGATGAATTGTAAAGATAGTGGAGTATGATTCTTATCATGGCTATCCTACAAATGATCAAGAGATGTGACATATTTCCATCCAATGGTTAACACTTAAATGTTTACACACTTGGCAATGATTGGATGTAAATAGAGTCATTTCTTAAATATTTATAATATAATTATGAAGATTGATGAAGTAACATATTTGAAGTAGCAAGTGAATTTCAAGGGGGAACTTGCCTTTTAGTATTTAGATCATCATTATGTGCTATAAATTTATTTCAAGGAATTATGGATGGAGGTTATTTTGACAAATTTATGTATATTTTAAGATGTAAAATTGACGAATTACCATTAAATTATAAATTCATCATGAAATAAAAGTTTAGGAGAGATTTTCTACTTCAGTTACCTAGCTGAAATGCAATCTAATATGTAATCTATTCTATCTAGCATTATCACAAGACTTGGTGGATCTCTTGAATTTATATGCATCAAGTAGAAACGAGCACATGAATATCATCTCAAAGCTCTATGGTCCTACCTCCTGCACCATTATCTATGACAAGTGTGGCTTGAATGCAATAGTAGAGCTTTATCCAACTTCTCCAAGGACCCTTTTTTTTGGTGCCAGATAATTGTGTGTTGCTATCAAGAATTCCCAGTTGGTCCCTTGTTAAAAAGCTCCCAATCCTAGCCTTGAAACAACCATTAATTCATCCCTAAATATTTCATTATAGCTATCATATCAATATTTTTCATCAAGATCAAATATCATATGGATTCATCCCTACCATATGGTTAAATATGAACTTTAATAGTGCTACAAAAGAAAATCCTGGAAAATATAGAGGTGGCAACGTCATATAAGATAATAATAGGAATATTATCCTTACCTATATAAATAACTTATGCTACCAAACTAATCATGTTGCCTAAGCCAAAGATTTGTTTAGGGACTCTCCATTCTCAATGATCTTCCCTGAAAAATCATCATCGAAGGTGACTCTTTAAATATCATTGATTATCTCAAAACTGATAAGGTCCTAGATTAGAGAGTTACCATTCTCATCAAGGAATATACATGGTTTATTTACATCCATGATAGAATTATTGTTCAATATATTTATAGGAAAGGTAATCACGCTATTGATATCATGATCAATATCGATCTTCATTCAGAGTCTCTCCAAGTTTGACAAGCAAACTTTCCCTAGTCTCTCATCATTGTGTCCTCCAATGATTAGACCTCAATAGTTTGATTTAGTTTTGTGTCCCCCTTTGACCATCGGCCACTATGTCTTTAGTGGCATCATCCCCATCATCCTTGATCCCTTTCATCTCATTACCACCTATCATATCCATCCTATCTCCCTTGCCCATCCTAACCCTACCACATATCATCTTCATCCTTGCTTATTTGCCCATCCTAACCCTGACATATATCACCTTCATCCCCATTCATCTATCTATCCTAGCCATACCATATTGGTTTTCCTTGTCAACCCCACCAAATTCATCACCTCTCAAGCCCACCCATGTCCCTATACCACCTATCCACCCTCTGTTGTGGCTTCATTTTTAATAAAAATTATATCAAACCCCTCTGTGCCTTGATCATTTTTACCACCACCTTTGGCTCCTTGTATTTTAGTCATTTCTAAAGCACTTAGTTCACTAACTTGTGGATTATTCATTTCTAATATGATCACTCCACTGATAGTAATATTAATTTGATTTAGCCCTAAGCGTACCTTTCCCATGCCATGAGTCCCTTGCATGGTAGAGCAAATAATTCCAAATATGTTCATGTCTCTAAAGATAATCTTGGTTTGAACTAGCTATGGGTGTACATTCCCCATACCATGATTTTATTGCATGACAGGGCTCACACTTTTGAGATCGACAACATCACTAATTATCAGTAACTCTTAAGAAGCTTCAACATGAATTCCATGAAATCTTATCAAGGCATATTCATCTCACAATATTATATAGATACTTTTAGGGAATCTGATCACCATCACTACCAAAGTTCCCTGTGCTCCCATGGCTTTAGAAGTAATCCTATCCTCAAAAATTTTCTTTGCTATTTGAGAATAGCTATCTTGTAGCCTAAAATCCAATAACTTGACCCAACTATTAACGAAATTCTCAATAGTCATGAATTCTTCCCTTTGCAAAATAAATTCAATGGTAGTGATGTAGAGGTTTATGAGGAGTTCTTAAAATCCTAGAATCATGGATGAGTCACTATATGAGATCTGTATGTCAAGGTTAGCATCTATATTTTGATAGAGATTACAAAATTTACAAATTATGGCTAGGTTATCCATTAGGATAGACATTTGATGGTTGAGGAGACCAATCCTTTCACTAATAAGTGTAAAGAGCTTGTCTAGGAGAATGATGGAGTTGTTAGGTAATCCCTCCCTAGTACTTGGGATAGATTCATGATCCCAGTGATATGATACTTCACCATGGATAATATTGAGTCACCCCTTTATAGCTTCTACCTCACTTTCCTGAACCACTTGAGGGATGTGAATCTCATCAAAATTCCTAACTACCTTTATCGTTCCATGAAGATAAACATTGATAGTATTAGGAAAAATAATTCTTCTCAACCAATCCATCAAGACCTTCATTTGATCCTCTACGATGATGCCTTTCACAAACAAGCCCAAAATATTATCATCATTGCAATCCCATATAAGCAATACCTTATCCTCAACTCAAGCTAAGAAAACCTATATATTGATATTGTTAATGATGATGATGATATGGAGAAAGAGTACCATGTTTCTTCCAAACAGGGCAAAAAGCCTCCCTATGGGACATCACTTGGAACCACTCTGCAGTCCACCATTCAACATTAGTCCACTCAGAGCAAGGTGGCAAGGACTAAGCATAAGGATAGCTTTGATGTTGTATGTGAGTCTTCCTAGCTCAAGCAATTCAAGATAAACAATTCACCTATGAAATTTACAATTGAGGATGACCTTCCCAGCATGAAGTTCTTTAAGCCCTTGGGTGAGCTTGGCACCTATTTATTCCAAAAAACTATCTTTTACACTTTAGCAGAGATTGTGGTGACCCTATCCACTATTGGGAATGTAGCCAAGATTTATTAGACCTTATATAATCAGGTTTCTAAGGTCCTAGATTAATTGTACCACCAGCTCAAGGACCTTAAAAATAATGAGGATGTAAAGCCTACCAACAACACTAATTTTTAATGGGTTGGTGTCCTTATTCCATATTGGGATCATATTTGTGGCCTATATGATCATATTAACTATTATTTTTTCTAACTTATCATCTCCTTTCTGGTTGGGATGGTATTCATGGATCTACATGTGGTTTTTGTTGTCTAAGGTCTTAATCCTTTTTTTTTTTTTTTTTGTCTTGGTGGCATATTTGAATTCCTTTTGATGTAATATTTATTTTTGATGTGTAAATAAGGATTTGGGGCCCTTTCAAAATCCACTCCTCTAGTCAATTAAAAAAACAAGCACATAAATGCAAGTTGATTATCATTAAGTCATGCAATAAAAAATCAATGCACCCAAACACTCAATTAGTCAAGTCATGTAGATTTAAATACAATATTTCTTGAGATACATTATATTCATAGGTTCTTTTAGTTCATGTTCATCAAGGGTAACTAGACAATAAGCTCCTAAGCTATACTAAGTGGTTATAATGAATGGCCCTATACGATTGGGTTTAAATTTACCATTGAGTTTGTTGTAATGACCCAAAATATAACTACAAGAAAGAACACACAGAAAATAATTTTTTTAAGAAAAGGGATTTATAACCCCTAATCGACCTTCAATTGATCTATTGTTTAAATCTTGTCAATTTCCTGAAGAGCTACATCTCACAAAATACCCTCACAAGTCCATATTTATAGGCGTATTATGTGTTATCAAAAATAAGTCTATCCTTCTCATCATTATTGAAGATCTAAACTTATCATCTTAAGTCCATAAAAGGTATACATCCATCTCCATACCATACACAAGTCAGTCTATGTAGGTATGCTACGAATATTTTGAGTTAAGCTATCCATCTCATCTATAACGATGAGCTATCTTAAATCAGATATAGTCTTTCCATAACCTAGTTATCATTCTCCAAGGGGTATTAATACCTCAGGTCACCTATGTTCATCCTAAGGAGATCTCAATTTCCTTAGGTCATCCTCTAAGTTCACCCTAGAAATAAATCTTAAGTTTCTATTATTTTAGCAAGAAATAAATAATATATACTAAATCTAACAAAAAATATAATTCAGAAAGCTTACAAAAGATACTAGAAAAGAAGCAACTTTTAAAGAAGGTAAACATTAATTGAAAGGAATTTTAATACAAATAATAGATAATTCAAGTAGTAATTTAAGGGTATATATTCCAACATTTAAATAATTATTACATATAAGCAAGCATCGTAAATATTCCATACTCTTAAAGAATAACATATTATATCAATTTCATCAAGGAATCTCCCCATAATTGCTAGTCTATTTGAGCTTAAGTAAATATTTACAAGTAGAGAAAAAAGTAGAGCAATGGTTCCATCTGCCTCTTTGGTACTTCTTCTCTTTCCATCGATGATTTGAGGATAGTAGAGAATCAATCACTTATGGTTTAGGATAGGCATGATTCTAAATGCATCTATTATTTACTTTGCCAAATTGCAACTATACAAATTAAATCAAAGTATCTAACCATCTACTTGCATAGTTGATATCAATAAAAATTTCTATTTTCATTTGTCCCTCTCATTACCTAATGAGAATCCTTCAACAAATGCATCTAGATGATAGGTTTTACTTTATTTAATTTTTTAAACACTTATTCGAAAAATTAATGTCCCATAAATTTAATCACCAAATAAAACTAGGTTCTTTTATTTCCATAAATTAAGCCTAATTACTTAATCCATAAAACAACCATCTTCTTTTATTTCATAAATTATACCCTTAATTTAAAAAACAAACTATTTTCATTAATCTATAAATCAAATTCTTCCTACTTTAATTTAAAAATTAACTTTCTCCTTTATTTAAAAAATCAAAGTTATTTTACTTCAACTCATAAATAAATTGTTTCCCTTTATTTCATAAATTAAAGTCCCATACCCTTAATTTACAAAACAAACTATTTTCATTAATTAATAAATCAAAGTCTCCCTACTCTAATTTAATAATTAACTTTGTTCTTTATTTAATATAACATTTATCAAACAAGAAAATTTTGAGTCTTCTAAAGCAACTAAGTTATTTTAGACTATGATAGCATTCATTTTAAACTACCAAATTAATCTATGGAAAGCCTTTTTCAACCATCAATTAAAGCACAATCAAAATGTGTTTACATAGAGACCTAGAAAATATTATGGTCAATGAAGAGGCTTAGCTGAACACTCAACACAATACAATAACAATTGCTTGATCAAACACTTAACATAGTCCAACAACAACTTATTAGAAGCTAATTTGAAACAACACACAACACATGGAAGAAATTACCATACACCCATAAGGAACACATAATCTACGATGGATCAAGTGGTTTTTGTGAGGTATATCCAAGTGCCTAGGTGATTGGATACCCATCTCTATGTATGAAGCACCATAAACCATGACATAATCCCCACATACCCTTGGAGTTGAAAAAAATTAGAAGAAGAGCAACAAGCCTGATCATGCAAGATGTATCATTTATGCCATGTCATCTCAGACCTCACCAAAGGATAACATCTAAACCCTCCTAAGATCCAACAAGAGGTTTTTATGCTAAGTTTCTTAAAAAATGACCCACACTTAGGGGTTTCCATCTGCTACAACAACTATCTTCTGAGTTTAGACATAGACTTTAGAGGGGGTTAACCCACTTATTGTTGCACACTCTTGTAGGTATAAATGAATAAATTAGATCCTCTAATACCTAACAAACCTCCACACACTCATACATCTTAAGCAAAGGTAAATAAGGCATCTACAACAATCAAAACATGTTCTAACTCACAAATGATATTTCAACAAGTGGATAGCCAACAGTTTGTTTGGATGTCATCCCTAATATTTGGGTTAGCTATAATGGGATTCGCCTTAGAGTTGAAGATAAAATAAATGAACCAAGAGCTCGATGTAGAGGGAAGAGAACAAACATCCTCTTGATGCAACCATGCTATTATGTTTAATATAAACAAATTTTATTTAAAAAGATAAAATAAAACAAAGCGATAACTCATTGACCAACCTCAAACTTCGTAGTCATAGATTCTTTGAGTATCTAGTTCATTGGTTTCAATATCTCTAGTTCTAGTTTCTCTTTTTCCTTCTCTAGTAACATATGTTATCCTATTATTCTTCCTTAGCACAAATGTATCTCCCTTATCTCCAGCCATGCTTCTCAAAACATCCTTCTGACAAGCCCATCCCCTCCCATCTTCCTGCCATAACTTCTCACCTATCTCTCTATGTTTTAGTAGATATTTATTTTCTTTAATTATTTTCCCTTGGAATAAAATTTCCACACTAATGCAAAGTTGGCTGAGAGCTCTGATGGGAGTCTTGCTCAGAAACCCTTAATAAAATATCTATTTGATAATGAAATACTTATATTATTAAAAATCAACTTTAATAATTTAAAAGCAATTCTATCATTTTAAATGAAACCCTTTTATCCTTTAAAATAAATCATCAATTATTTTCAAAATAAGTTCTTTTATCATTTGATATAATTAAACTATTATTTATAAATGAAGCTCTATTATCCTTAAAATTATTAAACTATTATTTATAATGAAGCTCTATTATCATTAAAATAATTAAACTATTATTTATATTGACTCTCTATTATCATTAAAATTATTAAACTATTATTTATAATGAAGCTCTATTATCATTAAAATAAGTATTTTCCTTTTTTCTTTTTCTTTTTATAGAGTATTTTTTTTCATCAAATGCTAACATCATGTTGTTCTTTTGAAATGTTTGTTGGACATTTTGAGTCAAAGTTGTCATTGATGTCAAGGAACGAAGTTGTCATTGATGTCAAGGAATAAGCTACCGTTGATGCCAAAAGGTCAAAAGAAACAATGCAAAAGGTTGATGGCAAAAGAGCTTCATAATATTTATTTTTAATATTATGTAAATCTTAAATAAAAGGTCTTTTTTTTTTGGTAGATTAAAAGTGGGTTTTTGTCAAGGATCCCAAAACCTGATTACAATGGAACATATTGCATCAAAGTACATCATATTAAATCAAGGCAAGGACAGCCAAAAGGAATAAATAAGGAGCATGCAGTAGGACCAAAAAGGATATTTTTATCTATGCTGAAGAAAGTGAAGAGGGTTTGAAGACTTAAGAGAAAAGATAGATGAGACGTTTTTTGCAGGACTGCCCAAACTACCGAACTCGTTTCGGCCATATCTCACTCATCCGGACTCGGATTGAGCTGAAATTTTGAGGGTAGATGCCTGAAAAACCCTAGAACATCTCCACCAATTTTCATATCATTTGGAGCAACACAGATCCTAGCGCATCCCTATGTGTGAACGACATATTTGGCAAGCGGCTATGCGAGGGTTTCATCTGGGTTGAGTGCAAGCAGCTCCAGAGGTTGGTTTTTAGGGCCTTCGGGCCCTAGCGACCAATATTTTTGTGGTTTATGCTCAATATTTTAGCAGGAAATGTTGCAGGGGATACAAGATGGGTTAGAAATTTGTCTTTCAATAGATCATATTGTGAACTTGAGTGACAATGGCTTCCAATTTGCTGCACAAAAGAAAAGTGAAAACCATACCTTTCCACGACGTCTAGGGCAAGGATTAAAGAGATCACGAAACAAGTTTCAAGTAGTTGATCAAAAAATGGCTCATATCTCAAGTGAATCTGGTGCTAAGGTGCACCCACAAAATAATTCTACTGTGAAAACCCCTATCAAGGGTAAGAATTTCGAAGACTCGGTCCCAAAAATGAATTTTAGGGATGCCCTTCATGGTGGACAGCCTCAGCCCAATGCTAATATCAATATTAGGGCTTCCCATAAACCTCTAAGAATGCCTAAGATTGATCCCAGGAAAATAGAGTCAGGATGTCTTAAAGCGAGTTGATGGAACTCCTATAGTTAAGCTTGATATGGGTAACATTCGGATTGGCATTGAAGATTTGGAAAAAGAGGACTATTGTCATTGAAGATTTGGAAAAAAGAGGACTAATTTGTCGGTTCGTGGGTTTTCGTCCGAGTCTATCTGCTTTCAAAGTCTGGGCTGCAAAAAGCTGGAAAACTAAAGGTGAGTTACAAATCTCTATTTATCCAAATGGTTATTTTCTTGTTTTATTTGCTAATAATGAAGATAGAGAGAAAACTTTTCAAGGGGGTCCTTGGTTTTTTGGAAGGGCAGGGCTTTTCATGAAGCCCTGGCATACTAAATTTAAATCCGAAGAAGAGATGCCTTCTATAGCTCCCGTGTGGGTTAGACTCTTTGGCCTCCCTATTGAATTTTGGAATCCTACTATTTTTTCTTCAATTGGAAACTCTTTAGGAACTTTTATGATGACTGTTGATTGTACTCAAAATTTTGAACATATTATTTATGCTCGGATTTGTGTTTTAATGGATTTTGACAAACCCCTACCTAAAAATATCACATTACAATTTGGGGAAGACACTTGGGAGCAAGTAGTGGACTATGAGAACATTCCTTTTCGTTGTAGAATTTGCCATGAATATGGTCATTTGGCCAGTGCTTGCCCAAATAAAATTCTTGATCAAAAGAAAGAAGATATAAACTCAGCATGTTTCCAAATACCTAAGAATAAGAACACTCTAGAAAAAACCAGTTATGAAGGATCAATCAAAGTCATCTGCTAATATGTTTGAAATCCTTTCCACAAATGATGTCCCAAGTGAGGAAGAGGAAATAATGGAAACTAAAATCTTAGAAACACAATTTAAATATGAAGGGAAGAACTCGAGACAAACCAACAAATCAAAGGTTTTCAACTAGAAAAAAAAGGAGAAAATTTACACAAGAAAAACAATATTTCAAATGTCAAAACTTCAAATAATGCAAGTCCCAATATAGACTCCGTTGAACCATCTAGTAAAATTTTGGCTGTGTACGAGCATTCTTCAAGGTTAGAAGCCATCTCAGATTCAATTGGAATAAGTCAAGAAATAGGGAAAAAAAATTGAAGATGGATTCTAATCAAAAAGTAGGTCGCAAGACCAATCAATATCATATGGTAAAAGAAGGTGAAAAGCTTGTAGAGGAAGGTAAGATTAATGCCCTTCCCAACTTTTTTAGCCACTGGTATTAATGAAGATCATCACTTGGAATATTAGAGGACTCAAAGGGAGTCTTTCAAAACAAAATGAAATTAGAAGAATGATTCAGGTAAATCATCCACATCTTGTTTTCCTTCAAGAAACAAAGATGTCAATGGAGGATATGGACTTAATTGCCAGTAAAATTTGGCCAGCTGGAAAAGTGGTTTCCCTCAGTTCCCAAGGGACTTCGGGTGGCATTGCTTGTCTTTGGGATCCAAAAGAGGTAGTTATTCACCATATGGTTGGCAGTTGGGGTTTGTTGGCTATAGCTATTCAAAGTAGACATTCCAACCAGATTATGCTCTGCATTATTGTTTATGCTCCGACTTCTTTGGAGGAAAAAAGAAGACAGGTGGAAGGATATTACTCATATTATCTCTCATTTTCCTAAATCTTGGATCTTGATCGGAGGAGATTTCAATACCATCCTCTCTCTGGATGAGAAAAGGGGGGAAATAGAAATTTGGACAAAAGCACTGACCTCATGAGCGAATATATTGCAAACCTCCATCTTGTGGATATCCAACCGAGATAATGGCCTTATGACTTGGTCTAACAGAAGGCAAGGCTTAGCTTGTATAATGGAGAGATTGGATAGGTTTTTGCTCTCTAAAAATTTCTTAATCCATGGTCACATTCCTAAAGTGAAGACTCTTAATAATGTTGGTTCGGATCATTGGCCAGTCATGGTGGAAATGTGGAAAACCAATGTGAGTTTCTCTCCTTTTCATTTTCAATTAATGTGGCTTAGAGACATTTCCTTCAGACCTCATGTGCAACAATGGTGGAAGGAAGGTAAACCTAGGCATGGGACTAAGATGTTCTATTTTGCCAAAAGAGCTGCAATACATTAAATCCAAAATCAAGACTTGGAACTGGAAAGAGTTTGGGGATGTTCATAAAAAAAAACATGAAGTTATTGCTCATATTGAAAATTTGAATAAGAAAATCCGTTTAGATGGCCTCACGAGAGAAGAGAAGTGCGAGATGAAATTAAACTCACAACTCGGTTAGAGGAATGGGAAAAAAGAGAAGAAATCTTATGGAAGCAAAAATCTAGAATTCAATGGCTCAAAGAAGGAGATCGAAACACAAATTTCTTCCACAAATCTCTTCTAGCTCGAAGATCTCACAACTTTATTTCTTCCTTAAAATCAGATTCTGGAGATGTTGTTTATACTTGGGATGGCATGAACTCTATTGTTGTTGATTACTTTTCCAATATTTTTGTTGCTACTCCCCTTGACTCAGCTTCACAATATAATGTTCTTCAAGCAATCCCTTCTCTTATCACTTCGAGGAGAACTCTATTTTGATCTGCTCCTGTTACTATCAATGAGCTTCAACAAGTAGTTTTTAAAATGCAAAAAGGTTCTGATGGTTTTCCTATTGAGTTCTACCAAGAGTTCTGGGATATCCTTCATGTTGATTTATTAGAGGTGGTGGAAGAAGCCAGGAAAGCCAAAGAAATTTTGAAGGTTATCAATAAAACTTATATTACTCTTGTTCCAAAAGCTCAAGAGGTTGATCATATCTCAGCTTTTAGACCTATTGCTTTATGTAATGTTCTTCTCAAAATCATTACTAAAATCATGGCGAAAGGTTGAAGCCTCTTTTGCATAAGATTATTTCCCCAGAGCAAGGGGGTTATGTGGAAGGACGTCAAATAGTAGATGAGATAGTTCTTGCTCAGGAAGCCATCCATTCCATGGATATGCAAAATTCTCCTTCCATGTTCATTCGGTTAGACTTATCCAAAGCTTATGACGAGTGGATTGGCACTTCCTTATCAAAGTTTTGAGGCAATTTGGTTTCTCTAAGGATTGGATGGATTGGATTATGGGATGTATCTCTTTAGTTTCCTACTTAGTTCTTATCAATGGCAGGCCTTCTCGGTCTTTCCCGACTTCCAGAGGTATTAGGCAAGGTGACCCGCTATCCCCTTATTTATTCATCATTCTTGTTGAATGCTTGGGTAGGACTATAACCAAAAAGAGGGAAAACAAAACCCTTGAGGGAGTTACCATTGCTCATGGAGCTAGACCTATCTCTCATCTTCAATTTGTGGATGACTCTACTCTTTTAGGTAAAGCTACAGTTAAGGAAGCTTCTAATATTAAGCAAATCATTAGCTATTTTTCTAAGGCTACTGGGCAGTTGATCAATGAAGACAAATCTAAAGTTATTTTCTTTCACTGCTCTACTAGACAAGAATCCATGGTCTTGGATAAACTAAGATATAAGAAGACCTCTCTTCCAATCACTTATTTAGGTATTCCCATAAATATTCAAAGGCAAAAAAATAAATATTGGAATTGGTTGTTGGACAAAGTCAAGAAGAAAATTGGAAAGTGGACCAACAAGTGGCTTTCTTACTGGGGTAGAATCACCTTGGTAAAATCAGTCCTTCAAGCTATTCCTATTTATGTTTCTTCCGTTTTGAATATCCCAAAGGCTGTTCTTCGATAATTGGATCAAATGAGTCATCGTTTCCTTTGGAGTGGTACTAAGGAGAAAAGAAAATGGGCCTTGGTGAAATGGGATACTTTATGTCTTCCTAAGAGTGAAGGGGGGTTAGGATTACGGTCTTCAATTAATAACAACAAAGCTTTAGCTGCTAAATTATATTGGAGGATGTTGCATAACCCCAATGCTCTTTGGGCCAATAATCTCCGTGCTAAATATCTTGAGAACAAAAGTCCTGAAGACCTTGTTCGCTATCAACTTCCTACCAAAGGTTCTCCCATTTTAGCGAGTTCTTAAGACTGGTGAGGATTTGATAAAGAAAAAATTATTTTGGATCATTCATAATGGTCAACATGCAAATTTTTGGATAGATTCTTGGGATGGTCACAAGCCTTTGATAACTCGGTTTCCCGATTGGAGGCCTTGGATGGAGGAGCTTCACCGAGCTAATTGGATAAAGGTGGCTAATTACTATCGGTACCATATCGGTAATTCAAAGGTTGGTAGATATTGGATCCCTATTGAGGACTGGCCTATTCAAATCCCAGAAAGGCAAAGACAAGATATCCAAGGCATCCTTCATATGAGATCCCTCTCTTGGTCCCATGAAAAAGATTGTTTTGGATGGAACAACACTACTAAGGGTGAGTATTCGGTTGCTCAAGGTTATTTGACCTTATGCCATAATAATCCCAACCATTCTTCTGACATATTTTCTCGATTGTGGGCTCAAAATCTCTGGCCTAAGGTGAGGTTCTTTAATTGGCTTTTATTGCATCGTAGGGTGCTTATTGGTGAGCAACTTATGAAGCGTGGTTTTCATGGCCCTTTTAGATGTGAAATGTGTGAAGAGAATGTAGAAAATATCAACCATATTTTTATTGAGTGTACTTTAGCCTCTGAGCTATGGAGGAGAATGGCCACTTTACTTGGCTTACAGATGTCCAATTTTTTTACTTTTGAACAGACTTTGGAGGGATTGGCCTAATCAAGAGGGTGTTGATCATTTTATTAGGCGAGTTAGTTTGGATGGGTTCTACCATTCTTCTTTGGAATATTTGGAATGAAAGGAACAACCAAATTTTTAATCAAGATAGGAAGGATATTCACTATATTTGGCAAAATACCATAGCCAACTTAGTTGAATCAGTCCATCATCTCCTTAATCACCCCCAAAACTCCCACCAAATATGGGATCAAGTGATGCAAAGATTGAAGATTAAACCTTCTAAGGGCAACCAACTTAAAGGGAATGTGAGTATTAGTAAGATGGATAGGAATAGAAATTGGCAACCTCCTCCTAAGGATTTTGGAAAATTCAATACTGATGGAGCCTCTAGAGGGAACCCTGGAAAAGCCAGTGTGGGAGGAATTGGTAGACTTTCAGATGGCTCCCTGGTTTTTACTTTTCTTGAGAATTTGGGTATTCTTTCCAATAACCTTGTTGAGGGGTATGGTATCCTCAGAGGCCTTCGGGAGGCTACTAAGGTTGGATGGGAAAAGGTGTTAGTTGAGTCTGACTCTCAACTTATGATTAATCTCTTGAAGAATCCTTCTAAGAATCATAAGGTGGATTGGAGAATAAAAAGAATTATTGAGAAGATCGAGTTAATCCAGATGGGATTTTTGAAAGTTGATTACAATCATGTGGTCAGAGATCAAAACAAGAGTGTTGATGCTTTAGCTAATTGGGCTTTGGACAAAGGTGATCTTACTTGTTATGGCCACCCTCCTATATGGTGGGCTTCTCAAATTAGGGAAGCTCTTCTTTCTATCATTTCTTTGGATGGCTCCGGTTCTGAAGGTACCTAGTTTCTTCTTGTTTTTTTTTTTTTGCTTCTCTTTGGTTCATTCAGTTTTTTTTAGTTCCCTAGCTCATTCTATTCTTTATTTTGTTTCCTCTGTTGATTCTTGCCTTAATAGTCTTCTGGTCTAGATAGGTCATTGTTTTGTTTTTTTTTTTTTTTTTTTTTTTTTTTTTTTTTTGTTTTGTGTTTTTAAGGTGGGTGGGTTTTTTTGTTTTGTTTTGTTTTTGTGTTCTTTGTGTTGTTTTTTGTTGTTTTGTTTTTTTTTTTTTTTTATGTTTTTTGTTATTGTTCTTGTGTTTTTTTTCGTTCTTGTTCTTGGGTTTCTCTTTGTTTGTGTTATTTCGTGTTTTTATGTGTGAGTGTTTTCTATGTTTTTTGTTTTTGTTTATTGTCTATTGTTGGTTGTTTTTTATTTTTTTTTTATTTTATTTTTTAGGTTTTGGTTGTGTTTATTTTTCATGTTTTTTTTGGGTTATGTCTTTGTAGTGTTCTGTTGTTTTTGTCTTGTTTGTGTTTTGTTATGTGGTTCTTGTGTTTTTCTATGTGGTTTGTGTTGTGGTTTCTTTTATCTTATTGTGCGTGTTTGGTTGTGCTTTTGTTTTTGACACACTCAAGGAGCATGTTTTTTTATTTTATTTTATTATTTTTGTTGTTATTTACTTATTTTTAAATTGGTTTTGTGTGTTTGTTTGCTCCTTGAGTATGTCAAAGGTGGTAGGCCAGGTCCGAGTCCTGGGCATTTTTGGGGGAATGGATACCCCTGCCTCCTTGGGTCTTACCCGAAAGTGGCATCCCTTTTGGGATGTTTTCCACAAAAAAAAAAATAGGACCAAAAAGGAAGGTGTCATCCTTTGCACCAGAGGAAGGTGCTTTCCTTTGTGCTAGAGGAAAACATCTTCCATTGCACCAAAGGAAAAACGGGCAGGAAGGGAAGGCCCACTAGAAACCAAATTTGAATCAAAAGGTGCCAAACAAGATTTTGAAGCTCACAAAGGGCGAGAGAAAGTGCTAGACCGCCCCAACCACTAAATGATAATTTGAACCTTTCCCAAATGCAGGAAAATAAACAAAGCCATAAATTTAAAAATTGAAACAACCCAAGGGCGAGAAAACCAGAAACCACCCTTGGAAAATAGAGAACTGAAGGAAAACAAGCATCCCACGTAGGGGAGCCCTAGCAAAAACATAGAAGGAACAAAATCCTATAAAATGGAACTATAGTGGTTCAGCAGCAAAGGAACACCCTAGGCCATAGGGTCCTTTAGTAGAAAAGGAAGCCTTTGAGAACACCTACCCAGCAAAGGAAGCAGTAGTAGCAGAACAACACTTCTGAAGGAAAGGATGAGAAAGAGCCATAGGAATTCAAGATAAAGGAGTCCTAAAGATGCATGACTACAGGTGTTAAAGCACAAAATAAAAAATAGTAGCCATGCATCCTAGACAACCTTCAACAACTTTAGGGCCATAGAAGAGGAAGTCCTACAAGGAATCAGTGACAAGAAAAACAGAGGCCCCTGCCAGCCATGAAAGAAATTGAAATCCTATAGGAACCACCACCTCAAACCCAAAGAGTAGAGTCACAGTAGAAAGCACATGGGTAACCCTCAAAACCCAAAAATATGTTGTACAAAACTGCTCATGAAGCCAGAATTCCTCAGACCCACCAAAAGCAGCTTCAAGGAAACAAGGAGGAGAACCTGCAAGGATTCAACAACAGAAAGACCAAAGGTTGTAAAGCCATGAAAGAAACTAAAATTCTATAGGATCCACCACCTCAAATATAAAGAGTAGAGTCACAGTATCAAGCATGTGGTCCCTCCTCTGACCAAAAGGATGCTATGCAAAACTGCTTAAGAAGCCAGAATTCCTCAGACCCAACCATTCACCACTAAAGATCCTCAATGAGCAGATGTCAAGAAGACTTCCAAAAAAAACTTGAGAAAACCCAAGAAGAGTCCCAGGAAAAAATCCTAACCCCAACCCAGAACCCAGACACCAGAGGAAAAGGCAGGACAATGGAGCAAAGGTGGAACACAGGTTTTCCCATTGTAGGGCAAGGAAAGGGGCATAACAATGGAACAATGATCTCCCCCAAAAGGAGATCGTTTGCAACACCTTTTTAATAAAAGGTCTTTATTAAAACCATAGTTAGACAAAATAAAAGGTTTTTATTAAAACCATGGTTGGCCAAAATAAAAGGTTTTTATTAAAACCCATAGTAGGTAAAATAAAAGGTTTTATTAAAAACCATAATGGGCAAAGTAAAAGGTTTTTATTAAAACCTAAGGAGACTTTAATCCTTAATAAAGCCAAAATATTTAAATAATAATTTATAATATTCAAATTCTAATGAATTTAAATAAATTATAAATTAAATATTTGAAGCCAAAACATTAGCGCCGACCCCCAAGGAATTCATCTTTGCCGACATCCATGAAATCAAGGGCAAAGGTATTTATACCTTAAGCCAAATCTTATGTTTGGAATTCAAAAAATATCTGTGATATACGGTGAGAAAGAGCTTGTGTGAAATTGAATGAAAGGTGCATCTGAAGTGCATGTGGAGTAGGCATCATGTTGGAAGAAGAGCCAAAGGATCTAGGGGAGAGTGAAGAGGACAAAGAACACATTGCGTTTTAGAGTAGCAATGTGAGCACGTGGCTCACATGATGTGGAAGCCGCGACCAAGGTTTTGTTGAAGCATTTGATGCAATTTCAAATCCTGCCAATTGTAGAGCGGGTAATAAATGTTTTATTTTGATTTTTATTATTGCACATGCTAAGGTTGTTGGAGGTATAAGGTGTAAGTAATTTATGATTTTCACCTAAGTGGTGAAAGGTTAATTTGGCTAGGGTAATTATTGTTTTTACCTTAGGAAAATGGAAATTGATTTATTGCATTAAGTTATAAAGAGAGTTAATTTAAATTAAATGCAATATTGAGTAGGGAGTTATAAGTAGAAGTTGAGTTATATTTTTATAGGGGATTTTGATGAAATTTATGATGTTGAATGTTATTATTGATATGGATCAATAAGGTGTATTTGATATTTAATTTATCTTTGTGATTAAGGTAAATTGTAAACAATGTTAGAGTGATAATTCTTGTCATCTAACTCTTTGTACTTGGCAAAGAAGTGTTTATGATTGTGGCAGATTTGTGTGGTCTACTTCTACATAAAATAAAAAGTATGGGTACATTCTTCCTTGGTTGAGTTGATTAGTTGATTTTCTAGAAAAAAATTTGGAATGAAAAGGACTTTATTAAGTTTTCTTATTGAGTTGTGGAGCTATTGTGAAATGAATGCTATACACCTTGGTTTATAAGCATTGTTGTTGAAGTGAATGGTTGAGTGAAGAACTTGAACTAGGGTTTGAAAATAATTTGAGTATCATTGTTATGTGAGATTGGTTGATAAGATTTATTCGAAATATTTGAGTGAGTGTTCATATACTTGGAATAGAGTTTGTGAGCAAGGATTACTTCATTGAGTGATTGGTTGAGTAGATTTGGTTGAGCCTAGTCAAGTGGATGTGTAAAGTGATTGTTCAAGTTCTATAAAATAAATTGTTCTATATTTTGAATTGATTTAATAAAGAGGTTGAGTGTTGATGAGTGTGAAACATATTGAGTCTCTAAAAATTCTCTATATGTTTTTGTGATAAAAGAAAGATTGGAAGTGATTGAGAGTTTGTGAATGTGAAGCATATTGAGTCTCTAAAAATTCTTTATATGTTTCTAAAAGAGTCATTTAAAGTGATTGAGTATTGAGGTGAATGTGAAGCATATTGAATATCTAAAAATTCTCTATATGTTTCTAAAAGAGTGATTGAAAGTGATTGAGCATTGAGGTGAATGTGAAGCATATTGAGTCTCTAACAATTCTTTATATGTTTCTAAAAGAAGGATTGAAAATAATTGAGCATTGTGATGAGTAAGAAGCATATTGAGTTTCTAACAATTCTCTTTATGTTTCTATGATATTAGACAAGTTATAGTGTGGACTTGTTGAGCAAATTTAAGGTAAGTATTTGAAAAAACTTGTAGATAAATTTGTGTGAGATTTTATGGAAGCTTACAATACATATTGAGAGAAGATATTGGATAAGTTCTAGTGAGGACTTATTGAGCATATTGAGACAAGTTATATTGAGGAGTTGTTAAGCAGATTTGAGACAAGTCTTAGTGAATATTTGAGAGCGGATTGGACAAGTTCTATAGAGGACTTGTGAACAGATTAGTGTGAGATTTTGTGGAATATTACAAGGCATATTTGAGATAAGTCTTTGAATATACTTGTGAGTAGAGTTTATTGATTGATTTGTTCAAACCTTGGGTTAAGGTTTGGGGCAGATCTAGCAAAGTTGATTTGATATTAAGTCAAGCTTTGTGTTAAGGCTTTAAGATAGAGATTGAGGATATATTTTTTCTAGACTGAAGGACTATGTTTAGTGCAAATCAAAGGATAGATATTGAGGATATATTTGTGCTAGATCGAAGGACTTGTTTAGTACAAATTAGAGGATAAAGTTTGGTGCAGATTTAAGGATAGGTTTATGCTAGACTAGAGATAGAGATTGATTAGATTTGTTCTAGAACAAAGGACTTTGTTTAGTACATATTTGAGATAGATCTTTGGAGGTGCTAGTGTATAGAGGATGATAGTATCGAGTGGATAGAGATCCATTAGCTAGGGTAGTGAGGATAGGTGTCTTTAGTGGATAGAGATCCATCAGCCAGAGCAGTGGGGGAAACAATTATTCTAGAATATCACCAGCCAAAGCAAGAGGAGAAAGGAGTTCTCTTGTGGATAGATATCCATGAACTTAATTAGGGGATTGGTGTCTCCTTTGGATAGAGGTCCATAAACATTGTAATAGGGAAAGGATTCCCAAGATATTGATTGATAAAATTTTAGTGAAATATTTTCTCTGTAGAGTAGCCCACATTGGATGAACCACGTAAAATTGGTGTCTCTATTGTATGTGGTTATTTGTGTATTACTTTAATTATTGTTTTTGATATTGCTATCTATACATTGCATTATATTGATTGGAAAGAAAAGTAAAAATTTATCTTATACTGTTCACCCCCCTCTCAGTATAAGCTTGTGTTCTTCAATTGGTATCAGAGCGGGTTCCTTTAGAAGAGTTTAATAGCTTGAAGAGAAAACTTCAATAAAATAATGGATTCTAAGAATGGATCATCAGATAATTTAGCACCAGTATTTTATGGAAGTGATTATATATACTAGAGTATGAGAATGAAGATTTACTTGATGGTACTTGGAAATCAAATTTGGGAAGAAGTTGAAAATGGATACATACCACTTGTTGATCCACCTACAAATAAGGAAGGTAAGCTTCTACAATATTACAATTCAAAAGCAATGAATGCAATTTTGAAATGTTTTGCATAGAAAAGAGTCTATAAAATTTATGCATTGTAAATATGCAAAAGGAACTTGGGATAAGTTGCAAAGTATATATGAAGGAGATAAAAGTGTAAAAAAAGAAAATATACAAAATCTCAAAGCACAATTTGAAGAATTACAAATTAATGATGAGGAAAAAATTAGTACTTATCTACTTCAGGTAGATGAAGTTTTTAATGACATGCAAGAACTTGGACTTAATGTTGAAGAATTATATGTTTGTGATAAGGTCTTAAGATCTCTTCCAAGGATATTTAGTGAAAATATTTCTACTATAGAAGAATCAAAATATGGTGATTCTTTGACAAGAGATATGTTACTTGGTACTATTACAACTTTTGAGATAAGAACAAAAGAGGAACCTAATCTCAAAAAGGAAGTAGCCTTCCAAGCTACTAAGAAGACAAATGGCAATAAGTCAGATTCAAGAAACGAGTCATCCAGTGATGAAGAAGCTAATTATGGTAGAAAGCATAAGGATTCAAGAAGGTTCAAAAATGCAAAATATATTAGATGCTTCAATTGTGGAAAGTATGGTCACTATGAAACTAATTGTCAAGAAGCTAGAAATGGTAATAATGAAGAAAAACAAGATCATAAGAACAAGGAATAAAAAAAAATATAGGTATCATAAGAAAGGCAAGGATGGACAAGGAAAGAAGTTCTTTCAAAGACAAAAGAGGAGATACTATGTAGACAAGGCAAGTAAGTACTCAAGTGATAGTGATAATAGTTTCTCAGATAATGATAAAGATGACGTCATATTTCTAATAGAAGAAAAAGAAGTTAAGAAAAGATCACCAATAATTCTCAAGTGTTTTAGATGTGGTAATTTTGGACATCTTTAAGATATTTGTATAAGGAATGGTTTTAGTTTTAGTGATGATGAATATGAAGATTTGAAGGACCAGAAGAAAATATTCTAATGGAACTAGAAGAAGAAGGTAAGCCTATAAAAAACAAGTCAAAAGAAAATGAAGATGTAGAAAAAGGTAACAAAATATAGGGAGAATCAAAAAAGGAGGAGTTGATCTTGAGGGAGAGCTTATCTATGCTCTTAAAACTTTAAATAAGGTAAGAAAGCAAAACTCTCATCTTGAGACTCAATTTAAATAATTTTATGAAAAAATATGAAAGCTTATAGAGGATCTAAACAAGTCAATGGCTAAGAGAAAGAAGTTCAAGGATAAGTTATAAGAAAATGTCTTAGAATAAAGGTTAGAACAAGAAGTAGATCTACTAAGGGAAGATTTAGAAAAATCCAAGGATAATCTAGACAAGTTTGGAAAGAGTTCAAATATTATGGATAAGATGATCAAGGTACAAAGAAGGTCAACAAAAAAAATAGGTCTTGGTTTTGAACAAGCTCAAAAGAAAAAAGAAGAAGAGTCAAACTCAAGTTCTTAAGAAGAAAAAACTTCAGAAGAAAATAGTGTAAGAGAAATTGAGACTTCTGAGGATGAGTTGAAAAACTAGAAGTTCAACAAGTAAAGGAATAATGCACAAAGAAGAAACAAATGGAACAACAATCAGAATATGTTAAGAGAGACTAAGAGATCAATAAGATCAAGACAATGAAGTTTCAATGGACGATGTTTCTCATGTCATATATTTGGGCACATGGCTTCACAGTGCAGGACACATGAAAGACAAGAAAATGGGAAATTCAATAACAGGTAGTTTTTCCATGGGTATTGCTACTCATGTAATCAGTTTGGTCACAAGGTAATGAATTTCAAGGTTCATGAAAGAAAAGGATATGGCTTCACCAGGAGAAATCCCAAGATATTTGCATCTCCAAGGAATAATAGTATTAAGTGTTATAAATGCAATAATGATGGACATACCGTAAAGTGGTGTAGAGCAAACATTCTAGAATCAAGCATGAATATGAATAGGGACATGAATAGGAATAGGAATATAGATATGAACATGAATAGGAATATGGGCATGAACAAGAATAGGAATAGGAATAGGAATAGGAATATAGATATGAACAAGAACATGAACAGGAACATGGACATGGAGAGGAACAGTCAAAGGAATTAGAAGGATCAAATAAAAAGGAAAGAGGACAAAGGTAAAGACACGTGCTTGCTAGGAGTATAAATAATTGCACCCTAGAATTAACCACCTCAAGAGGGGGTGGGGGAGGTGCTAATCTAAGAGACTCATTCTTAGCCCCAAGCCCCAAAGGTAACCCTTTGCCATTGATGTCAAAGGGGGGGATATTTGAGTAAGGGGGAGAGATTAGGTTTAATGAGAGAGCATTAAGACAGGGGGAGCAGAACAAGAAAAATATCAAGTGTTTGGTAAGAAGAATTTGGGTTACCATCAATGACAAAGGGGGATATTGTTGGAAATTTTGAGTCAAAGTTGTCATTGATGTCAAGGAACAAAGTTGTCATTGATGTCAAGGAATAAGCTACCGTTGATGACAAAAGGTCAAAAGGAGCAATGCAAAAGGTTGATGGCAAAAGAGCTTCATAATATTTATTTTTAATATTATGTAAAGCATAAATAAAAGGTTTTTATTAAAACCATGGTTAGAAAAAATAAAATATTTTTATTAAAACCATGGCTAGACAAAATAAAAGGTTTTTATTAAAAACCATAGTGGGCAAAATAAAAGGTTTTATTAAAAAACATAATGGGTAAAGTAAAAGGTTTTTATTAAAACCTAATGAGGCTTTAATCCTTAATAAAGCTAAAATATTTATATATTTATTTACAATATTTAAATTCTAATGAATTTAAATAAATTAAAAATTAAAAATTTGAAGCCAAAACATTAGCACCGACCCCCAATGAATTCATCTTCACTGATGTGCATGAAATCAAGGGTAAATGTATTTATAACTTAAGCCAAACATTATGTTTGACATTCAAAAATATCCATGATATACGATGAGAAAGATCTCGTGCATGTGAATACAACATTGAGTATAAAAGGTGCAATTGACAGTGCAAAACTATTCCAAATTGAACCAAAACTTAGGATCATGCATATAATGTATTCTAGAAATGATCTAATAAAAAATAGAAAGAAAATTACACACATATTTGTGGTCATCCCTAGGCGTGCCGATTAGGACTACAAAACAAGAAATAGATAGTAACAGATGCAAAACAACTCAAAATTTCACCAAAACTTGATATAAGGCATAAAATCTACTCTAGAATTGATCTATGCAAAATAGATAAAAAATAGTTCTCAGATTCATGGCCATCCTTGGGTGTGCCATTTAGGACTATCATAATTTGGGGGCCATCCTAGGGTGGTACAACCACCAAATCTGGTGGTTTTTGCCACCAATTCCTCTGGGATTTGGTCTAAGCTACTCCTAGGGGTGTTATCATAAAATTTTAGGATATGATTCACTCAAATGAGTTGGTTTTGTAAATGTATTACACATTTTGGAATCACTTGAAAACCTCATTCACTTGATGGATATCTCCAAGGAAAACATGTAATGAATTGGGGATAAATCTCGGTAGCACTTGATGGAGATCTCCAAGGAAAACATGTAGTGAATCGGGGATAAATATTACAGAATCCTATTTAAATTAGGTGGAATGACTACACTTTATAGCTCAAGATAGTCTCTAGTGGATAGAGATCCATTAGCCAGGGCAGCGAGGCAGGTTTCACCATTTGTCCAAACCTTACCATGAATTGGAGGGGGAAGAATCTCTAATTTGGGCCTCCAATTTACAACGTGGCATGGGAGTTATGCACCCTCAGACTGGCATGCTTCAATGGATAGGATAAATGGTATAACTTGGGTGCCATTTGTCTTACCTTTGACTTTTTAAGGGTCCAAGGCCATGGTTGTCCCACCCAAGAACGGTTGATGGTGGTCATCCTTGGGTGGGATGACCATGAACTATGGCCATCCAGGGGTGGAATAGCCATGAATACATGGTCTTAAAATTCCCAAACATGGGGTGGAACCTCCAAAAAGTGGCTAGGACCACTATTTAACCTTTGAGGGTTGCCCAAGGGGCCATATGGTGTCAATTAGAATGTGTCTTGGTAGTCTAATAATATTGATGTGATTTTAGTGTCTACAAATACCTCTTTTTGGGATGCATTGTATGCAACACAGTTCAAAGAAAAAGTAGATGACTAAAATATCAAACAATTAATGTTATTTAGTAACCTAACCAAATTTAAATACCCCAATCATAGAAAGAGCATGCATCCTTGAATCCTTGCTTTTGACAAGTTAAAGAACTTGATTCAAGTGCAACCTTTCACGTCAGGCTTACTTGATATTGGACATTGTTCAGCCATGAAGAAGCAAGGCCTATCATATTTCATGCTTCCATGTTCCAAGAATTTGTTTAATTGAAAATTTTTTCTTGTTTTCTACCCCCAGCAAGGGCATGATTGTTTTTTGCAATGATTCACTCACAAATGCAATTTGCATGATTGAGTGTTTTATTATTGATTTTGATTATGAATTTGTTAATTATGACTACCCCGTTAACCAACGAGTTAATTAGGGAATAATTAATGATAAAATCAACAATTCGCTTGACCCATATAACTTGGTTAGGGTTCCTTCAACTTTACCCATTGTAAAATTTCTCAGCTTTGTGAGGATTTTGATGATTTTGTTGATATTTCATGGAAGAAAGGAATTGAATACCTCATTTCTATGGAGTGGTCAAAACATAGTGGTCTTCTTGGGTATTGAAATAAAGACCTTTCAATTCATCCATGAACAATTTGGTTCAATATTGATCCATTGTGAATTTTATCAAATTTGACATTTTTTTGTGGTTTTTAAGCCATTTTTGTTGCTTTTCTTGCTATTTTTGTGGTTTTTTTTGGTGTTTCAATTATTTTTGAATTTTTTGAATTTTTTATGAGATTTTATAGAAGAAATGAAATGAATACCTCATTTCTGTGGAGTATTTCGACTGCAATGGCCTTCTTGAGGATTGAATTGAAGATGTTTTAGTTTGACTATGAATAGTTTGGTTCAAGTAGCATTATGGTAATTTACTCATATTTTTGGAATGCATGGAGTGCACATCGTTGAAACTGCCAAGTGTATAGGGTAAATAAATGGGTATGAGGTGCACTTGCAATTTTTCTTTATTTGATTTTATGATTTTAAAATATTTTGACTGGTAGGTATGCTTAATTATCCTTTATGAAGCTCCCTGTGGTGAGCAAATATGTGCATTTATTTTTGCTTCTTGGGTTTTTTTTTTTTTAAGAGAAAAACCCCTTGCGGGGCCGCCTTGGTCTGAGAGACCACGAACAGGGGGTTCTACACCATCAAATTCACTCGAGAGTCACACCCGACCCTGCCCGCACCAACATTATCAATTGGATTTTGGATACCCAATTTAGCATTTTGGTAGGGTGGAGATTTGAACCTGGGACCTCTCTTGGAGGATTTCCCTCTCCTCTCCAACTCACCTACAACACCTAGGTAGCTTCTTGGTTTTTTGACGCATTTATGGATGCATGTATTATAATATAATGTTGGTTGATGATATTTACATGTGTGTATGCATAATGAAATGTATGATTTGTTAATATGTATGATGAACTATGAATACTATTTGAAACACTAGATGCTAGCACCATAGACTATACAAAATTCATCGAGTCATTTGAAATGTTGTCATGAGACTATGTGATGGATTTGCAAAAATGTAAACTAAAAAAATGTGATAAAAGGGTATGGAATGGAATGAATAATAAGATTTTATAGAATGTACTTGAGGTTTTCATGAGACTCAAACACTTTAGTCAACTAGTTAAAAGTTATATACTAACCATGCAAGACTTTTTGACAAGGTACAAATTTGCTAGGATGACGAAGATATTCAATATCCCTATGTCTGTATGTGAGTTCATTGTTATGATAATACATAAAGTTACCCCAATGCTAAAAAGGATTGATGCAGCCCATCTATACTGAAGATTACCCTATGAGTATCATGATATTGAGTTTTGTACGTAGTTGGATTAGACCACTAGGTAGTATAGGATATCAAAATCTAGCTCGTCCGCATGCAAAAATTGGTCTATAAAAAAGTAGGATGCTAATGTGACAAACATATCGTCATGCGTAAGGATACCATAATTTCCAGGTAGGATTGATGCCACCTAACCTGTAATGAGGATCACCTCATGGTTTGTCAAATACTGAGAATTCTAGGGATTCAAGTTTAGTGCTCCTTTCCTTTCTTTTATTTTTTAATTGCTCTATGGATTTTCATTTTTTTTGGTGAGAAACGGATTTTGGGAGTGGTGATAACCACTGTTTATTTTTATTTTTTCTTTTGTTAGTGGTGAAAACCACTATTTATTTTGGGGATTTTTGGTAGTGGTGAAAACCACTATTTATTTTGTATTTGGATAGGGAGGAGCTTGTCCTTTTGTCAATTCCAAGTATTTTTGAACCATGCACACATGGGGATGAGAAAGGTAAACTTTCACTTAAGGATAAAATATGAAAAGAAAACTAGATACGGTTGAGCGATAAAAAACCCTAAAGACACCCTATAACAAATGACTAGGTGAAGGGAAAAAAACACATGTACGAAAGGTTGGAAATGTGGATGGAAATGATAATTGTAATGTAGATGAGTGTGAATGATGACTTTTGATAAAGTTGACTTCGAAGGATGTCTAGTATACAGACCTGGTGCTAGACATGTATGAGCAACTCTGATCTGTTGTAATAGCTTACATTTAATTTTGTCAATCTGAGGGTAATCAAGGTTAGATTTAAAGAGTAGCAATCCAGTATAGATTGTACCATAGTAATTAATTCTAAGCTTGATTTTGATCTCTTTTAGTCTCAGGTTTTGCAGAAATTAAATTTTGTAGAAAATAAAATTGTGCTTAAATTAAAGATGTAATTTAGACTAAGTTTATATGAGTATGTGTGGATCCACACATGATTTAATGATGCATAGTATAATTCATATTATTTATTGTGCAATTTTAATTATGTTTATGCTCTAAGACTTATTATACATTCTAACTCTATCTATTGTGTTTTGAGGGAAGATATTTAGGGACTAACCTTTCAGAGTGGGCCCTACCTCCAGAAGGTTAGTATTAACCCCTTCCCCTTTTTCTACTCTATTTTAACTTCAGTAATCTACTTTCATTTAATTAATCTAATGCTTAATTATTTCATGGTTGCAAGGAAACAGAAGAAATGGAAATTACCAAAGTGAGAAAAATGTAAAGAAATTATAAGATACAATTACCATATTTTGAAGAAAATATTGTTGCTTTATTACTAAAAATTCAAATGTACATAGTTGCACATCTAGATTTCAGAAATTGTATACAGAGGATTTCTTTATAAATAGTCATAGATTAGACATTTTATCCATTAGACCTTTTCAATGGTCTCCCTTTGTAATATATAATTTTTCTTTGGACATTCTGAATAAAATTCTTCCACGTATTTTCCATGTGGATTTGTGGACTTGATAATGCGACAACTATGTACTAACAGAAATAATCTAAACTGACATAGTTCCCTAACCTACTTGGACTTAGTCATAATATAAGTGGTGCAAATAGCAATTCACAAGCAAACATAAAAAAAAACTTATAATTTGAACATTTTTCAAGATATAACAATATAAATATATGCCCCTTTATTCATGGGAAGGACATAACAATCTTGCATTATAATCTAGAAAACCTACCAATATTCTAATTTCATGACTTTATAAAAAAACTTTAAAACAAATTCATTAATCACAATATCCTCATGAATAATATTTGATAATTAAACCAATTATGATGACTATAATAATTTACTACCATCACTGATGTGGCCTGCAACATTGATCAATTGACTTGTTCAAATTTCTTCCGTAACTTTTAGTAAAAGATCTCTTCAGTAACAATATTTAACAACTATCTTCAGTAACATACTTCAATAACTATCTTCTATAATATACTTCGGCCTTCTTGATACATCGTCCTTATGTCTATATTCTCATGTCTAGGGTCTAATATGAATCTTGTGTTGTTGCATCATATGCTTGTGAAACATTCTTTAGCATTTTCCTATCCAAGCATACACAACTTGCACATATTTTGTGTAAAATTCATGCATTTATCATTTTAACATCATAAATCAAATTTAGTCATAAATAAAACAAATAATATATAATAATTATCTAAACGCATCCATTTTCACATATTTTGCAGATAAAAGACATACAAAAGGTTCCATAATATGTGCACATTTTAGCACTCATCAAACTCTAAAATGCAATGATGGGTATGCCAAATGCAAGTGATTGTATAATACAACGGTATGAAATGTGATGCAATATTTTTGTATTTTTTTTTGTTTTAATGATGTTTTTGGATTTTGATTAAAGGGTTTATGGATACCTTTGGGTATTTTTTAGTGACTAAAGGGTTTATGGATACCTTTAGGTATTTTTGGGTGACCAAAGGGTTTATGGATACCTTTAGGGCTTTTGGGTGACCAAACGGTTTATAGATACATTTCGGGCTTTTGGTTAGGGCAATACACTTTAAGTGTGAAAAGGCTGTAGATGAAGGATATTCAAGGGTTTTGGTTCCTCAATTCCTTCAATAGATGCTAGGTGATAAGTTACAGGTCCAATCTAACTAGTGATAATGAATGGACCTAACCAGTTTACCGTAAACTTGTCCTGCATATGAGATGACAAGTTGGAATTTTTTTGGTTTTCTTTTATAATAAGGTCATAAACCTAAAAGTATCTAGGATGGAATTTAATATTATAGGGTATCTTAATTTGATATTGATAAACGTGCAGGTGCTCAAGAGCATTAACACATTCATCAAGCAATGTTAGTTGATCTAGGCAAACCTATTGTGCGGTATCATCATAGATGAACTCTTGCATGGATATATGTAGTGACGAGATTTCTAGCTCTAAGAGTATGATTGCCTTAGAACCATACACTAGTGAAAATAAATTTGCCCTAGTAGGTGTCCAAATACTAGTGCGGTAGGCCCATAGAGTAATGGGTAATTGCATATACTAATATTTACGATTATCCTTAACTTTTTTCTTTAAAATGGTAATTAATGTTTTGTTTGATGCCTCAGCTTGCCCATTTTCTTGTGGATAATAGGACATATAAAAGTTATGCTAGATGTTATATTTAGATGTTAAAGTGCACACATATTTATTCTTGAAATATGGCCCATTAACTAAAATTATATTGGATGGAATACCAAAATGACAAATGATATTATGTAATATGAACTCTGCAATACGAGTGTCCAATCCTAGTAGTAAGGGTAATTTATTTCACCCATTTTGTGAAATATGCTATCGCTATAATTATGAATGTGTTATGGCATAAGGAAGGGGGTGAGATCTTCCCAACTAGGTCAAACCCCCATTGTAAAATGTCCAAATGAATTGAATTTGTTGTAAGTCCTGAGAAGGTAGGTGTGTAAAATTAGTATGATGTTGATACTTTATGCACTTCTTAACATAAGTGCAACAATACTGCTCTAAAGTTGGTCAATAATAGCCCATGTAGAGAATTCATTTTGTGATGGCCATGCCGCTAAAATGGCTACCACAAGTACTATCGTGTGCTTGTGTGACCACCCAAACTAACTCTTGAGGTTATAAGCAGTGAAGGAGGATACCCTTGTAGTCTCGATAATATAAAATATATCCAAGTAAGACATACTTTACCAATTTTTTCTTGAAAGTCCATTTTGCAGTATGCGATAGTCCAAAAGGGATATTACCAAGATTTAGGTAATATTTTATCTAAGTGGACCAATATTTATTTGAAGAATCCTCAATTGCATGAATTATTTGATCCTTTTGAAGTTCATCACTAGTGAATGTTTATTGGGAGGGAAGTGGTAAATATAGCATTGTGCTGCTATCAAAAGGAGTTTGAGGGAATAAAGTCCCACAAGTGGCATGATTCAAGTGATTGTGAATTTGTGAGAACCGTTCATGAGAATATTCAATTTGAATCATGTGGACTTATGGCATGGAGTGGATGTTATCATGCTCAATCATATATTGTACTAGTTTTTTGACTTAAATGGTGGTTATATCATCAACAGGGTTCTGTAAGATTAAAGACCCCAAGGAGGCCATTGTATCCATAAAATGGTTAGATGATCAAGGGGGTGCCTCGATGCCATACCATTAAAATTTTGTTAGAATTTCATCCACAAGGGCATTTTAGGCTTGCAATATTGGATATTGGCATTGGTTTATTCTCTTGACTTGGTTCACTATGAGTAAGGAATCACTAAAAATATTGAACTTAGTTATTTTCATGGTGATTGTCATTACAAGACCTATGAGAAGAGCTTAATACTTGATATTATTATTGGTGCATAGGAAATTGAGTTTGAATTAAAGGGATATTAGAGCCCCTTGAGGTGTGAAAAACACAATTCATGTGCCACCCCCTTGCTCGCACTTAGAGCCATCAAAAAATAGAGTCATGTCAACCTGTGATTCAGGCTCTTTAGGATTAGGTGATTCTGACACTTGAAAAACTCCATCATTAGGAATATCTATTTTAAGAGGCTAATCATCTTATAGAGGAGCCTTTTCAAGTTGACCTATGAATTCGAGGTCAAAATCCATCAACAACATGATCCATTTCATCATGCAACTATAGTGATAAGTATGACTCGTCATATATTTCAATGGATTCTCTTTGGATACTACATACGTGGTATGATTGGGCATGTAATGGTGTAGCTTTTTAGTGGTGAAAACCACTTCTAAGCATAGCTTCTTAATGTATGAGTATTTTATTTCATAACTGACCATTGTGTGGTTCATATAGTATGTAGCCTATTCTTTATGCAATTCATTCTTTTGGGCCAACATGATGCCAAATGCAATATAAGTAGCTAATATGTATAAATAGGAATGGAAATATTCATAGGGGAGGAGCTAGTACTAGTGGTGAAGCTAGATATTGCTTAATTTCATCAAATATGGCTTGATACTCATCATCCCAGTTGAATGCAACTCCCTTGTGTAACAATTTGTTCATAGGTCAACACTTATATGATAATTGCACTATGAAACACTTGTAGATGTGACCTTACCTTGCAGAATACATGGCTTCTTGATGGTAGTAATATGAGGCATCTCAAGAATTGCCCTAACTTTGTTTATATCAACTTTGATGCCTTACTTAAAGACTATGAATCTCAAGAGTTTTCTAGATGTGATTTCAAAGATGTACTTCTTGGCATTTTGTCTAACATTGTGTTCAATGAGACAATAAAGAACTTTGCACAATACATCAATATGCTCATGGTGTAATAAATATTTAGCCAATAAGTCATCCATGTAATCTTCCAAAATTTTATGCATGTAGTCAAGGAAGATGTAAGTCATAGCCCGTTGGTAAGTAGCGCCAACATTTTTTAGGCTGAAAGACATGAATTTATAACAAAATATCCCTTAAGGTATTGTGAACATTGTTTTGAGTTGGTCCTCTAGATTAATATGAATTTGGTTGTATCCATAGAAACTATCCACTAGAGATAACATCTCATGGCTTATTGAGGTGTCTACTAGGGCATCGATGTTTGGCAACAGGAATTCATCCTTAGGAATCACTTTGTTGAGATCATGAAAGTTGATGTAAATATGAATCCTCCCATTAGGTTTCTTGATAGGAACCATATTGGAAAGCCATGGTGGATAATACACTAATATAATGATATTGGCATCTAATAGTTTTTTTAACTCATCTTGCACCATTAAGGCTACTGTTGGATGTATTTTGCGTAGATTTTTCTTGATTGATTTTGCATTTGGATCAAGCATAAGATTATGCATGATAGGATTTGGATCCAGTATTGGCATATATTTGTATGACCATGCAAAATATTTCTTCTTATCTTTAAGAATAACTATGGAATCGACTTGCTGAGTGAGGGATAAACCTTCCCCTAACTTGATGAATTGAGAATTTTTAGGATCTATGTTGATATCACTATCAATTATGGGTTCAATTTATATATTAGATTCCTCTTCAAATTGGTGTGGAGTAGGGATCAAATTAATTTCGTCAACTGGGTTTATGTCATCGATTGGAAATTATGACTCAACCTTAGAGTGAAAGACATGTTGAGTAGGCATTGAAGAAAAATTAAATAGCTGTAACATTTCATTGCAAGGCTAATACTCAAAAGGATATGGTGGTGAATATCATTAATCTAAGTCAATTACCTCCAATTTGAGGTACAGTAGCTTTGATGGGTTATTCGGATCATGCAGGGGCACAAAAAGATCAATGGAAATCATGTTTATGGATGAATGATCTCCACTGGATGGTTGATGGGGCCTATTGAAAACATGTTATCATAGGACTTGTGGAGGTGGTTACAATGAAAGTGGAATTACTAGAGGTGGTCGATGTGGAAGGGAGAAAGCCTACTCCTCCAAGGGTAGAAGTTATCACTAGATGGGATGCGATAATGGGAACACACACAAATAGAACTCATCTTAATAATCCAAAGGGATGATGTACACATATTCCCCATATAAGATAGAGGAATCAATAGGTTTGATACCATAATATGAATAATCATCAATTTTCCATTCATGGGAGGGTCTTGATCTTCTTCCTCACTATCGTATGGAAGAGTATGCTAACTTTCACTTACTTCATAGGATCAGGTGAAATAATGAGATATCTATTGATCTATCATAGTTATAGGAAAGTAATACCCCAAATAATGGACATGATTAGGATTGGTGTAAGGATCGCACACAAGATCATATCTATAGTTCATACCAAGATGCTCTAAAATATCAATGATGACATTGATAGTCATAAGCTTGTTGTGTCCTAAACTAAACTTATCATATGACATTTGATATTATGGCTAGTAAGGAACGTGGGTACCTTATTTTTACAACACCAAACCATAGCCATGCCAATTGCAGAGATGGAGATATCTCATGGCAATGTCAAGATTGGACATATAATTAATTTCCTCATGAAAGGGCTCTTCATCCTCTTCTAGCTGATGATATGGTTCTGCACCATAGTCAATACCCCCATAATTGAAATTTATTTAATTAGGAGGTATACCTAGAGGTACGATGGCACCTATGGGAAGATGAGGTCAATCCATGTTTTACACTATCTCAATGATAGGAGTTTTTATAATATTCCTTACTAGGTATTATCTTAAGCCAATGGCAGCTAGATGAATTGTGACTTGTGGTGGTGAAGAAGGATGAAACAGAAGCGAGGCTTGAGTTGACTTAATGTTTAGCTCACAAGTTGGTTCCTAATCTGGTGGACTAGTAATCTCTTATGTGGAGATGGTAGATATAGTTGGAGGGATCTCATCAATAGGCCTATTCCCCATGTTTCTCTATAGAGCATTCAATGATGACGAAGGTATATCTAGAAGTTTTGATGACAAGGATGGTATGGAAGAAGATGATAATGGATTAATGGAATATAATGATGGATTCAGACCTTAGTTGGATGTATTTAGTTGGAAGTCCATATGGATTTATGGTAGGGTCAACTTGGGTATTTTCTACACCAAGTTGTAGTATTGGAAGGGCTCAAGGTTTGTAGAGAAAACATGTACTTTCCCTTCATAAGTGTAATTAAAACATTGGTGAGCTATGGATGGCATGCAGTTCATGTCCCTAATACAGGGTCTCCCTAGCAAGATATTATAGGCCATTTCAACCTCCAAGATGTGACACAACATTGGTATGATATTTTGTTCCGTTTGAATAGGTAAGACTATAGTACCAACTGTCAAGCACAAAGTATCATCAAATGCTCAAAGGGTATACATGGGTGTGACAATGTGGGATTTTGGAAGCCCGAGATATTTGAGAGCAATCATTGTGGTGATATTGTTGGAGGAACTAGTATCAATTAGAACTCTCTTGTAAGGTGTTCCATTTACAAATGCAATAATGTATAGAGGAGAATCCACCATGTCATTTGGTACTGGCTTGCGCTCATGCTCATAAAAGGTGATTACTAGTTCTATGCATTTTTGAACATGCCCCACAAAATTTCTAAAGGAGTTAGACTCTTGGGGCTATAATTTAATTGACTTGAGGATCTCCATGAGATATTCTTGATGAGATGGAGTCTATTGAATAAGCTCATAGATAGATAGCTGAGCCAATATTGTTTGTAATATCTGATAAAGCTTACTTTTTATTGTGGCCATTAGACGAGATGGAAGGTTTTGCATTGGAGGTGGCAGAGGCTATGACATTGAAGGAATATTTCTTGAAGCTATAGGTGGTGTGACTTGACTTGGGTAATGCTTATTTCTTGTCATGATGCTGATCATTTTGATGAACCTTTGTTTAGGGGGTGCAAAATGGACTTCATTCATCTGTTGTACTGGCTTTGCTTACTCCTCATGAGTAGGCAATGGGTCTTTAAAAATACCAATTTATTAATTTGTTTTTTGCAATAAGATTATCAACCTGAAGATAATTCCTATCAATCATGTCCTGTACTAGGTTTTTGAACCTAAAGCACATCTGCACATCATACCCATTCTACCAATGGTACTTATAGTATAAGTCTTCATGATATCCTATGGGCTTTGGTGCATTCAAATCTATAGGTTGACTTCTAGGTAGATTAATTACCTTGGTTGCACATAGGCACTCAAGTAAAAAATCCATGGACTCAAAAATATGTGTAAATTATCACTTAGGGTGAAGTTGCTAGTTTTTCACTTGATTTGTTTGATTATTGTTGTTGTAGTTTCTAGGTGTGGCTTGATAGTTGGGCTTCTGAGGTGGCGTTGGTTGCATAGGACCTAGAATACTGATAGCAACTTGGTTGATTATTGTCAACTTTGGTTGTATCGAATTGTTCTTGGTGTTCTTAGTCCATTTATTTTTATGGGGTTTTGCATTTTCTCCCTCTTAAATTTAATGTCTTCGATTTTTCTAGCCTATGCTAGAGAATCTTCAATATTTGGATACTATTGGAGTTGTAGCACAATAAAATTGGCTTCAGGAAACTCTTAGAAAATAGGCAAGTCAACTCACATGTGGGGAGGAGGTATGGTAGCTTAGAAAGAGGTGTTTGCCACCTATTGACATATTTTGTGATTGACTTGAGGTTAGTTGACATCACCTTTCACTTACTTTTAAAGGTGAAGTGTTCTAGTAATTTATTTGTGAATTGTTCAAAGTTGTAGATGTTGTACTTTGGGAGTTTATTGTACTGCTCTACAACTGGACTAGATAGGGTAAGTAAGAATATCCTCAAAAGTACAACATCATCATCATGGATGCTAAAGCATTGGTTTAAAAATATAGTGATATGCTCCTATGCATATTTATCTCCTTTAAATTTATCAAGTTTGGGCATTTTGAAATGCTTTGGATAGGGAGAGGAAGGTACTGATGGGTAAAGTGGTTGACTATGAATCTGGCATAAAGTGGGCTTCTGAGGCTCGAACCCAAAGATCTTGTTCTCTATCGATTCCATGTGTTCTAGCAATTCTTTGTACGCATCAAAGGATTTGATATCCTATTTTTTGCTTTGACCCTATATGGGAGGGCAAGGAAGATCAATCCTATTGTGTGGTGGTTGAATGTCATCCACTCTACCTCCATAAGGTTCTTCAGGATATTCCTCTTCTTTTTCAAGATCAATGTAGGCCCCATAAGGTGTCTCTTGAACTAGATTACGAGGAGGAGTAAGCACCTATGGAAGGTAATATATGTTTAGCCTAGGAGGCAAGTCCTGATTAGGCCTAGGAGGTCAAGGAGGCAACATTTGGTTAGGCCTAGTAGACCTATCTTGATTTAAAGTAGGTTACCTCTAATGAACCCCTTGTCTATGAGAACTTGTGGTAGGGACCCTATCATGTAAATTATTTTGAAATAGCTCATTGGTTTGCTGCTCAATTATTTTCTTTTCTAATTGATTTTGGTGGTCCAAGAATTCCTTATCCTACCAAAGTAGGTTGAATTGTGCTTGGCGCTCAACATATATCTTGACCATTTTATTTATTTTCTTTGTCATGCAGGGTCTATGAGCCCTAACAGTATCACTTTGGGGCCTATATAATTTAGTATGGTCTAAAATATTGACTATGAGATTCCATCAATCGAGGGAATTCATGTTCACTTGAGGTTTAGTCCTAGACAAGCATTCTTTGTACTCAGCTAGCACAAAGGTACATTGTGCTTGTATGCCAATGAACCTGAGGATATTCAAAATTTTGCTTATATCTTCCTTCATTGATTAGGAAGGGAAGGGATGAATTTTCTCACCTTGAGTGATGAGTATCATACTCATTTTGGTACCTAGGTTGTTGTAACCTATTAGGGCAGTTTAAGGGCATAGTTTGATCATTTGGTCCTGCCTAGTGTGTGTAGTCTTGATCTTACCTGTAGGTGGACGTGGTAGACCTAGTAGGCAATTGAATGCATGGTATTGCTCTATTTTTTAGTGCCTCAATACACAATTTTTATTCTTAAAATAAGACATGTGAAGTGTCTAAATATGGGAAGTACATTCCTTGATTAGAATCAAAACATGTAGTGGTATCCTATGTAAGGGTACTTTGTGGGTGAAGTTCCTGACTAGCTATTTTTGGACTTGGCTGAGTAGGAGCCTACCAAGGAGGTATGAACATGTCCTTAGGGCTAAATTGAATATGAATTGTGTCTCCTTGCATACTCTCCATAGCGTCAACCTTTGATTGGGCTTGGTTGTGGGTACAAACCATAGCTACTTCGTACCAAAGCTTACGTGATTATATCCTTTACAAATTTTAATGATGCAACACACAAGAAAGGAAACATACAACAATACAAGTGTTTATCTATTTTTAATATTTATGTGTGTTCCCTAAAACTATTTTGTGTGTTTTGATTTGTTGTTTGCAAGGAGACCTTTTATCATGTGTTTTATTTTATTGGATGATATTATTTTGTTAAAGGGATTTCACCTGTATACTCATAGCTTGACAACCGACAATGAAAGTTCAGTCACGTAAACCAACCAAAGTATGTAGATGAAGCCCATACCTGATCAGGGAGTACAAGTCCTACCAATCCTCACTCATATTGATCATGGGAAATGATATACCCTTTAAATAATAGTGCATGCTATTTTCTATGGCTAAGATGGTTCTTGGAGCCAGCTTTGGCCAATAAAATAGGGTTCGTATCAATCATGTGAGCCAATTTATGGAGATGAATCCTACTGTTGTTGGTCTCTATTAGTGGTTGGCGATGAAGTCCAACTCACTAGTGTTCAAAATGGGACGTGGTGTATGTGGTTCACTTTATACTTAAGAAAATTAAAACAATAGAGCAGTCAATGAGAGATTCACTAAATGCAAAAATAGCATTACTTTTAGAAATATTAAATAAAAATTGAACCTAAAAAATGCATTCCCTAAATGACAACCTATCTATTAGGTAGATCGCAAGCAATAAAACCACATCGATGCATTCCTACTGAGTTCTTTTATGCTTTTATTATTTTTTTGTTGTTTTTACAATTAAAGGAAAGTGCAATCTACCTTTCAAGAAAACAAAGGGGGAAAGAAAAACTGAATTTGACCTTTTATGAATAGTAAAAATACAAAGACAATGTGTAGTTACTTACCTTTAAAGCCTATGACTCTGTTGTTTCTATCGATTTGAGTTGTAGACCCTCCATTTTGTGGTCATCCTAGGGTGGGATGACTGCAAATTTGGGGGCCATACTTGGGTGGGACAACTGCTATGGTCATCCCCAGGTGTTCTAATTAGAAAATAAAGGGCTATTTTAGGCTAGAATGGCCAAAACCTGCAACATTTCAAAAGTAGAAACCAAGTCAAAAATTTCAAAAATTAAATAGGACATGGGTCCCACCATGATCGCCATTGTATAGAAAAAAAATGATGCACCTAGTGAAGGGAAATGAAATGCATCTATTGCTCTATTGATTTAAGCATTCAAAAATGACATTAAAGTAAGCATAAAATGAAAAATAAATGGGTGGTTCTCTTTATTTTATTACATTTGCCAAATATGTGGTTACAAAACATCCCCTTGAGAGATCTCAATTGATACAACTCATTACAATATCCAAAGGATCAAATCCTTTCAAAAATTTAAAGTGCACTTTTAGTGTCTTCCTCACACTCACAATTGAAGAGCGAGTTTTTTCTACCATTGTGATGATCTATCCATATTCAAATATTTAGCTTCATCCTTATGCACTGAAAAACCTATATCTACACACAAGAAAATAAAATTTATTAATAGCATGTGTGGATTAATATAAAATCATAAATATGCATGCAACAATGAGTATAAAAGGTGAAATCGATGGTGCAAAACTATTCCAAATTGAACCAAAACCTAGGATCATGTATATAATGTATTATAGAAATGATCTAATCAAGAATAGAAAGAAATTGCACATATATTTGTGGTTTTCCCTCCGTGTGGCGATTAGGACTACAAAACAATACATGCATAATAACATATGCAAAACAACTCAAAATTGCATAAAAAATTGCTAGATTGCATACAATCTACTCTAGAATTGATCTATGCAAAAATAGAAATAAAATAATACTTAGATTTATGGCCATCACTGGGTGTTCCATTTAGGACTATCACAATTTGGGTGCCATATTGGGGTGGGACAACCACTAAATCTGGTGTTTTTTGCCACCAATTCCTCTAGGATTTAGTCTAAGCTACTCCTGGGGGTGTTTTTGTCAAAATTTAGGATCTAATTCACTCAAATATATTGGATTTATAAATGGATTTCACAATTTGGAATTACTTGAAAACCTCATTTGCTTTATGGATATCTCAAGGGAAAATACATGGATAATTGGGGATAAATCTCAACAACACTTGATGGCAAAATATTGCAAAGAATCCTCTTTTAAATTGGATGGAATGATTCCACTTTACAAATCAAGTGAGAACATGGTAGAATGGGCATGCTTTTCCATGAGGTTCAGGTGTTTCCATTTATCCAAACCTTACCATGCATTGGAGGGGGAAGAATATACAATTTGGACCTCCAATTTGCAACTTGGCATGGGAGTTATGTGTCCTCAGACTGGCATGCTTCAATGGGTAGGATAAATGGCATAATATGGGTGTCATTTATCTTACCTTTAACTTTTTAAGGATCCAAGGTCATGACCATCCCACCCAAGGATGGTTTTTGGTGGCCATACCTAGGTGGGACAACCATGAAATATGGTCGTCTTGGGGTGGGACAACCATGCCTACATGGCCCAAAACTTCCCAAAAGTGGGGTAGAACCTCCCAAAAGTGGCTAGGACCACTATTTAACCCCTAAGAGTTTCCAAAGGGGGAAATATAGTGTCTATTAGAATGTGACTTGGTATTCTAATCGAGTTGACATGATTTTAGTGTCTACACCTAGTCACCTATCTCAGCCTAAGAATTTATGATAGTTACTAGACTATCAACTTGAGGTTTAAGGTGGCTAGTTATTTATTATCATATCTAACTAATAATACATACATATATGAACGTATCTATCCATGTTACCCTTGAGTTTACTTGGTCATTATTTCCCTAACCTCAAGTACCCCCACTTCTAGTAAAAAATTCTACTTCTTCCACCTATGAGTGTACCTGATATGATACATTTGGTAATATGCCAATAGTACCATGCTATCCCAAATAAACTAAATATTGCATAGTTGGTTCAATTTCTCAAATTAGGTATTAAAACATCATAAATTAATACATTTTTTCTTTGTACAAAAAATCCTGCTAGGGAGGGTCATGACATCTTACCTCCCTAGGACTAAACACCATCCCAGGTGTTTCCAATTTCATAAAATAAAAATTATTACATTATATATTTTAAAAACAAGAAGGAAAAATATTTTTGCATATCATCCACTTTCTCCGAAGTGGTATGCCGTTCAAAAAATTGGTCCCACTGGACCTTAAAATTCTCAAGAGTTATGTTCCACATAGACTAAGAATGAAACTCAAGAATATTTACCAACATCACTTCAATAGCCTCAAGATTTACCATATGCAATTTGGAAACATCCCACACATGTTTAGGGTCACCAACATATTTTCTAAGCAAGGATATGTGGAAGGTATCATGGATATTTGATAGGTTAGGTGGTAAGGCAAGTCGATACACAACTGGACTAATATTTTAAATATTCTCAAAGGGCCCTACATATTGAGGATACAACATCATGGATTTGATAACACTCTTCATTGGTTTAACATTTAAAAATACTTTCTCTCGAATTGAGTACTCTGTTGGAGTTCTCTTTAGATTAGCATAAATTTTCTACCTATCATCAGCTTCTTTAAGTCTTTGCTTGATTACCTTTAACTAATATTCCATTTCTATGACCATATTTGGTCCAATCACAACTCAATATTCTAGATCATCCCAAGACAATGGTGTTCTACACTTCCACCCATACAAGGAATAAAAATGAGCCATTCCTAGATAGGAGTGATGCCCATTATTGTAGATGAACTCTAAAAAATATAGGTAATATTCCCAATGAGGCTTATGATCCATGTAGTACATGAGAAGCATGTCTTCTAGTACTTGGTTTCCCCACTCAGTTTGATCATTTGTATCAAGGTGGTATGTCAAGCTCATATTTAGTTTTTTACCCACTACATGATGTAATTATTTCCAAAATTCAAAAGTAAACTTGGAATCCCTATCTGAAATGATCATCTCAAGAAATCCATTTAATTAGAATACCTCCCTAGAAAATATGTTAGCCACTACCTTAGCATCATCCTTGATTTTTTTGGGTATGAAATATGCAACTTTAGTCAATCTATCGATTATTACAAGTACTGCATCATGTTGATACTTGGTCGTGGGTAACCCTACTATAAAATTCATAGATATGACCTACCATTTCTAGGTAGGTACATTATGTGTATTCTACCTTAAATTTCTGAAATTCAAGGCACAAAATGATACAATTGGTGATATCCTTCATTTCTATCAAGAAGAGGTTATTTTCATGTATTCCTACATTTTGGCCCCTCTAGGATGAGAAAAATAAGGAGATATATGGGCTTTTTGCATTACTAGTTTTCTTAAGTCAACCATTTTTGGTATGATTATTCTACCTTTGTAGCACAAAAGGTCATCTCTCATGCCAAATTCCTTATTACCCTCATGATCTCTATCCATTCTAGCTCAAATTTCTTGGAAATACTCATACTTATATTGCTCCTATCTCACATGATCCATAAAATCCATGTGACTTCTAGATATGGATGCTTATGTGTTTCCTTATTATCAAGGCAACAACAACCTTATTCTCTTTCCATTTTATATACTCAATTTCAATGTCATACTCAGTGAGAAACTTGAACCATTCTCTATCTCGCATTGAGTATAGGTTGGATAAATATGTACCTCAGAATTTGATGGTCAATTTTTAACTCAAAGGGCCTTCCCACCAAGTAGTGGTGCTAGGAATTTAGATCATGCTCCACTACAACTAGCTCTAAATCATGTGTAGGAGAATTAACTCGATGCTTCTTGATATTTCTTGAAGTATATGCCACTATTCAATCTTGTTGAGAGAGTACTTCTAACCCTTTCAATGATGCATTTGTGCATACTAAAAATTCACCTTGAGGGTTAGGGATATTTAGTATTGATGTTGTAGTGAGCTTATGCTTCATCAGTGCAAAGGTAGCTTCACACTTCTCTGACCACTTAAATTCCTTTCTCTTTTATTGAAGGCTAGTTACTACTGTAGTAATCTTGGAGTAGTCCTTTATGTAACGTCTATAGTAGCCCATTAACCCCATGAAGCTTCACACTTCAGTCACATTAGTAGGGGGTGGCCAATTTAGGATGGCCTCAATTTTATTTGGATCCACAACAATTCCTTCTACTGATATGATATATCTAAGATATCATACCTCTAAAACATAGAAATCAATTTTGGCTAGATTTCCATAGAGTTGATTTTCCCTCAACAATTCTAAAATGATCTTGAAATGTTTATTATGCTCTTCTTTTTTTTGAGAGTGTATTAAGATATCATCCAAAAATACAAGGACAAGCTAGTCTAGGTGTCTTCTAAACAGACTATTCATTAGATTCATGCATACAGTTGGGGTATTAGTTAGTCCGAAGGGTATGATGGTGAACTCATAATGTCCGTACCTATTTTTAAATGTTGTTTTGTGAGTGTCCTCCTCACACATCCTTAACTAATGATACCCTGATATTAGGTCAATCTTGGTGAATACTATGGCATATCTCAATTGATCAAATAAATCTTTGATACTAGGTAGGGAATTTTGGTTCTTGATTGTAGCCTTATTAAGCACTCTATAATCAATACATAATCTTAATAAAATGTCTTTATTTTTCATAAATAAGACCAGTGCACCCCAATATGGCACACTTGGTTTTATCAATCCATTTTTTAACAACCCTTGTAGTTGAATCTTTAGTTCCTGCATCTTGATATGATTCATCCAATATGGATATCTATGAATAGGTTTTGCTCCAAGCATAAGATCAATTGTGAAATCAAATTACCACATAGGAGGGAGTCCAAGAAAATATTTTGGAAACACATCCTTAAAATATTGTAAAATTAGGTACTTCCATAGAACCTCTCTTTTCTTATCATCTTCTACTTCATTGATTTTTACAACATACACTATCCCTCCTTTCTTGAGGGCTTTCTTCAATTGCATAGCCAACAATATCTAGGGTTTGAATGCCCCCTACTCGCTATAAATCATCAGCAATTTCTTACCTTTCTTAAAATACTTGATCCATCTATCTTAGAAATTGATCAAGGCTTTATTGGCCTATAACCAATTCATCCCTAGGATCACATCAAAGGCATGAAGTGGAGATATATACAAACAACCTTTGGTGGTACCACTAGCTAAAGTAATTTTTTCCATTGGATAAAAATGGTTTACTTAGTAGGTTTACCTAGAACCATACTCTATCTTCCATCCATGGTAAAAACAACCTGGACTTTCCATCATATCCCTTGCTAAAATAGAAGAAATAAAGCTATTTATGGCCCCATTATCAATTAAAATTTTTACTTGCTTATTACAAATATTTTCTTTCCCTACAACTCATCCTTGGCCCTATCCTAGATACCTAGCCTTGTCCTGGATCCTTGGAATATACTTTGCCATTCCTCCTCAGCTGTTTGGTGTTGTATATGATCTCCTTAGGGTGGGAGATCACTATTACACTTGTCTACCCATTTTATTGCTGCTTGGTAGGGTTTTTTGCTAGTGCATGTGATCTGGGATTTCCATGGGTTCTTCTGGTATGTCCTGGGGTTCTGTTCTAGTTCTTTGGCACTCCCTTACCCTCCTTATTGGATGGATGGTGTTGTAGATGATCTCCTTGGGTTAGGATATCCCTGATTCACTTATCTACCCCTTTCCATACCATTTAGCTAGGTTTTCCTCTCATGCCTATGAGCTGAGATGTCCCTGGGGTTTTTTGGGTTATCCCTAGATTTTTCTTGGGTCTTCCCCTGGGGTCTTATGTTCCTTCTAGACTCTTTTTCCTTAGAGCATTATGATCTATCCCATTTTCTCATAGGGTTCTATTTGGAGCTGTGGATCATAGGGTATTTGGTGCATTTCTTCATGGATTGGGAGTTTGGCTTCATTTGTAGCTCTTCAAAAATTCTCTTTGGATTTTGTGGGAGACCTCATGCTTATTCCTATCATGTTGCTCTTTGGCTTTCCATATGTTGTTTTGGTGGTGGGTTTTTAGTTTTTTTATGGCTTAGGGTGAGCCTCTATGCTGATTGCTATTGTTATCCTGCTTGTCATCCTCTTCTATATCCCTGAAGCTTCTTGTTGGTGGTGTTGAAGGTTGCTTTGGAGTTCTTGCTATATTTTTTTGGCTTAAGGGTGGCCCTATGCTTTTTATTGGTAGCTTGTGTTTCATGGCTCCTTCTAGTCATGTTTTATGGGACCTCCCCACCTCTTTCCCATGGCCTATTGCTCTACACTATTTTATCCTGGATAGTTATCCTTGCTGCATTAGATTTTACAAGCATAGTGTTGTTTCATCTCTAGTTTTTTAGCTGGTTTTTGAACTGTGCTGTTGCATCCTCATTATTGTTTACTAGTCTGCATCTTCCTACTGTGTCCAAGGTTGTCCTTAGTGGGAATGTTTCATTTTGAATTTAAATTTTAAATTTTAATAGTGGGCGAGATGGCCCTATTTTTTCTTACCTTCCTTTAGGGAGGATTGATTTGTCTTTTTCATGCTTTTAGTGTATTGTATCACATGTATTATTTTTCAAATTTTTCTAGGTGGGTTAGCCCTGCTTTTGTTTAGGTAGGATGGCTCTATCCCTATTATCCTTTCTTTGTGCCATTAGGTTTTTTTTTTTATCTTGTGTATTTTTGGGTTTTTTTGGGTGGGATGGTGATATCCCTATCTTCAATGCAATGTTTCAAAAAAAATAATTATTATTTTTATCCTTTAAGGCTATCCTCTAGCCTTTCTATAAGGTTATCATTTGCCTATCCTGAAAGTCTTTTGTCTTTCCTTGGGGTTCTTTTTCTTTGGCCTTAGGGCCTTGCCTTTAGTCTTATGAATTTTTGTAATTAGGTTTTGGGATCCTTGATAAAAACCCATTTTTAATTATTAACTGACCAAAAAATATATATTTTCTTTCACAAGAAATGGGGTGATTTACCCCTCTAGCTTATATTTTGTTAGCTTTTGATATAATATGCAAAGGAAGATAACATTAACGAGATGCAAGAATAATATGAAAGAAATTAAATATGCTATATGAATGAGATATGCAATAAATATAAATGATATAAATGAATACAATATAGCTATGGAGGAAGTGAACACTCCATTAATAAAGCTACTAGACTACATTACATCCATCACCACTGGATGGTGATCCACAAAAAATTGTACTACCTACGAAGATGCTCTAAGGTACTATATCCTCAAATATTCTCTCTATATTTCTAACAATGATATTGATGCAACCACAGAGCGTTCTCCCAACTGGTGTACTAATATATACCATTGAAAACACAAATATCCACAAAAAAATGCACAAATTAAATGAATAATGCCAAAAAATGCAAAGTGTTCTTTTATTGATATTTCAAATGATCTCGGGTTACAAAAATGCCCCCCCCTCGGGGTCATTCCAAATACGACAAATGTTTACAATAGCCAACGCCCTCAATAGGGTAGGCATGCTTGTAGATTTTCTCTGGTGACTACTCACAAAATGCCTTGGGGTAGAGCTAACCCCATTCTCCGTGATGTGGAAGGATTATGATATAGGCTCCTTTCTACACCTGTCTCCATACGAACAAGAAACAACAATGCATGATTATATAGATTTATAGCCTCTCGTGATGAGGCCCTTTAAAGGATTATACATATAAATGCCATCAAACTAATGAAACAAGAAAGCATAAAGAAAGGTTCTATGCTATTCTAATTGTATCAAGAATTACACTACAATATACAAAACATGAATAAAAACATGATGCATTGAACAAATGTTGAATTGAAATAAATAAAGCATAAAAAATATCCAATATACTTCTACCCACTACAACGCATAAAATACCTAATTCCTATCGTCAAAGTTTCTATTAAAATGTAATTTAACCTATGAAATAACTAATTTGACTAACCTATGCAGTAAAAAGCAAACTGAGTAAGGTGATCTCTAACCTGTTGCAAACTATATCTATGATGGGTGGTCTGCACTATAAACCATGGCTGATAGCCACAGTTTGACCTCTAATGTGTTCACCCTCAAAATTAGGGGCAGTGGGCTTGACCTTCTTGTCTAAATTGATGTTCAAGGGTCGCCTTTGTCATCCTCTAACATATTTGGTGGTCAAATAATTATGAAGGGCCTTCGTTCGCCCGGATTTGTGTTTCTTGATCCTCCTAGGCACCTAGGGCATCCATGGCTAATTTATCATTGAATGGATAGCAAAGGGGCTCTCAAATGCACAAGGTCATTATGCAATTTGATAGGGCTTCGCTGCTCTCTTGATCAATTAGTTTGCTCAATAATTCGACAGCACTTTGTTATGCAAATTATCTCTCTTTAGTCCTCCATTTTCCCCATTGAAAAATGGGGGTACTTATAGCATGCCCCTAGGGCTAGGGATGGCTTCATGGAGAAGCCAATATCAAGAAGGTTGGTTAGGACAGTTGGGATGGAAGCCTCTGGAATCTTTTGTCCTCCAACTGCCTCCTATATCTCTTGGTCATTCCAACCGATTTGGCTCAGATGGAAGGCCTAACTGAACTCTATTTCAAACCGTAGGTCACAACTATGGTCTAGGATAGAGACTATAGGTGTCAACTACGATTCAGACTGGAGACCGCAGGTCTGGGCTACAGTTCAGACTGCCTAAATTATTGAGTGGTTAGAACCACTGCTCTATCTTGGAGTCTATCCAAGATCCTTCATATGGTTTTATAGCATGTCCATATGAGTAGTCGCCTTCGACATGACATGTTTTAGGTGTCTACAGATGCCCCTTTTGAGATGCATTATGAGATTGAAAAACACTAAGAAAAATAGACCTCCTAAAATGATGTTGAAATTTCTATGATGATCATTAGTCTGATCAACATTAGATGCCCCAGGTCTAGCAAAAGGATGTGTATCCTGGAATCATTGCTTCTAATGCAGGAAGGCTTACATTTAAAAATTTTGCACTCATCATCAGACATTCGGGTAGATTTGGTGCTACAATAGGAGTTAGGCCTATATAAACAATGGATGAGAGCTACAAACAAAATTTCATATTTGCTATTTTCCCTAAGCAGAGGGGGAAGCTTATGATAGCTGTTAGCAATGATTCACAAGGACGAATGCAATTTTGACAAGATCAAGGGATCTACAATCTCTGGGATCTTCTCTTGATTTTGATTATGACATGAAATTATGACTACCCCCTCAAGCGATGAGTCGATGAGGCTAATGAAAATGTCTGAATTGATGAAATCGCTTGACCATAATGAATGATCCTGAACAACTTTATATTTGAGATGTTTAATGCCTTGGCTAGGCCTAGTTTAGCTTATGATTGCAACACTTAGTAGTATTTGCATATCTCTCTCCCATGGAGCAGTCAGGCTATGATAGTCGTCTTAGAGAGTCAAGATAATACAAATTCAAGAAGACTTGTGTTGAATCATATTGTCGATGATTTGCTAAAAAATGTCATAAAAGAAATGACAATTTTGCCCCAAATGTCCTTATTATGATCTACTCATCTTTCCGGATTGCATGGATCACAAGTCGCTGCAACCACCAAGTTTATAGGATAAATCACTGAATACGAGGCACATTTGGTTTTTCATTTGTTTGATTTGATTTTTTTTTTTGAATTTTGTATTTATTGGATTGATCCTGGTGCTTTTAATGTCACCAAATTTGTAATTTTGATCATTTATTTTGATTTTTATCCACTGGGAGTCACTAATTTACCTTTTTAGACCTTCCCACGATGGTTTTTTAGGGCATTTATTACTAATTGTGGACCACAGGTACAGTTGACGATTTCCACTACCAAATTTTGGGGACCGCAGGTCAGACCTGTAGGCAGAAAGCCCTAGTTTGCAGACTGCAAGAGTCAACTGCGGTCTGTAGAGACTAGGCGAACCTATAAATTGAAATTTTATTTGCAATTTTTTATTATTTTCCTACAACCTTGAGCAATTTGGGAGTTCTGAGAGAGAGAAGACATTCCCTGATATGAAACACTGTCAAACTCAACAACTTGTACACTCATTCTTCCCTTATGGTGGATCCTAATCAGTCGTTGACTAGCCGAGGGCAGGGTGTGGGCAAGGTAACTTGAAATTGAGACCTCACACTCCATATCAATAAAATAAACCACACTTAATAAATGCAAAAATTGAACCTCATTAAACTGTCGGTAATGAACCCCACTAGTTTAGGCTATATTAGAATTTAATTTTATGCATGAGTGGTCTAGGAGGGTACCCTAAATGGGTGCCACTCCTAAACCATAGCTGGTAGCTACGGTTTCAACTGCAGCCCCCAATTTGCAAATTGGGGACCACAAGTTGCAACTATGGTTCCCAATTTGCAAATTGGGGACCACAATTTGTAGCTGTGGTTCTCAATTTGCAAATTGGGGACAATAAGTTGTAGTTGCAGGCTGTAATTGCTTATGTTTTTTGTTGTTGTTTTTCTTTTTTAGCACTGCTTAGATAGATTTAGCTTACAGTATGTTTTTTTTTTGCTTTTTAAAAGTTAACGTCTAGAGTGTGGGAGCCTGATTTGATGAAGACTCTTCGTGAGGCCTTATCAGATGATGACCGAGCATGGTTCTAAGCTGTCGAGTTTGGTTATGTCATGGATCTACCCACCATTAGGGTATATCAGACCTATATTACTGCGTTGGTCCAATGCTGGAATGCACAGGACAACACATTTCACATGCCTCATGGTGAGATGACCATCACACTAGAGGACATCTATAGGATCTTTAGGATCCCTATCGATGGTGAGGTTGTCATTTTATCTACCTACACGACAAAGGATGTCATTTTTTCTACCATCTTCGATGATCAGAGCATCGATGCACAGGATGATGCAGACCATGAAGGGGTGCACATCAGGGATTGGTATCGGGATGATGTCTTCTCTACTCGAGAGGCCCTATTCATGCACCTCATCATTTAGATTGTCCTTCCAGACTCCTCAAGCATGAGGATTCCCTAGAAAATTCTAGCCCCTACTTGGAGGGTGCTTCAGATCTTGATAGAGGAGCCACTACTGCTAGCCTAGGGGAGCACTTTACTATTGTAGCTCTATCGAGAGCTATACCAAATCATGGAGCGAAGCCGTAAGGGCATCAGCTATAGCCTTTTACTATAGATCTAAGGGTGGTAGCATATACGGATCGAGCATCCTACTGACCTAGCTCTACGCATCACTACCCTAGATGCCGCTCATAAGTGCTACACTACCTTTTGGCCTCATTCTAAGGAGGGTGTCCACATTAGAGCTCATGCTAGGGATACACAACATTATATAAACAATTTTGTGGCACTTGGGTTAGGGGACATCATCTGACACCCCTACATGGATTTTCCTATATGGAAGAAGGTATACAAGTGGTTGCGATGGGCCTATCAAGATAGATGGATCATATAGCATAAGCCAGATGTGAGAGAGTACTAGTTTTTCTCTTGCATCCTACAATTGTTCGACATGGTGCAAGACCTACCACATATGCCCCTTAGGTACAAATGACTAGATTTAGAGAGGGATCTCCCATTGATAGTTCATCCACCACTAGGGGATGCACCTGAAAACTTCTAGGAGTCAAGAGTTGAGACTGCTAAGACCATGCTCAACTATGATGGGTGGTGGTCTCTATTTAGATGGCATGGTACTGGGCCTCTAGACTGAGAGCCAACAGATGCAGAGGCAGAGGCAGATCCTGAGGGGCATAGGGTGCGCCAATGTACTGAGGATGGTTGGGGCACAGAGGCCATCACTGAGGACCTATAAGTGATTGATCTTGAGGAGGATGCTCCATAGGAGGGTGAGGTCCCTTATGACAGTGCAAAGGGATAGCTGCTAGCATAGGTTGCTGACTTGCAAAGTCATATTGGGTGATTCCATACGCAGTAGCAGGAGCGAGATAATACCATCACCACTCTAGAGTTGAAGGTGGCTAACAGGGAGCGATGCTTGATTGAGGCGCATGGACAGATACATATGATGCATAGTCATTATACACATCATTAATTCTCAATGAATTTGTCAATCCAGGGCAATGTACAAGGCTATCTGTGGAAGAAGGGGTGAATAGGGTTATAACTTAGGTCAATCTGGAGCAATAGGTCTTATTGGTGAAACCGATTGTGTGGGGGATTTAGGACATTCCTATCTCTAAATTGCATAAATTAAACCTTAATCTAAGTTGAAGAAATGGAAACTAATCATTAAATGCAAAAATGAAATCCTAATTACAATTATAGAATGAGACCTAATTATGTTGCATAAATAACAGTTGAAGAATTAGAAGTCTGATTATAATTGCAGAAAGGAAATATATTTACTTTTGCAGCAATGGAAATCTAATTATAGCATAGAAATGAAACCCTGTCAAGGCTCTGTAATAGAAGGTTGTCAATCTTCTATGTAGGGGTTGACAACAAAACATAAAATGTAGGAAATTATAGAAAATAGTAAATTTTGGAAATGACAGTCTGCAATAAATTGAAAGCTTTGTTGAAAGTGGAGATTACAACCAAACCATTAATCACAAGATTAATCTAAACATAAAATAATCTAAGATTGCAAATACCATTAGTTGTTTACAAAGGAATGAAATGACAAGTTCTACAACTCATTCTGCTGCAACAAAATCAGAATAAAAACCTGCTGTTAGTTCTCCTCCTAGGTCTGGAAGTGGCCAACCTCCTTTTCTAGAAGAAGGTATGAGTCTCTCTCTCTCTAGATCTTACTCACACTCATTTACAAGCAATATGAAATAGAAATAGTACACTTTATTGATTCAAGAACATGATTACAATAATTCTGCTGAAAACCTGTTACATGACTGTAATAGTCACTTTTCTGATTATTGCCTATTTTCTCCTAGATTTCTCTACTCTTTGCTTTCTCTATCCTATACTAGATCAACCTGAATGGGAGCCATATTTATAGATGTCCTAATATCTATTGACAATTGAGAATATCTCAAAAGATCTAATCCTATTATGCTGCAACAATTCTTGGTTTTATCCTAGAAGAAGATCAAACTTGATATTTCCATAAATGGTGGCTTTGGTCGGCAAGGATGGCAAAGTCAGATGGGAGATATTTTCCCTTACCCTTTTCAATATTTATTTCCATTTTTCCAGCATCAAAAATTGGTCAATAAGTCAAAAATCACATTCTGTTTTCATTCCAAAGATAAGTGGCTCATTTCGAAGAGACTGCAATTCTCATTCTGAAGATCCGCTCATTTCGAAGACATTGTTCTCATTCCGAAGATATCTGTTCATTTCGAAGAGACTTTGGAATGAACAAATGTGTTCTCTTTAAATTATTTCCTCTACATTTCTCATATGGGTTATTTCTCAAGATCATATTCCAATGGTCTTCATCTCTTTCCATATGTGAATTCCATGCCTTGCCATTCATTGGTAGCTGGCTGGAATTTACATGGGAAAAACCGATTTTGTTGCACGAGTAATAGTTTACTTGCACTGTTGCCAGATTTAGGTCAAATAAATGCTTGAGACATATCAAAACATGATTAGTGAAATGCTGCTATCAACCTAAGCATATCTCATTTAGCAAGTCATAACAAAACAACATAAAACTTATGCAAAAACCTGTAAAAATCATAATATAGTATTTTAGATACATTTATCATGCAAATAGTTAATACACAACTTATTGAATTAACTTAACTAGCATATTAGATTAAACATAAGAGTTTGTAGGCAATTTCAGTGTTCAAAACATGTTATGATTGAGGCATTTCTAGGCCTCATCATTTTCCCCCCAACTTATATTAATGCATGTCCTCATGCATTCTGTTGGGCTATGGAATCACATATGTCCATGTTCAAATTCCATGACCTGTAGAACAAATTCTTGCCTATATAATACCCCTTGTTCTCCTAAAGGTTCCTGAGCCATTCTTCAAACTATTCATCAGGTTGGGCATCTTCTTCAAAGTAGAATGGAACTGGAGTGATGATGGTTGGAGGCCTAAATATGAGACCTATCCAATTATGTTGCATGATTTAAATCAACTGTATTACTCCTTCTGCCCTTCTTGTAGACCATTCTAAGTTGATGGGGGAGATGGGTTCTCTTTTCTGTAAAGACATGGAAAGTTTAGTCCATCTGTTTCTACAGACTGATAATGTTGGCACAAAATTGTCATTACAAAAATTTTGGAATCTGGTCACATAGTCCCTCAAGTTTGTCAAGTACATTCTCTTTACATCATCCCTGTTCATCATGGTGAAGTGTTGTCTGGTGATAATTGGGTGATTTGGTTGAATTGCTCTGACTAACAATTCAACTCTTGTTTCAATTTCTTTATTCTACCTTTTCTCCTAGTCCCAATAAAACTGATTCTGCAAGGTGGACATGAATGCCCTCAATTTAACATCTCCAATGTAGATTTGAGGATGAAATTCTACTTCTTCTAGAATAAAGAAGCTATGTAAAAATAGTTCACATAGGAGATTTTTCTACTCAATAGGGTTGTCAAAATATGCTTCCAGGAAATCTATAGTTGTGTCCAATTTATATGGGAGACCTGAGCTAATCCTCATGACCTGCCATCTGAGGTATTTCTCCTTCAGAATAAGACTGTAAAATTTGGCTGGCCGTTTGAATTGGACTAAAAATTCAATAATTTGACATAAATCAGACACTTTTTCTTTTAATGCCTGAATATCTGTTTCCTTTACGTCTAGATTTTTTCCTTCCAATTTGAATTTTTTAGTCTTAGTGGCAAGCTTCTCATATCTAATCACCCAACTAGCTATGTCTGCATTGTATTGTCCTAGGGACACAGTATTAGGTGGTCTAACTACAGGTGGAACTCTAGGTAGCAAATCTATCTGAACCCCTTTTTCTACCACTTCTACTGGTTGATCATCTGTCAATAATTCTACCTGTACTCTCTTATCTGCTATTTCTATTGGGTTGTCATCAGAAAGTAATTCCACTTGCATCCCCTTATCTGCTATTTCTATTGAAGGTGTAATAGTTTGAAATACAAGGACATCAATAGAAGGAGTACTTACTTGAATAGTTTCATGCTGCTGCTTGGACTGTTCCTGTGCTAGTGACTCTGTTCAGAAGGAGAAGGCACTTCTTCAGAATGAAAGGGTGCTACTTCAGAATGAGCACCTATGTTTGCCTCAACAGAGTCATATGCCCTAGATAAATTCATAAGTAATTGAGCCAAATCATCCTCATCAATGGATATAGTTGGTTGTTTTTTAGACTGTGACAACCTTTTTCTCAATTCTGCCACTTCCTGCTATAACTCTGCAATTTTTCTTTCCTGCATCTCAATGATGTTTTCTCTCTCTTCAATCCATCTGGTTTGTGTTTTGACAACACTCCTTGTTGCTCTCAGCTACTCTGTGATGTCTTCCTCCTCTATTTCTACTTTAGAATCGGATGTAGACAAGTCAACTATAGTTGGATGCTCAACAACTATCTCTTCCTCTGTAACATCTATTTGTTCTTGTTCAGGAGGCTCTATGAAATTGTCTATAATTGCATCTACCATTTATGTGGCCTGTTGAACTGTAGCCACCTCCAAGCTATCCTGACCTCTTCCTCAATTATCTGTTTAGGCAATTCTAGAAAGTTTTTAGGGGCTGGTTGTATTTTTGTGACATCTGGACTGCTTTGTCCACCTTCTTCTATGACCTGTTTTATCATTTCCCTCAAGTGGAGTCTTGTAGAACTCCTAGTTCCAGATGCAAAATTCTTCTTTTTGCTTTTTTTTTTTTTCTGGTGACATCAGGGGTTGTGGGGATAGTTTCAGATGCTTATGTTTCCATTGTTGTTTCTTCCCCTGTTGGGCTATAGGTGCTTCACTGCCTTGTTCTGACAAATCAATAACAACTTAAAAAAAATGGACCTTCTATTTTTTTGTTTTGCTGCCAGTTTCAGACCTTCTTTTCTTTTTTTTCTTAGTTTGTGAGGTTGAAGGTTCTAGAGCAAGGTGTTCTGTTGCTGCTGTTGGGTGTGTTTCTTCCTCTACAACAACCTCTACAACAGTTTCTATTTCTTCTTCTACAACAGTCTTTGTAGCAACTGTTTCTTCTTCTACAATAGCCTTTGTAGTAGTTGTTTCTTCTTCTATAATAGCATCAGTAGCATTTGTTTCTTCCTCCTCATCCTCATCTCCAAAAATTACATCATTTAGGGTAGAGTAAAACCTATCAAAGCTCATAGGATTTCCTCTAAAATGGTGTTGGCAAACTAGTTTGATGAGACCATGGTGGCGAAGGCTTCCTTTTCGCTCCTAATATCTTTTTTCCATGTTTTTCAATTCCTGGTGCAGGTATAGGGGAATATTTACCCTAACTTCTGGCTGTTGCCTACCATGTCTGAGATGGTTTAAAGTTTTTAGATGATGCCCTAATAATAGTACATACTACCCTTCATAGGTTAGAAATTTGATTACCCATGTGGCCATTTCATCCTAGGGTTCCTGCATGCTGGCCCTTTTTACCCCCTTGCATGTGTTATTATGTGTTAAATATTTTGGCTCCCTATCGTTTTCTTCCAAAAATTGATTAACTATATTTACCAATGTATTTTTGCCAGACCTAGAAATTGGAAGACCTTCTAATGGCAGCTCAATAATTTGACTCAAAACTTTAGGGGTTACCTCAATGGTCATTCCATTAATGTGTGCCCGGTTGTTTTTGAATGTGTGGGTGAACATGCCAGCCAAATATTCAGAGGACCCATTAAAATTATCCAAAAATGGCATAAGCCCTCCATCTTCAAAAATCTGTAGCACTTCTGGATTTTCACGGAGGTGGGTGGTATCTGCTGGTTCCATTTTCATTATTTGTCCCATTTTCTTGTCTTGGTATGTTACAAACTACTCACTTCTGCTGCTATTCCTTTGCTGGATCTCTGGTTTCTGGTGTTTGTAGATTTGCAGGGTTTGGTTCCAAGTTTTCAATTGCCCTATTTTTGTTCTTTAGAATGAACCGTAATATGAGCACTATACCTCGTAATAATTTTGCGTTAGCAAATATGTATTCGGAAAGAAGGGTGGCATGTGTTTCTATTTTTGCTCTAAATACATGTCCATCAATGGTTGTACAGATGCCCTTGTTGTCAGATCCATCTTACTCATTTTTTAGTTTTTTTGTTTTGCCTACAGACTTTCACGTGCATGTTTATTAGTATCAAAAAAATGGTGGCATACAGTTGGTCACATCCCCCATGATTCTGATACTTTCTAAGTAGGTGTAAAAACAAACCACATCCTAACTGACACGTGTTCATTTATCGTATTCAACCAAAATAATTTTTACTTGATCGTATTTCTATTTTTTCCTTAGATGCCATGTGGAGATGTTATATTGAATGCTCTTTTCAAAGATTATGATCTATTGCAAAAACAAAACCTCATTCCGAAGATTATGATTTCATTCCGAAGACAAGTATTCATTTCGAAGATCATGGTTTTTTTCGAAGTCAAATCCTCATTCCAAAGATAAATATTCATTCCGAAGATAAATCCTCATTCTGAAGACAAATCCTCTTTCCAAAGATAAATCCTTATTTTGAAGACAAATCCTCTTTTCGAAGATAAATCCTCATTCTGAAGACAAATCCTACTGCATTTCGAAGACAAATCCTGCTTCATTCTGAAGACAAAGCTTCATTTTGAAGATGATGCTTCATTGTGAAGGCAAATCATCATTCCAAAGACAAAGCTTCATTTCGAGGACAAATCATCATTCTAAAGACAAAGATTCATTCTGAATATAAAGTGCAACATTCATTATGCTGTCATTCTGAAGACAATTTCAATCCGAAGACAATAGAATAATTAATCTGAAGAAGATAGCAGACACTGTTTTTGGCATTCTTGTTACAAATATTAGGCAAAAATCAATATTCTCATGCTCAAAGCATGTTTTAAGTATGCCAAATCTTATGGATACCTTTTATGCTAATGGTTAATTGTTATATACTATATACCAATCATTTACAATGAAGAAATGTAAGAAATATATACCTGCTGAGATTTTTTGCAATATTTCAAAACAAGTGTAGTTGGTGAATTTTTACAATGATGGTTCAAAAATTTTCAAGGTTATGCATGCCAGAAAACTGGTTTTCATGCATACCAACCCAGTAGTGCCTTAGAAAAGGTTTTCACTGCTGAGTTATTCATTTTTCTCTCTCTTTTTTTATTTTATTTTATTTTTATTTTACCTCTCATTTTCTCTCTTTTTTCTTGATTTTTTTTTCTTGATTCTGACTATGCCCATGAAGGAATTCATGATTTCCCTGAAATAATGCCCATGAAGGAATTTATAATCAGGTTTTATTCATCTTTTTGTTTCCTACTTTTTTTGATTTTTTTGTATTTTTCTATATTTTTCTTAAAATCCATGATCATGCTGATTGTTTTGAAGTGGAAGAGGAAATTTCTTCCACCTATTGTGTATCCAAACTATCAAGCTACTACAAGAATTCCTCTTTAGTCAGAGGTGTATGGTACACCCTGAGGCGATGTCCATTCACTACCAACTTTCTCTATGACCCATCAATAGGAGATAAACGAGCTGCTCCATTTTCAAATACCTCTTCAATCCGATAAGGTCCAAGCCATCTAGTTCTCAACTTTCCAGGGAAGTCCTCATAGAGAGAATCAAATAGTAAAGCCCAATCTCCTTGTTGAAGTTTCCTCTGCTGAATGTGACTGTCATGCCACAACTTCCTCTACTCTTGAATTACTTTAGTTTGGTGCAGAGCATCCAACCTAAGTTCATCCAATGCATTCAGCTGCAAAATCTTGTCTGTCTATGCCTGTGACAATTCAATTCCAATTTCCAATGTTGTGCGCAGTGTTAGTAGCTCAAATTCAATAGGTAAGAGGGGTTTTTTACCAAAGACTAGTTCATAAGGTGTGAATCCAATAGTGTATTTACAAGTAGTATTGTAAGCCCACACTGCTTCATGTAATTTATCTAGCCAGTTTCTCCTATGAAAATCTACTATTTTTGTTAAGATTCGTTCTAGTTCCCTATTTTTTACCTCAACCTGGCCATTTGCTTGTGGGTGATAAGGTGATGATTTTCTATGTTTGATTTCATATTTATGTAAATGCCTCAATGACTTTAGATGAAAATTTGGGTCCTTGGTCTGTGGTGATAGATCGAGGAGCTCCAAATCTCTAAAAATTTTGAGTATACAAGAAATCAATGACCTTCTCTTCACGAACATGTTTGAAAGCACGCACCTCTACCCACTTTGTCAAGTAATCAGTGCATACTAGAATATGCACCTTTCCTTGAGAAAGTGGATCAATAGGTCCTACAAAATCAAGCCCCCACATCTCAAATGGCTCTAAAACCAATTGAGGCTGCAGTGGCATTTCATTTGTATGAGTGGGTTTCCCCATTCTTTGGCATGCATCACAATGCTTGATGTACTTTTTCACATCCTTGTGAAGAGATGGCCAATAATATCCTGTCCCTAATATTTTCCTAATTATGCTTTTTACATAGTAGTTTCCACCTGAGGGTTCATCATGACAATCCCTAAGAATATCATACACCTCATCCTTTCGGATGCACCTATGTAACACATGGTCAGGACTACACTTAAAAAGTATACCCTTAATCCATTCAAAAGAAGAACTCTGTTTGATCAATTATTTTTTCTGTTTTGAAGTGAAATGTGGAGGAACTTTCACTGTGACCAAGTAATTGGCTATATCTATAAACCAAGGTGATTGGACTAATATAGCAAATAATTTTTCATCAGAAAAGGTGTCTTCAACTAATTCCCCTTCATATGTGTTCTGTAATTTGGACAAGAAATCTGCTACAACATTAGCTTTTCCTGGTTTGTTGATTATAGTGATATCAAATTCTTGCAGCAATAGTAACCAATGAATAATTCTTGCACTTACCATAGGGTTATTCATAAAATACTTAATGGTTGTGTGATCTGTGTGAATAAATATTTGATAACCTATGATGTAATGCCTAAATTTGTTGATGGCATAAATTACTACCAAGAATTATTTCTCAGTTGTGGTATAATTTTTCTCAACTCCTATCAAATTCTTGCTAATGTAGTAGATGGCATAGTGTTCACCATTGTCAATTTGTCCTAATGCTGCTCCAATTACTGTATTGGAAGCATCAACCTATATGTGAAATGGTAATGTCCAATTAGGTCCTCTTAACACAGGTGGAGTTACTAATTTCTCTTTTAGAGCTTCAAATGATTCTTGACACCTTGTAGTCCAGGAAAATTCAGAATCTTTAGTCAATAGGGCAAACATGGGATTGGCAATTGTGCTAAATATGGGAATAAACCTTCGGGAAAAAACCAATGTGTCCTAGGAAGCTTCTGACATCAGTCTGAGTTTTAGGAGGAAGAAGATTCTTGATAATTTCCACCTTCTTTGGATCAACTTGGATCCCTTGAAGAGAGATGTGATGACCAAGAACTATTCCTTCCTTCATCATCATAAAATATTTTTCTGGATTCAAGGATAATTGGTATGTTTCACAACGAGTTAAAACTTTGTCAAGGTTTTCTAATGTAAAGTCAAAAGTCTGTCCACATATTGTGAAATCATCCATGTATATCTCAACACTGTTGGTAGTCAGATAAAAAAAAATTGCTAAGACCGCTCGCTGAAATGTTGTTGGGGCATTACACAAACCAAAAGGTAAAACCCTATAGGCAAATGTTCCCCATGGATAGGTAAAGGTTGTTTTCTCTTGATCTTTAGGTGCAATCTAGATTTGATTATATCCACTAAATCCATCAAGAAAACAAAAGTATTTCTTTCCAACAAGGGTATCTAACACCTGATCTATGAAAGGTAATGGAAAATGGTCTTTGTATGTTACTTTATTCAGCTCTCTATAGTCTACACATACTCTCATTTTTCCATTTTTATTAGGAACTATAACCAATGGAGAGACCCACTGGCTATCAGAAATTGGGTAAATGAATCCTACCTCTAGAAGTTTTTCAATTTCTTCCTTTACAATATCCCTTAGGGCAGGATTCAGTCTTCTCTGGGGTTGTCTTATTGGCTTGAATTCTTTAGTATAAATTTTGTGGGTGCATATATCAGGGTGAACTCCTGACATATATTTATAGTCCCAAGAAAAAGCATGAACATGCTTTTGTAAGACAACTACCAATTTCTCTTCCTCTTCCCTAGTAAGCCAACTGTAAATGTTCAAAAATTTTCCTGGTTGGACTTCTATTTATTTTGTATTTGGAAGGACTGAATTCATTTCTTCATACTTGGTGATTAGAGAATTAAGAGGACACTGCTGATATGGGAGGTAATAAGAAGTTTCTATTTCATTACTTCCTAATGGAAGCATATCCTGTATGGAATAGTGAGAAGGAAAAATTAGGTGATGGTGCCACCCATGTGGTAGTGAAACAAAGTTTTCCTATGATAGTACAGATGGTTCACCTTCAGAATTTTGGTTCTCCTCATTCCTTAACAATTGATGGATATTTACTACTTCCTCTTCTAACCTTTGTTCATGCAGAACATTCATTAGGATATTTTCATTTTCTAAATTTTTTGTGTCTTGGAGGTCTTCTATGTGTTCTCTTACTACCAAGGTGGCTAGTGTGGAAATAACCTCCTATGATTCTTCATCTGAATCAGGAAACCATAACTGACCTGAAAAATTGCTGGAGGGTCTTGTAGGAGGATACAGAGAGATCTGTTTTAGATCAATACCATTTGAAATAGTCATTTTTCTAGATCTACAGTCTATGAAGGTTGCTGCAGTTGCAAGCCAAGGTCTTCCCAAAATGATGGGATATCCATGTGCTGAATTTCTTGGTTGTAAAACCAAAAAATATTCAAGGAATTCCCAAGAAGAAACTTCTATAGGAACATCTTCAATGATACCTTCAGGTTTTGCAACTGACCTATCAGCCACTTCTAAAACTATAAATGTGGGGCTAAGATGTTTGAGCTGTAATTGTTTCATTATATCCTTGGTCATGACATTTATTGCAGCTCCTAGATCTACTAAGACATTTGATATTGGTATTGAACCTATGGTAACCGTGATAACTGGACTTCTGGGTCACTATACTTTGGAGGTACTAGTTTTCCAGACAAGAGATCAGCTATATTTCCTGAACAGTCTTAGGAAATACTTTCTTTTTCTTCTTGCTCTTTTAATGCACAAATCTCAGACAATACTTTTAATCACTGGTATATCCTTAATGGCTTGCAATAATGGCAATGATATAGTTAAATTTTTAAGTTCCTTGACTAGGTCTGACTCAGAATTTTCAGTTGTGGTATTGAATCTTTCAGGATATGGAATTATCTTTGATGAAGGTAATTGTTCTGCCTGTGGTTCTATTTTTTATTCTTTTTTCTCTATTGTTGGTTTAATTGGTTCCAAATATTCTTGCTCTTCATTTTCCTTGATTTTAATTGAAGCAGGTTTTAGATATAACTTTTCCTGAATGAAGTTGGATGTTACTACAATCAATAACATTTTTTTCAATATTTTCCTCAGCTTTAGCCACATAGACAAGGGATGCCTATCTCATGTTGTTTGGAATAGTGACTAATTGATCTAGAAGTTGAGGTTGTTTCACCTATTGTGTTTTTTGTGGTTGGTTCTATTTTTCTTGAAAACTTTGATTAGGTGCAGGCAGTAAATGCTGATTTTCACCTTGATTTCTTTGTTGCCTTGGATAGGAATGGTATTGCTGATTCCACTATGGTTGATTTTGCATCCAATGTGGATTAGTCTGATTCTGATTCCAAGATGGGTTGTTTTGATTCCATGATGGGTTATTATGATTCTGATTATTTATTTGTGGCCATTCTTGGGAATTTATCCATTGAGGATAATTCCAAGGACGTTGGGGTGGTTCTGATTTTCCCCAAGGCATAGTCCAGGGATTATGCCCCCAATTTGTAGGAAAATGAGGGGGATTTTGGTATTGAGAGAAATTTCCCCCTTGTTTTGGTCCAACATAGTTGAGTTCCTTAGTCTAATTTTCTAACACGATTTTTGAGTTGTGGTAGCAGGTGGCATTTATCAGTTGAATGCTTCTTTGAACAAATACTACAAATGGTTGAGATAGATGTTTTATTCAAAGGAAATTCCTACAAAGCATGTTTATTTCTACATCTTGGGCAATAAATTGCCAAAGGTTCTGTGTTTTTTGCTTTTGCAGACATTTCCCCCAAATTTGTGTTTAATTGCACTAGAATATCAGTTTTAAAATTTGCAAGTTCCTCTATTAGGTCCTTCACATCAGTGCCATTTGTACTCTTTTTTCTTCTTCCTTGCTTATTGCAAGAGTAATTCCTACAGAGATCCATAATTTCCTCATTCTTGAGAGTATTTACATCCCCTTTTCCCATAAAATCCAATACTTCTTTGGATTCATCTTGTAATCCTCTTAAAAATATGGTTTTACATAACTCTGGTTCTACAAGCCCACATATCCTTTGAACAAAGGAGAACCTATCAAGATAGTCTTCTAATGTTTCATCATCTTCCTGTTTAATTTTGAATAACTCATCTTTCCTGTTCCTTACACGACAATACTCCTGATATTTGTCTAAAAACATAGTTTCCATTTGATCCCAAGTTCGGATGGAATTTGGCTCTAAGCTCATGAACCAACATAATGATGAGTCCTTGAGTGTTGAGGGAAAAACCTTAAGTTTATGATTTTCATTTACATAGTCATAGGTTTGACACACTACTTTGAATTCAAACAAAAATTGATCAGGATCTTCAGATACAACACCTCGGAAGGTTGGAAGTACTGAAGGTGAAATGGTTTTCATGGGAGAGTTTTGTGTTGGATTCAAATGGATAGGATATTCAAATTTTCTAGAAGGTTGGGGCATATCCTGATCATCTCCTTCATTATGGACATAGCCATGTTGGCCATCTCTATCTAGATTTCCTCCCTCTACCATAGTTTCATGTTCCTTAGTTAAACCTATCCAAATTTCTCTCTCAAGAGGTCCAAGATCCTCTATTGATAATGATTCTAATGATTCTTCTTTCTTAGGATGTTCTAATGATGATGAGACTGGTGATTTTTCTTTCTCATAATGTTCTAATGATGGTGAGACTGGTGATTTTTCTTTCAATATTTTTGGTAATTCAAACATAGGTGATTCACCCCTTAGGCGTGAAGATCTCCTTAATGGAACAAGCCAGGGATCCTTTTGGGTAATTCTACCTTTTTCATCCCTAGACTTACTCATTCATGTTTACTCTTAAATGACATAAATTATAGGTCAATAGTTGTTACTTTAACCAGCTATTCTATTTAGATTTTATCCTAAATCTTCATGGCTCAGTCTAATTAACAGTTATTGGACTGTTGTCACCTTCTAGCAACACAATTCCCCAGCAATGGTGCCAAAATGATACGTAGTCATTATACACATCATTAATTCTCAATGAATTTGTCAATCCAGGGCAGTGTACAAGGCTATCTATGAAAGAAGAGGTGAACAAGGTTATAACTTAGGTCAATCTGGAGCAACAGGTCTTATTGGTGAAACCAATTGTGTGGGGGATTTAGGAAATTCCTATCTCTAAATTGCATAAATTAAACCTTAATATAAGTTGCAAAAATGGAAACTAATCATTAACTATAGAAATGAAATCCTAATTACAATTGTAGAATGAGACCTAATTATGTTGCAAAAATAATAGTTGCAGAATTAGAAGTCTGATTATAATTGCAGAAAGGAAATCTATTTACTTTTGCAACAATGGAAACCTAATTATAGCATAGAAATGAAACCTTTTCAAGGCTATGTAATAGAAGGTTGTTAATCTTCTGTGCAGGGGTTGACAGCAAAACATAAAATGCAAGAAATTACAGAAAACAATAAATTCTAGAAATGATAGTCAGTAATAAATTGAAAGCTTTGCTGAAAGTGGAGATTACAACCAAACCATTAATCACAAGATTAATCTAAACATAAAATAAGCTAAGATTGCAAATACCATTAGTTTTTTACAAAGGAATGAAATGACAAGTTCTACAACTCATTCTGTTGCAACAAAATCAAAATAAAAACCTGCTGTTAGTCCTCCTCCTAGGTCTAGAAGTGGCCAGCCTCCTTGTCCAGAAGAAGGTATGAGTCTCTCTCTCTCTATATCTTACTCACACTCATTTAAAAGCAATATGAAATAGAAATAGTACACTTTATTGATTCGAGAACATGATTACAATAATTTTGCTGAAAACCTATTATAGGACTGTAACAGTCACTTTTCTGATTATTGCCTATTTTCTCCTATATTTCTCTACTCTCGTCTTTCTCTATCCTCTACTAGCTCAACCTGAATGGGAGCCATATTTATAGATGTCCTAATATCTACTGACAACTGAGAATATCTCAGAAGATCTAATCCTATTATGCTACAACAATTCCTGGTTTTATCCTAGAAGAAGATCAAACTTGATCTTTCCATAAATGGTGGCTTTGGTTGACAAGGATGGCAAAGTCAGATGGGAGATATTTTCCCTTACCATTTTCAATCTTTATTTCCCTTTTTCCAGTGTCAAAAATTGGTCAATAAGTCAAAAAGCACATTCTGTTTTCATTCCGAAGATAAGTGGCTCATTCCGAAGAGACTGCAATTCTCATTTCGAAGATCCACTCATTTCAAAGACACTGTGTTTTCTCATTCTGAAGATATCTTTTCATTTCGAAGAGACTTCGGAATGAACAAATGTGTGCTCTTTAAATAATTTCCTCTACATTTCTCATGTGGGTTATTTCTCAGGATCAGATTCCAATGGTCTTCATCTCTTTCCATATGTGAATTCCATGCCTTGCCATTCATTGGCAGCTGGTTGGAATTTACATGGGAAAAACCAGTTTTTGCTGCATAGTAACAGTTTACTTGCACTGTTGCCAGATTTAGGTCAAATAAATGCTTGAGACATATCAAAACATGATTAGTGAAATGTTGCTATCAACCTAAGCATATCTCATTTAGCAAGTCATAACAAAACAACATAAAACTTATGCAAAAAGCTGTAAAAATCAGAATATAGTATTTTAGATACATTTATCATGCAAATAGTTAATACATAGCATATTGAATTAACTTAACTAGCATATTAGATTAAACATAAGAGTTTGTAGGAAATTTCAATGTTCAAAACATGTTATGATTGAGGCATTTACAAGCCTCATCAACAGGAGCTCAAGACTCAAGCTACTGATGTAGATGCCCATGTGTAAATATTATAGACTGCCCTAGAGTTGGCACATGCATAGCGAAATGTAGCAGAGGCAGAGTAGGATGTCACTCAAGTAGTGAGGGGAGATACTATGGGGCCTCCTCAGGCTATTATGGGGTCTCCTATGGTACCAATAATAGGTACACTAGCTACACAATATCTGACTGCTGAGGTGACGAGACTGTGTGATATGGTCATGAGGACCAACGAGATGCATGCAACCTAGCTTGACCGTGTTGATCAGTTGGTCGGCTATATAGAGATGCAGGGTCTACTAGTTTTTGAGGATCCTTTTGCCATAGAGTCATAGCATAGCAAATCTAGGACTTTAGGGTAGTCCACAGCTAGCTCAAGTCATATGACTCACAGGATTGAGAGGACGTACAGATCCTCTAGCATGCACACAGCGAGGTCGTAGGCCAGGGCTAGAGATTTGGGGTAGACATCAGGGGCCTCCAGATAGAGGACTAGCCTATTGTAGCTATCAATTTTCCATTTTCTAGGCGCCTTAGGATTTGGAGGTAGGCAAGACCCATAGTAGGACCCACCACGGGTGCCAGGTCAGCTAGGAGAGCGAGGCTCTAGAGCACGATGTTGAGGGAGGCGATGAGAGCTCCAATACGGGGGAAGCAACCTAGACCTAGGCTCTACTAGCATGTAGACTACTACTTTTGCTATGTATCATTTTGTGTGTAAGGTCAAGGACCTACACGGTTGTAGCCTATGGGTATTTTGTACTCCTATGATGTACTCTTTTGGACACATATATATATGACTTGATCATTTCATGGCTCATTATGTGTATCTGATTTTTAATTTTTGATTTTATGTTTATTCTTATGCATATGGATGCAATGCTTATTGTATTAAGATGCTATGTTTATATGATGCAATGTATGGATGACATGCACTAGATAGCTATTTTTTTTATGATGATGATGTTATGCAGTGATCTAGATGATTAGATGTGCCATATATAATGGATGCAGATGGATGCGATGTTTATTTTTAATGCATATTTATTTTTGCTTTGTGGGCATGCGTATATTTTTATGAAGTTTATGGCATGCTATGCAATGTATGGTAATGCATTATGTACAGAATCATAATCTAATGGGAATGAACTCGTATGCTTTAATCACTTAGAACATAAGAAATGAATGTAAACTGTGTATATCAATTTTGAAAATATGACACCACATAATGTATAACAATCATGCAAAATAATTGATAATTCTCATTACAAGAACTTAATCAATTAATCGCCCATATATGAAATGCGATGAAGTGGATTGGTATAATGCTAATGAATGATTATGTCATTAGTATTTTTGTTTACTACACTATATAGTCGATGGCCGTCTAAACATCATTTTTGATCTTCATGCGGTATCTATCCTATATATTTGATTGTGCTTTGTAAAATGCATTCTAATGAATGAATGACTCGTATTTTGGTGTTTAATGATATTTGGTATTTTTTTGCTATTGGAGCACTTTTTGGGTTTTTCCTTGAGACTCAAACACCCTAGTAGACCTCTCCAAAAATCACATACTAACTATACCAGGCTTATATTGGACAAGGCTTTTGTCATGAGAGACCCAACTATTCATTATTCCTGTGTGTGCATGTGAGTATTTTTAGATAGATCGTAAGCATACCCCGTATGTCAGTGGGGACTCTTTCAACCCATATGTGAGATAGGGTTCCTCATACGATCGTATCATCCTTGTTTCAGATTTTATTAGACTTATACAACTAGACAATCCTAGGTACCTAGAGCTAGCTCATCTTGCAAATTGATCAAGGATACCCCTCCAAATGCAGGCGAGACTCTTTCAACCCATTTCTATGTTTGGGGATCACCCAATAGAACTACCCCTCTGATTGTAGGTGAGACTCTTCCAACCCATTACTGCGATCGGGGATCACTCTATGGCTTTCAAAAGGTGGAAAATCCAGGGATTCAAGTTCTCACCCTTCTTACTTGCTCAGATGTAGTGATAAAAATCATTGTTAGTCCATGTGTTACCGATTTCTTTGAGAAAGGGATTTTTATAGTGCTTTTGATTCACTATGTCACTTTACATTTTGAACTTGAAATTTGTATATTTTTTTTTTTTGCACTTTGTAACTTGGGATTTAACTTTTGTGACTTTGGGATTTATATGGAAAATTCTTGTCCTTTTGCTAAAGTACACCTTTCTAGACTGACTATTTGCAAGATAAGTAGGTCGTGAAACCCATCTCTCTAGAGACCTAAGACTGCTTTCACAGCTTTCATCATCTCTTGTCTTAGCATGATTTTATATTATTTTTCTTAGTGATGGGATTCTGATATGTTGAGGCACTATCCCAACTAATGACCTTGTCTATAATAGCAAAGCAAGCTTTCTACAATATCTAAAGAACCCACTAGGTATGGCTGAGTGACAGGAAAATTTAATACACATAGGTCTCCACAACAGGTATCATGTATGAATGCAATGAATTATGATAAATGCAAGGGTGCATGATTGAAACACAAATGTGTGATCATTTGTAAAATTTTGATAGATACACTACACTCTACTACGGAATGCAATGGATGAAAAATGCCTAAATGCAATATGATGATGTGAATGCATGTGAATATGCATATGAAAATGCAAATGCAAATATTTTTGGATTTCATGCTTTACCAATTTTTTTGGACTTTTATATATTTTTCAAGATTTTTATAGATTTTTGAACTTTCATATTTGACCAAACGATGAGTACATGTCCTTGGAGATTTTTAGGGTTGACCAAGTGATTTTTAGAAATCCTTGGAGCCTTTTGACTTGACCAAAGGTTTTACAATCACCTTTGGAACCTTTTAGTTGACCAAACTCTCATAAAGAGGGCATGGAGCCTTTTGGGATGATTGAGAAGTTATAGGAACTCTCAAAGCCTTTGGGTTGACCAAGCGGTTTTTAGAAATCCTTGGTGCCTTTTGGTTGACCGAGTTTCCCTTTGGGTTGACCAATGGATTCTTAATCAGATAGCTTGGGACCTTTTGAGATGACCGAGCGGTTTAGAAAAACCTCTCGGGGCTTTTGGGTTGACCAAAGGGCTTGTAGATGCCTTTGGTGCCTTTACTTGACCAAGCTTATTAATCAGATAGCTTGGGGCCTTTTGGGATGACCGAGCAGTTATAGACAAAACCCTCGGGGCTTTTGGGTTGACCAAAAAGGCTTAGAGAAGCCTTTGGTGCCTTTACTACATGCTCTCTATGCATAGAACGCCTTAAGATGGATGATGTTGAGAGGCTCAGGCTCTTCAACACCCGCTAGTGATGTCAGGCGATAGGTACCTGGACCAATCTTTTTAGATATGATGTAAGGCCCTAGCCAATTAGCCATAAATTTGTCTCGCATGTCGGGCAACAAATTTGAGTTCTATTGGTTCTCTTTTAGCACAAGATCCCCAACTTCAAAGTATCTCTGGTGGACTTTGATATTGTAAGATCATTTGAGTCACTCCTAATAAACGTAGAGATGCTCAAGGGCATTCACGCGACGTTCATCAAGCAACATCAATTGATCTAGGTGAGCTTGCCATGCGGTGTCATCATCGATGAACTATTTCAATGTGACATGCAACATTGGAATTTCCAACTCTAAGGGCATAATGGCCTCAACGCCATATACTAGTGAAAATGGAGTTTCCCCAGTGGGCGTCCGAATGCTAGTCCTGTAAGCCCATAGTGCAAGGGGTAGTTGTATATGCCAATCCTTGTGGTGTTCTTGGACTATCTTTTTCAATATGGCTACCATAGTCTTGTTTGAGGCCTCAGCTTTCCCGTTTTCTTATGGATAATATGGAGTTGCAAAACTATGTTGAATGCGGTATTTAGATGTTAAAGCCCACACAGTTTTGTTCTTAAAAGAAGTTCCATTATCCAAAATTATTTTGGATGGCTTCCCAAAATGACATATGATATGCTCGAGAATAAATTCTGTGATGCGAACTCTAGTGGTTGTTGTAAGGGGAATGGCTTCCACCCACTTTATAAAATACTCAGTAGCCATGATAATGAATGTATGTCATCCTAACGATGGAGGAAGAGATCTTGCCAATTAGATCAAACCCCCACTGAGCAAATGGCCAAGCCACTTGAATGGGCTGTAAGGCCTATGATGGCAGGTACGTAAGATTAGCATGATGCTAATATTTGATGCATTTCTTGACATACACATTGCAATCCTTCTCCATAGTGGGCCAATAATAACCCATTCAAAGGATGCACTTGACGATGGCCATGCCACTAAAATGGCCACCGCATGTACCGTCATGAGCTTCTAAAATTGCCCAAGATGACTCTTTGGGCTCAAGACAATGAAGGAGAACTCCATCATAATTTTGACGGTACAAAATATCTCCTATAAAGACAAATTTAGTTGATTTCTATTTAAATGTGCATCTTGTGGCACGCGACAATCCTTCTGGAACAAAACAAAGTCTTAGGAAGTCTTGGATTTGCAACATCCAACTTTGACAGCCTCATCCGATTCTAGATGGCTTGCTCCCTTGGTATTTAGCTTTGGAAATGTAGAATGGGAAACAACCTTGTGGTTAATGGTAGTACCACTCCCCGTAGGACTCTAAGAAGTCAATGGCTCCCAAGGTGCCTACTTAAGAAAGTTTTCTGCTCTACAGAACCAATTAGCTATTGGTTCCACAAAAATCATGTTGACTGACACTTTGTTATTAAAGGCTACACGCTTCGCTGTTGGGTGTGAGAGCATCTTGACATGGATGGTAGTGAAGTCGGTAGATAAATTTTGAGGGATTAAGGATCCCAAAGAAGCCATGGTGTCTATGAACCTATTTGATAAATGAGGGATTACCTCAATGTCGTACCATTCTAGTTTAGCCAGATATGTGGCAAAAATATCTTTGTAGGCTTTCAGTATTGGACATCGACACTAAAATAGTCCCTTCACTTGGTTAATTATGAGTAGGGAATCACCAAAGATGTTTAGTCTCTTGATATTCATGGTGATGGCTGTATGAAGGCCCAAAAGTAGGGCTTCATATTCAACATTATTGTTGGTGCACGGGAAGTCTAGTTTGAATGACAAGGGCATTGGAGCTCCTTGTGGCATGAAAAACACTATCCCTGCACCAGCTCCCTTGCTCACACTTAGAATCATTGAAGAACAATGTCATATCAACATTATTCTCTAGTTCTTCAAGTTTAGGAGCTTCGGATACTACAAAAAATTGCATCATCTGGAAGCTCGATTGTCAGAGGCCTATTTTTGGATAGTGGTGCCTTAGCTAGCTGATCTGCTATGACTTGTCCCTTGATGGAATTTTGGCTAATGAATTGCAGATTGAATTTTGTCAATAGCATGATCCACTTTGTAGTACGCGTGTTATGATATGTCTTGTTCATCATGTACTTCAAAGGATTCTATTTTGATATAACATATGTTATATGAATTAGCATGTAATACCATAGTTTCCTGGTAGTGAACACTACTCCTAAACACATCTTTTCCACATATGCATATCCTAGCTCATAACTCACCAAGGTGCGACTAATGTAATATATGGCTTGCTCTTTGCCTTGCATGTTCTTTTGGGCCAACATGGTCCCTAATGCAAAGTCTGTTGCCGATATATATAGCAAAAAATGCTCATCCAGCCTTGGTGGAGCTAATACTAGTCGACATTTCTAGGTATTGCTTAATCTCAGCAAAGTTTCCTTGGCAGTCCTTGTCCCAATCAAATGGGACCCCTTTGTGTAGTAGTCGATTCATGGGTCGACACTTATCCTATAGTTGAGTGGTGAATCACTTTATGGATGCTACCTTGCCTTGGAGGCTCCTTAGTTCTCTAATATTGGTGGGAGGATGCATTTCAAGAATGGCCTTGACCTTCCCTGGGTCGACTTCGATGCCTCATTTAGAAATAATGAATCCCAAGAGTTTTCCTAAAGTTACACCAAATATGCACTTCTTAGGATTCAACTCGACATTATGCTCTATCGGGCGATCAAAGACCTTCCTCAAGACCTCTGCATGCTCTGCTCATGTAGCAATGACTTAGCTAGTAAGTCATCGATATAATATTCCAAAATTTTATGCATGTAGTCATGAAAAATATATGTCATGGCCCGTTGGTATGTGGCACCAACATTTTTGAGACCGAATGGTATAACTTTGTAGAAAAATGTCCCCCATGGCATTATAAATGCGGTTTTATGCTGGTCTTCGGGTTTAATCCGAATTTGGTTGTAACCAAAAAAACTATCCATAAGGGAGAGCATTTCGTGACCTATAGTAGAGTCTACTAGAGCATCGATATTTGGAAACGAAAATGAATCTTTGGGTGTTGCCTTGTTGAGATCTCTAAAATCCATATAAATACAGACCCTTCCATCTAGCTTTCCTATGGATACCATATTGGATACCCACTCTGGATAGTCTATGGAGATGACAAAATCTACATCCAACAATTTTTGCAACTCATATTTTACCATTAAGGCTACTTTTGGATGCATATTTTTGAGTTTTTTATTGACTGGCTTCTTTGACAGATCTAGCAAAAGGTTATGAGTAACCAATTTTGGATCTAGACCCGACATATCTTTGTATGTCCAAGAAAAGAGATTAGGTCTCTCTTTTAGTAGAGGGATGATGCTATCACGCTCATCTAAAGTGAGACTCTCTCCAAATATAACCTTCTTTGGATTGGTGGGGTCTTTACCGATATCCACTTCGAAGGTTTCCTATCTAGGACATATGGGATCCCTCCTCAAGCTTGGTGAGGCGTAGGGATCAGATGGATGTCATCGAGCGAGATTCATATGTTCCTCTTGGGAAGCATTCTCAATGTGATAGACATCATGAGCGCAGCCTAGTGTGAAATGAAATGGTTGTAGCATCTCTTCATTTGGGAAGAAATCTTCAGGCTCAATTGGTGAGTCAATGTGATCCCAATCGATAGCATCCATATTTAGATGCAACGGTTTGGATGGATCTGCTGGATTATGGAGTGGAGTGGTCAAATCAATGGAGACCATGCTGATGGAATGGAATTGATCTCAAAGACCACACAGATAGAACTCTATCTCTGAAGCATAGCTTCCATACCCAAGATCTAGTTTGGATGGTACAGGCACAAACAGATCGTCTCTGTGGGATACCCATATAACTGGATCATCCTGATGCACTGGCTGTAGAATGGGATCTCTTAGCTCAAGGAGATCCAAATTGAGAAAGAGTTCCTGATACCTTTCTTTGAGCTCTCTTCTTTCCCTCAAGTTGCGATGGAGATTGATCTCTTGACGTAAACCTACAGTTGTACTAGGTGGGGGACCTCTAGGCCTATTGCATAAGTGGTGAAGTTCTATATAAGCCAACTCCATCGAGTCCTCATCATTGCTATTCAAATACAATCCATCTTCCCTCCTCTTCTAAGGAGGGATTAGGTAGATGTGGTCCCATGTATCTGATCCTACGATCACTATCATCACTATCCAGATAAATTCGATAGAATGATCGTATATATGATACTACCACGTAAATTGGTGCTACTCCTTCCTCAAAGCACATAGTTTTGGGAATAAATTCCTCCATAACATGCTCTGATTCCCTAGGCAATAGATATTGTAGATACACAAGCCTAGAGTCGATCCTCTCATCTACATCACTGTGGTCACTACCATGGATGGGACACTCTATTGTGTCTATGCATAGTGGGAGATTAGCTAGTGAGGCTTTAAGTAAGCCTCCTTTGTTTCATATTTGTAATCACTATCGATTATGAAGCACTCATTTGTTTGTTCTACTTGTTCCATAGGCAATAGATGGTGTATAAACATTGAACCTAAAAATGTCAGCTTGATTTCCTCCTCAAATTTATCATCGTTTGAGGACTCATCATCTACATCATAACTAGGTCTACTCATTTCGAAGGTGGACTCCTCTCCATAATCATCATAAAGATCTTATGATTTGAGATCTCCTACAGCATGGGGGTCATGCCCCTGCATACCAGTGTCATTGGTAGCACCATGGATTTGGTTATCAAGGTTGTCCCTGGGGTTGTCCTCTAAGTGCACATCATGGTATGAATCAGGCAGCCCTATGGTAACAAATGATACCGTCTGGCAAGTCCTCCAATAGCTGGAAGGATCAGGGTGATATGGATTAAAATCCACATCATCCCCCAGACTCAAGTACAAATGATCAAAGGATGCAACGAGTAAATAGTCATGACCCTTTATCTGCAACACTAACCCGAACCTATCGGTTGCCAAATGATAATGAGGTTCGAGCAGAGTTCTCCATCCTTGTTTGAAAATACCAAGGCCGTATCCATGCCAATGATACAACTCAAAAATATGCATGGCATACTCTGGGTTGGATAGATAGCACACATTCATAGTGAATGGCTCATCATCATCCTAATCTATGGAAATTCTAGTGGGCGCTTGATCCAGCCCTGTGTAGATGAAGTTTTTTTGGTTGGGTGGCTCACCAAATGGCACTATGGATCCAATCAGAAATCGATGGGCATGCGGTCAGCCCATATCTTGCACAATTTTTAGGATAGGTCTGAAAGTAAAATTTTGCACAAGATACTCACCTAAACTTGTGCTTGGCTGGGTGAATGGTCACCTGTGGTGTGGATGACCCTGCTAAAGATGCAGGCGAAGTAGGCTGAGGTGCCTCCTCGAATTTATCTTGGGGTTCCTCCACCTCCATGGGAGTGGGAGTCTCATTGGTGACAGATTTATGCACATGATTTTCCACTTTCTCACACAATTTTGTCTTTAGCTTCTTGACTTGCCAATGCAGTCAACTTTAGAGAAGTTGTAGTTGTGTTCTTAGATCTGTGTGACATAGATGTCGATGGTTGAGCACGGGCTGCTGGTTTGCCTATTGGAATATTAATCTATGAGACAGGTCAAATATCCAAGTGCATCAATGGGAGTACAAAACCCCTAGGCAAATATGCTAGGTTCACAAACTTGAATGGTTCTTCGTCCGAGGACACTACGTGCACTTGTCCCTCGTGAACGTATTTCACACACTGATGCAAGATAGAGGGGATGCAATGTATTTCATGAATCCAAGGCCTCCCGAGCAAAATGTTGTACTGCATGGCACCCTCTATCATGTGACACATCACAGATATGGTCTTGAGTCCCACCTAAATAGGTATAACAATCGTACCAACCGTTGAGCATAGCGCATCGTTAAATGCCTTCAATGTAAATGTGGTTGGCATAATGTGTGACTTGGGTAGCTTGAGGTGGCTCAGTACCTTGGTTGTGATTATGTTGATCGAGGACCTAGTGTCAATCAAGACCCTTTTTAAAGGCATGTGGTTAACACACACGATAATATGTAGCGGTGGGTCAACCGTAATAGTAGGAACCATCTTCACTTCATGATCATAGAATTGTATCATGGGTTCTTGACACTATTGTACATGTCCCACAAAATTTGTGAATGCATGGGCATATTAGGACTGTACCTCAATGGACCTTAGAATATCCATAAGAGTCTCCCTATGCCTAGGGGACTGCTGTATAAGCTCATTTATTGACAACTTTGCAGGAGTCATCTGTAGGTTCTGAACCAACTTGCTCCTTATGGTCACCATCGGTCTAGTTGGTGGACCTAGCATATTATGAGCTGGACGTTGATTCGACATAGCTTGTATTATAATGGGAGCATGAGGTCAATTCGGTTGGTCATACCTCCTATGTCTAGTAACAATATTGATCATGCCTACGAACCCCTGGGTAGGTGGTTCGATTTGCACTTGATTTACCTGGTCAAAATTTTTATGAGGTGCCTCATGATTAGGTAGAAAATTATTGAAAATTTTCATGTTTTTGTTGTTGGGTGCCTGTGGGTTACCTGGTACTACTAGCTCACCTTTTTCTATCATGTTCTGCATGATGTGTTTGAAGGACCAACATGTCTCGATGTCATGGCCTTTTGCTCTATGGAATATTTAGAACAGATCTTCTTGATGCAGCTTTGGTTTTGGGCACATTTGGATCTACTAATTTGACCTCAGGCAATCATATGGCCTTGGCCTTGCACAGTTGATGAAAAATCAAAGTCATCGATTATTTCAAGGGTGTGAATTGGTGAGGTGGGTGCTCTTCTTTATTTTTTCCCTTATAGTTATTTTTGCATGTCTCATAATGCGCAGGAGGAGGTTGAGCTTGATAATTAGGATTTTTTTGTCCCTTGTCTTCTCATCCAAAATTTAGCATGACTTGATTCACATGGGCCTGCTTGCCCTGTTGTTTCGTAGTACTCTTTTTAAACCCCTCTTTCCTAGTTTTGAGATTCAAGTTGCCTTCTTGCAACTTGATATCCTCGATCACCCTGGCTTGCACCATGACTTGCTCGAATGTAGGGTATTGCTGTAGCTGCAACAATAGTGAGATGTTCTTAGCACAACTCTTTGTAAACATTCAGGTTAGTTCAGCCACAGGAATAGGGAATGGTAGCTTTGCAATTATTCTATGCCATCTCTTTTTGTATTGTTCTATTGGCTCATCGTCACGCTGAGCTAGCGCAGCCAAATCAAAAATGTTGGATTATTTCTTGATGCCAAATGAATAGAGTTCAAGAAATGCATCAACCAACTATTCGAAACTAGTAATTCTGTGTTTCTTCAGTTGGTTGAACCATTCTTGAGCTAGGCTAGAAAGTGTCGTAATGAAAGTGTGCAAAAACAAGGCATCCTAACTCTCTATCTGGAAAGACGCATCCAGAAAAATCGTAACATGCTCTTGTGCATTCTCATCACCCTTGAATTTTTTCAATCAAGGCATATCAAAATGCTCGAGATATGGAGGTGTAGGCACCGAGGGGTCTAGAGGTTCATTGTGAATCTTCCTCAGTGTCAACTTTTGCATAGCCACGCCTTGCCTCTCTATTTCTTTAACCTTATCGGCCAAAACCTTGTACGCCTTAGAAGACAGAAAGTCCTCCTCCCTAAGCTGCCATGGATGTGGTCTAGGAGGTAATGCCTTCTTCGATGGAGGTGGAGGACATGGCTCTTCCTCCTCCTCAACCTAGGAACTCTTAGGGTAGCCCTGATCGTATCTATCTACATCTATGTGCTCATGCTACCTCTGTCTAAGATCATTGAGTGAGACAATCACTCCCTCTATTGGGCATTGGCATGAGGACAAGCATCTCTTCGCTCCTTGTGCATATCGGCTAGGGACACAACCCTTCTATGCACATGCTCTCTATGGTCCTCGAGAGGGTATAGGCCAGTCTTGGCTAGCCGATCCTCCTGCTCTATGCGCTCCTTCTGAGCTAGAATACACTCTTTGTGCATGCATTGCTCATATAATCTCTATCATAAGAGATTTTGCACTTGAATATTTTCATCTTCAATATGCTGCCTCTCTAGGCGAGCATCATCTAATTGATCTTGGAGTAGTTGATGTATTTGCTCGGACACCAGTCTCTATGATTTGTTGATCTGGTCAACCGTAGGAGGCCTCCAGTGTGCGTGCTCTATGCAAGCTACCTTATGGGTTCTGTACCCATAATACAGATGTGTGTACGGTGGATGTGTGACATGTGGGTGCTTAGAAGCCTCTCCATGCTCTCTAGTGATATTGATACAACTACCGCTATGCTCACTTGGAGCATGAGTGGGCAAAGCTGTAGGCTTGTAGCATAGCTACTCAAGAACACTACCTAGACCATCTAGCTATCTAGACCTCCACAACTCATGCGGTGGTGTTCCATTAGCTCCCACCTTTGATATATCAATGGTGATCTTGCATGGTGAGCCACGCATGGGAGTATGGGTGGACCTATGCTCGAAAATGAGTCTGTCATATTTTCCCTGAATGGGAAGATCTCTGACTCGTCTATACTCTGATGGTGGAGGGTTATAACCTCCTGTGGACCTAGTATGTATGGGAACCAACTTGGTCCCCTGCACCACATATTCCTTGATTGATCCTGTGGATGCATGTGGAGTGCAGTCTCGATAATGGCTTTGGGGCAGATCATCCTCATGCTAAAAATCTCCTCACTCAGTCCTGTGCCTAGAGTGTACTGAAGCTCCTCTATAGGGGGTCCACTCAATGGGATCTACCCATATTGAGTTGTCACTTCTAATGCTAGCCAAACGTCATTTGGATCACTCATGTGTATGAGGACTCGACACATGCTGCTATGAACCAGTTGGGGGTTGATCATGGGCATCAGTGCTAGACCTTTTTCGATCACCCCGGGTGTTCACCATTTGTGTTCTTGATGTCTAGATGTATTTTATTATGCAGACAATGTAAACAAATGGTGATTATCTCTTTTAAATATTTGATTGTAAGCCCTAAACTGTTTGATGTTGTTTTCAGATGTGTTGTATCAATGTTAGAAACTCTTGCGTGTCTTGAAATATTATTGGATTTTAAACTCAGTTAAATTGGCTTTCACCTATATACTCGCACAAGCCAAATATGGTAATGACATCCATACTCAACGAAGTAGCATAGGTACTACCAACCCTCACCCAGCACACTGTACGTAGTGATACACCCTTCTGAGAAAGAGTGCATGCTATTTTGCATGGATAGGAGAGTTCTTGGGTCGGCCTTGGCAATGAGCAGGTCCCGATAGTACAATTTCAAATGAGCCAACGAAGTGGTAATAACATCCACTTTTGGTCTCAATCAAGTGGGTTGGATGTGAGAGCCCAACGCCACTGATGTTTACATGATACGTGGTGTGTGTGGCTCCTTTTATTTTGCAAAAATGACGAATACATCATAGAACACAATGACCATTCCTACATGATGTACATGAAAATAAAAAGAAACATTTCGCATTCAGAAATAATGCATGCTAATGTGCTACATGATATTTTGATGATGCAATTATAATGACATGGCCGCTGATTGGACCTCAAGCATACAAACGACACACAATATTTATCAAGGTCGTTGTATTTAGGGGTAAACTACATTTAAAGGTCCGCTATTCCCAACAACGCCTTTCCATTGAACGTAAATAAAATGCAAATTAGGACTTATTCATTGACCCCTTATATTTTTATTTCTAATTTGCAACGATTCGATGATATATGGAAAGATACTGAGAAAAAAGTTGAATACAAAAGGTGAAATTAGGACCTACCTCAGCTCCTACTCTATTACCCACTGATTTCTTTGCTATCTGATTCTTCCTTTATGAACTGCAGGTCCGACCTGCGGGCTGGAGTGGAGACCGTAGGTTACAGTCACGGGCCAAAAAATAATCGTAGCTGAAAGCTGCAGTTAGCACCTATGGACAGAAAAAGGCAAGAATAGTTAGAATTAAAGGCTAAAATTTATTTCCATATGACATAACCGTGGAGCGCACACCTAGCTGGTGTACTAATCTATACCATCGAAAACACAAATATCCACATAAAAATGTAGAAATCGAATGAATAATGCCAACTAATGCAAAGTGTTATTGTATTGATATTTCAAAGGATCTCAGGTTATAAAAATGCCCCCCCCTTAGGGTCACTCCAAAGATGATACAAATGTTTACAATAGCCAATGCCCTCAAAAAGGTAAGCATGCTTGTAGATTTGCTTCGGTGACTGCTCACAAATTGCCTTGGGGTAGAGCTAACCCCCTTCTCCCATTCATAATGAGACATGTATTGATCCCATCCATATATCCAAATTTAATCATATAGTTTTTTTCTACTAGCTTTCTTACTGAGATGATATTGAATGTTAGTCCAAGAACATACAATACATTTTGTAGTTGAAGATTTGGAAATAATTTTTTGGGAGTTACACATCCATATCCATGTATAGGATAACTTTGGTGGTCTACAATTCTTAGTTTGTAACCTTTATCAACTTTAATAAAGTTAAACCAATGTATATTTACTATCATATGATGATTAGCTCCTAAGTCAATTTACCACATGCTCATTTTTTGTGAGTTGGTTGCTGTTGGAGTAAGTGTATGACATTCCTTTACCCATTTGAAGAGTTTTTTTTGGTAGATAAGATACTATAGCATTAATATTGGGTTTTACAGGTTGAACCAAAACCTTTTACAAAAATTAGCCCAGGGTTGTTGATGAACATGTCCTTACTAAGGATCCTATATATGTAAAATCTACATGCTGCCAAAGCAATTACATCCAGGTAAGGCACATAGCCTGTTATAAAAAAGAAACTTCCCATACAAAATTTTGGGTATACCCCAAGAAAACACACCTACATAATAATTACAAAAAAAGAAACAGACACAAATCCCTTCCTTGAAATAGTGGAGAAACAAAAAGCTGCAGACACACATAGCAGAGTACTGAAAAAAACTCCCACAAGCTCTGTATTGACAGTTACTCTTAATAATTCTTTAGTAATTGATTTCTTATGTATATGACATGCTTTGGGACCACATCCCATATTAGCCAATCAGCCTTGGAGAAGTGAACCTGCTAGCTATATTTATGGCGATGGTTATCTGGTGGTCCACGTGGCTCTAGTTTGAAGTCTTATATTACCGTTTATTTCTTGCCCTGTAATTATCAACCAACCTCAAATTACTAATATAACTAGGAGCCATGTTATCTGACATGTGACTGTCCCCATTAGTCTTTGTGGTATTTCCCAGCAACATCCACCAATACTGACAGATCAAATAATTTTTATTGTGAGTCCATTTCAAAAAAGAGATGGGAATACTCATAGCCTTCAAACTTACAGTGCCTTCCTTGTTGGTAAATTCAACTATCATTCTTGGAATTCTTATTGAATAAGCTCCTATACTTTTCTTGGGACACCGTGTTCCCATTTGAAAATTTTATCACCATTGACACCCAAATTGACCAGCTTATCAGCAACTTAGTTAGCTTCCCAAAAGACATGTTGGGATTTTTTGTCCTGTCTTCCCTAGAAAAGGATCCTAGTCTCTTCAACAATTGTTTTAATCCTGTAAGGAGGTGTTTTACGATTATTGAGGATATTTATAACATGCATAGAGTCTCATTTTATGATAAAATTGCCTTCTAAGTCTTGAGTCATTTGAAGGCCTCTCCACATAGCTCTAGCTTCAACTTCGTTGTTCGTCCTTGTTTCCAAATATTCAGAAAACACAAGCATCATATTCCCATAAAACTAGGTCTTTGGAAACAATGAGATAGAATTGTAGTCTTTCTTATAGCTCCCTATATTAGGATATGTGAACCCTAATTGAAGTATATAAGATTGATTTTATGATACCTTTAGTAATATTTTAGATTTATAAGCTTTCTTATGTCTCCCTAGTAATGAGAGTATGAACACCTAATTTTAGATTTTGAAGAAAGCTTATATCTTCCCAACTTGATAACCTTTGATCAAGTTTTGTAGAATTCCTTATGACTCCCTAATGATTTTGGAATATGATATAGTGCTTTTGTAAAATATAGTTCAATTTATGGTTTATTTTGTACAGTTTTGTAAAGATCAAAAATCAACTTTTCTAACACCTTCTTTCTCCTAATTGAACTAAGCACTTTTCCAAATTTTTATGAGGTCTTAATGTTGGATTCCTTTTATCCCTTTTTCAGAAATTTAGAGAAAATAAAATCATAAATTTCCAACCTTAAAAAAAAAAATTTAATAACCTCTTTTTATAACCCTTAGGTTTTAATTTCTAATTTCCAAAGACCTAGTTTGATGTCGTAACCTTATCACTCCCAAATTTGGAAAATTATAAATTAATAATATTTGCAAAATATTAAAAAATTTAATCCAGGTATAATTCCTTATTTCTCCTAGGTTGAGTTGCAAATATTATTTTATTTGGTAAGTTATCCCTTATAGATTTTGCTTTCAAAAACCTAAATTTCAACCTTAGCTTATAACCCTTATATCTCCAAAATTAAAAGCAATAATAAAGTGGGATTTAAACCTTACATTTTGATGCTAATATCCTCACTGTTCAACACTTCCTTTGGGATATAACAATAGTAATAAATTTCCCTTGGGCACTGGAATCAATGGAGATGCTCATATTCAGTGTTGGAATGTAGACACTATAGAAATAGGAAGGTTTGGCCTTCAAGACTAGGAGCCTTTAATGATCCTTCTTCCTTCCTTCCATGTTGTTCTTGACTAGATTTGACTGTGTTTTACTATGCTATGAACTTTGGACTTCAGGAACCTTTTATGGAGGAATAAACTTGAGGTTTATTGCAAGTGTCACATACATTATTTATGATCGCTTCTTCTCCTTTTATTAACACACATATTTCTTTTTTGATGCCTCTTGGACACTCTATAATGTACGATCACTCATGTGGGACTTGTGGATGATAAAAAGTATCACCACATCTATAACCTATTCTTGAGGTTGATGAGCATTGATATTTGAAATCCCTATAACTCATGCATCTTAGAATATTAACACCAAGTGGCATTCATGCTCTCTGCATGATGTCCTTCATTGTAATGCCTTCCAAGGAGAATAATATAACTCATTAAGTCCTTTTGTATGCCATTCCTTTGCTTTTCTATGTTTCTTGAACAACAAGTAAAATTATATTTTGTAGGTGGTGCTATGGAAATTTGAACAATGATTTTGGTGTTTCCTTTGGTGGATGATCTTCACCAAGTTTAAGAATTTGAATGTAGCTCCTTTGCTCTTTATCTTCTATGCTTCCAACATGCTAAATCATGTGCTTATTTTTAGTGTATATAATCACTTTTTATGTTGTCCATATCACATTGGTAGAAGTAGATGCCTTATCCTTTTGATTGGATACTTTGAAAACAAATCTAATCTTAGATAACAGTAGATAGAAGATTTTTAATTTATGCAATTTTCTGCACTTTATTTTCTTTCATCCAATCTTGTAATGCTTTGGATTTGAGACTCACAAAGTCTCAAAATTTAAAACTTCTATTTATATTTTTGGTTAGTTTTTTTCTTCTCCAAGTTTTGGAGGATTCTAACCTTTTTGGATGGCTTCTTTTGGCCACTATGAGTTATAGATTTCTTGTGCTTCAGTAGTGTATTTAGACACTTTATACAAATCAGATTTTGTGCCCTTAAAAAACACAAACTAATTTCTTTTGAGAGTAGTGTAATAGTGAAAATAAATCTAATATAATTTATTTTTAATGCACTAAAAGTTTCACCTTATTACTCCAATCAACTCTCAAGATAATGCACTTAATCAATTTACTACAACTAATCAAGAATTATCTAAAATGAATCTTGAAGAGTTATTGTGCAAATTCACTACAACTAATATTATAAGTATTAGTCTTCTTTTCTATTTATAAAGTAGATCATAGTTAGTTTATAGATATAATTATAAAATCTAATCAAATCCTAATTAATGTGCAAATGAACCTTAAAAAGAACCTTTTCCTTTTTGCACTTTTGAAGACTATAATCTAATTTTTCTTCATGTAACTTTAATAAAAATAAGGTGCTCACAATTAGTTGCATACCTTTTTAAAAACTTATGTAGCTCCTTTTACCACTTCTGTAGAAGATGCGGATCTTGGTGTTTAAGATCACCAAGTTGCTGCTTCAAGTAGGATCTTACAACTTTTTGTAGACTATCTTGAACAATTCTTTCTTCACCAAATTATGATCTCAAAATTTATTTCACAAGCCTAATATTTTGTGGCTTGTTCTTCTCTTATTATCTCCTCATTTTGCTATAGATTTGGAGAATTCTCTATCTATGAAGTGGTGCCTTTTTGTTCTGAGAGATAATCTTCAAATATCGTAGATTTGATGAGCTTATTCTATATTCAAGTCTTCTTATCAAGTTATGACTTCAAGCATGATCTTATTCTCAATATTATGAATATATTTAGGTCTTTCACTAGATTCTTCCTCTAAAATTTTGATCTCCTTGCCAAATTCTCCTTCTCTTGGGTTTGTTTTCATATGGCAACAATTGTCCCAAGTCCTTCACTATTAGGAGCTTCTCCTTGGTAGTGAATTTCTCTAGTGAGTCCTCCTTCAATGGTTTCTCCAGTAAGGATTTACTAGACTTTTTATGGATGCTCGATGAGACCTTCCCAAGGTATTCGATCTTGGAGCTTCTATTAGTCTTCCCTTGAGACCTCTTCAACCTTTTGCTCCTAGAAGTTTTGGGGGTGTGATCTACTCTTGGATACATAATTTTATTGATTCTATATTTAAGTAGGACTGTCCTAGTCCTTCTTATTCCAATTTTGGAAGTCCTTCAATGAGATCTTATCTGATATCTTTTGCTTCAAGTTTTGAATTGATTTTAATGAAGATACTCTTCCTAGATTTCTTGTAGAAAGTTTTCCAACTCACTGAATCTTCTTTTCTTGCTATAAAAATATTAATACTAAAATTTTAATATGATTTTGAATAATATATTCCTTTCAAATTCTTCTTCAATATGAAGGCTTCTATGGCCTATTTTAGTATCAAGGCTTCTATGGTCTATTTCAGTACCAAGGCTTCTATGGTATTTTCAGTATCAAGGCTTCTATGGCATTTTTAGTATCAAGAAATTTTTGGCTTCTAATTCAATGCATCTATGGAATTTTGTTCAAGGCTACTATGACATTTTATTCAAGGTTATCATGGCCTTTCCTTCAAGGCTACTATGGCCTTTTTATATCAAGGATTCTATGGCCTGATATTCAAGGCTATTATGTTATTTTTGTATCAAGGCTTCTATAGTGTTTTATTTAGTGTGAAGTTCTTACATCTAGCAATGGAGATATTCAGTATTCTAACTTCACCACACCTCTTCTCCAAAATTCTTCTTCCATAGTATTCTTCTCTTGCATAAGGAACTAATATCTACACTATAAAGGTACACTGACATTCGAGCAATGAAGTTGGAGTCTCCTAGCTTTCTGTCATAGGAATAGTACCAATACTTTGAGAATTAATTATCTACAATAAAATAAAATTTGGGTAACATTTAGCAATTTCCAAACATCTTGTATCTTCACTAGACGATCTATAAATCTAGTGAATTTAATGTTGAGTCCTGGTCTTTATGAGTTTTCGTATAACCATGTGGAAAGATCCTAGTCAAATGCAATCTCAATATTTTTTGAAACAAATATTTCTATTAGTCCTCACTTGTGACTCACCATAATTCTACAACCTATATTCTTCTGAGATATTTTGACAGTGATTGATTCAATGACACGTGAGGTTGAAAAAATACTTAGACTCAATAATGATGGTGGTTTTCCTATAGATCCACATAGACCAGATCTACCATAGGTCTGATACCAATACTATATTTTGATATATATGCAAAGGGAGATAACAATAATGAGATGCAGAATAATATGAAAGAAAGTAAATCTGCTATATGACTATGACATGCAATAAATAGAAATGATATAAATTAATACAATGTAGCTATGGAGGAAGTGAATAGTATATTAAAAAAGCTATAAGACTACATTGCACCCATCACCACTGGATGGTGATCCACACAAAACTGTACTACCTATGAAGATGATCTAAGCTACTATGTCCCTGACTCTTCTATCTATATATCTAACAATGAGGCCTTCCTTATATAGGTAGAATAGGTTACTTGGCCAACACTTTATCTAGTTGTACAAGGGATAACTTGTACAATGAAACTTGTAAATTTATTACATTGCATAAAGTAACTAGAAAACTTCCACCTAAAGTAATATAATTTCCTAAGTATGTACCTTGGAATATACATTTACATAACCCAAATTATGGAATACAATCTAATTAGAACATGTTTCTTGGTTGTGACGTAGATAGAGTGCTCAATTGGTATTAGATTAACTCGGCCCTAGTTGGTGTGGACACTGATTAGTATAATGTGGGAGTCTACAATGATAACGTCCATCCTTGGATCCTTTCTTATTTTTTAATTTTTGTTCCCCTATCTTACTTACTGGGGCTAAGGTTTACAATTTTTAAAGGTGAGGCTTTGTAGTGTTGGGGTTACTATTGGTTTTCTTTTAGAAGTTATTTTTGAACCTTCCCTATTTCCCATTATACCCCTTATCGATATTCTAAGGATTCTTGGTATTTCGATCCTCTTCCTCTTCCTTAGTGCTTGCCGATATTGCTCAGATAGGGCAACATATTTGAATTGCAAGTGAGACTCTACTTTTTTTCTAAGTCATATGCCTTTTGTAGTGAATTACGCTCATACATGTTTACATCATGATTCTATCTAGATTCTAACCTATAAATAAACTTATGAACCCTCATATTCTCATCATAGGTAAGCACATAATTAAGTAACAAAACCAAATTCTTATAATATATCTTCACTATTTTAGTATCCTAAAAAATACTGGCAAATTATTCAAATTTTAGTGCATAAATGCTCGGTAAGGAACCTCTTCTAGAAGATGACTACAAAGTCTTTCCATGGAATATCAATAGATTCAATATTACGCTTCTCATATTGGGTTTCCCACCAATATAGAGCAACCCACTCTAAGTAGATAATGGTCCAAACCATTTGGGTTACTAGGGAATAGATTTTTACTATGAAATAAACTTCTATTTCTCTCAACCAGGATTGAAATGCATCCCCTTTCCCTTATCCACCAAAATTGGATATACACATATTTTTTAGATCCCTTGCTATTTTTTTTTCTAGAAGGGCTCTAGCTTGTAACTGCTTTGTAGTTAGCCTGATAGCTTGGCCAACCTATAAGCCTCTAGCATGTGAGTTCTAATTTACAATTGTTTCCAACACTTTTCTCATATCATCCAACATGGCAGCAACCATAGTAATGAGGTCTTCAATATCTTTTTTGGAATTTCTTGGATTCTCATCCTAGATATCTTCTTCAAAATTATTATTTTTAGTTTGTCTAGGTTTAAGCCTCTCATTTTTGGACTTATATGGTATTTTAACCTGGTTACAACCAAGGAAAATATTAGGTTACAAATTTACTTGAACTATACCACTAATTCAGACCATAATACAAAATTATATTGCTAAAAGCATCAATGATCTAATTAGGATGTTATTCCAAGGTTATGATGTAACATTAATACCAAATTCCATACTAAATTATCATAACATTCATTCACCCTTGGAATTAATTCCCATTAAATTCTAGTAATTTTGATATTCTAGGTCATCCTAGCTCTATCTTAAACTCTACACAAGCCTTCATTGGAGACATCCAAATCACTTTAACACACAAGAAACTCTATACCCTTGTACCTAGATATATAATACCATATGGAATGAACCAAAATCTAAATACAAGAAAAAACACACAGAAAAGAAAATATTTTTTGAGGAGAGAGATTCATAAACCCCTAACCATCATTTAATTGATCCATTTTTTAAATACCCTAAGTTTCTTGAAGAGCTACATAATACAAAATACCCTCACAAAAGTACATATGTGTAGGCATATTATGTGTTACCACAAATAATTCTATCCCTCTCATCATTCTCGATGAGCTAAATATATCAACTTTAGTCTATTGAAGGCATACACCCATATCTATACCATACACATGGTCTCTCAATACTTAATTTTTTTTTTTTTTTATAGCAAGAATTAAGAATAGAAAAAAAAAAAAAAAACATAATTCATAAAGATTACAAAAGATACTAGAAAAGAAACAACATTTAAACAATTATTACATATAAGCAAGCATGGTAAATCTTCCATACTCTTAAAGAATAACATATTACATCAATTTCATCAAGGAAATCTCCCCATAAATGCTAGTCTATTTGAGCATAAGTAAATCATTACAAGTAGAGAAAAAACTAGTGCAATGGTTCCATATGCCTCTTTGGTCCTTCTTCTCTTTCCATCGATCATTTGAGGATAGCAGGGGATCAAGAAATTCATGGTTTGGGATAGGCATGATTCTAAATGCATCTATTATTTACATAGGTAAATTGCAACTATACAAATTAAATCAAAGTATCTAACCATCTACTACATAGTTGATATCAATAAGAATATCTATTTTCATTTTTCCTTATCATTATCCAATGATAATCCTTCAACAAATATAGCTATATTATAGGTTTTACTTTAAATAATTCTTTCAACCCTTTTTTCGACAAATTAATGTCCCATACCTTTAATCACCAAATAAAACTAGGTTTCTTTATTTCCATAAATTTATCCTCATTACTTAATGCATAAAAAAACCATCTTATTTTATTTCATAAATCAAAATCCCACACCCTTAATTTACAAAACAAACTATTTTCATTAATTAGTAAATCAAAGTCTAGCTTTCTCCTTTATTTAATAAATCAAAGTCATTTTCCTTCAACTCATATAAAGTTGTTTCCCTTTATTTCATAAATTAAAGTCCCATATCTTTAATTTACAAAACAAACTATTTTTATTAAGGAATAAATCAAAGTCTCCCTACTTTAATTTAATAATTAACTTTCTCCTTTATTTAATAAATCAAAGTGATTGTACTTCAACCCATAAATAAACTATTTACCTTTATTTCATAAATTAAAGTCGCATATCCTTAATTTACAAAAAATATTTTTAGTAATTAATAAATCATAGCCTCCCTACTCTAATTTAATAATTAAAATTTTCCTTTATTTTAAAAAAATATTTATTAAACAAGAAAGTTTCAAGTCTTCTAAAGCAACTAAGTTCTATTAGACTATGCTAGCATTCATTTAAATATACCAAATTAATCTATGGAAAGACTTTCAAAACCAGCAATTAAAGTGTAATAAAAAGCTATTTACATAGAGACCTATCCAACATTGCGGTCAATGACCAAGCTTAGCCAAAAATTCAACACAGTACAATAATAACTGTTCGATCAAAAACTTAACACAGTCCAACAACAACTAACCAGAAGGTAACTCGAAATAGTGCACAACATAGGGAAGAAACTACCATGCGCTCATAAGGAACACATGGTCCAAGGTGGATCAAGTGGTTTCCATGAGGTATAGCCAAGTGCCTAGGCACTTAGATACCTGTCTCTACCTGTGAATAACCATAAACCATATCATCATCCCCACACATCCTTGATGTGGGATAAAAGCAGAAGAAGAAAAATGAGCGTGAGCATGCGAGATGCATTGTTGGTGCCATGGCATATTAGACATCATAAAAGGAGAACATCTAAATCCTACCAAGATCCAATAAAAGGTTTCTATGCCAAGGGTATTCAACAATGAATCACATGCACAGGTTTCCATATTCTACAAAAAATATCTACTGAGTTTAGATAGAGACTTTAGATGGGGGTTAAGACACCTATTGATACACTCTCTTGAAGGTATAAAAAAACAACTCAGATCCTCTAAAATCTAATAAACCTCCAGACACATAGACATATCAAGAAAAGGTAAAAGAAGGGATATGTGACAACCAAAAAACCTCCCAACTCACAGATGATATTTAAATAGGTGGATAGCCAACAATTTTTTTGGATATCATCCCCAAGATTTGGGTTAGCTACGATGGGATTCCCCTTAGAGTTAAAGATAAAAATAATGAACTAAGAACTCGATGTAGAGGGAAGATAATCAATATCCTCTTGATGCAACCATGCTAATAGGTTTAAGATAAACATATTTTATTTAACAAGATACAATAAAATAAAGTGATAGCTCATCGACCAACCTCAAACTTTGTAGTCACTAGTTCTTTGAGGGTCTAGATTGCTATTTTTAATATCTCCAGCTCTAGTTTCTTTTTTACCTTCTCCAATAATGTCCATCATCTTTTTGCTCTTCCTTAGCACACATATATCTCCCTTATCTATGACCATGCTTCTCAACACTTCCTTCTGACAAGCCCATTCCCTCCTATATATCCACCACAATGTTTCACCTAGCTCTCTAGGTTTTAGCAAATATTTATTTTCTTTAATCATTTTTCCTTAGAAACAAAATTTCCACATGAATGCAAAGTCGATTGAGATATCTGATGGAAGTCTTGCTCAAAAAGTCTCTCAAATCCTTTATTTAAAGATATCTTACCTTTTATTAAAATATCTCATATGAGATTCTATTATTTCCCTTAGTAAAATCTCTATTTAATAATTAAATACTTCTATTGTTTTTTTTGAAAATTTTGAAAAAACTTGTATTAAAACAAAGATCAATTACAAACTGGGAAGGGAACTTTCCCATCCGAAATCAAAAGAACACCAGCTAACAAGAGGAAGGAATATTTGCAATGGGGCCAAATCTCCTAAACCATTAACTAGAAAATAGGGGAGTCAGATTGGTCTGTAGATGCACCTTGTTGCGAAATCGCGACACTCTTGCCCTCTTCTCCTTTGGCCATGAAAATGCAACATGTTGCGAAATCGTGATACTTTTTTCCTTTGGGCGTGACAAAGAAACATGTCATGATATCGCGACACTTTTTCCTCTTTTGTCCGTGACATTGCAACATGTCGCGATATCGTGACACTTTTTCCTCCTTTGGCCGCGACAAAGCAACATGTCGCGACATCGCGACACTTTGTCTCCTTGGGTAGTAGCAATGCAACATGTCACAAAATCACGACACCTTTTCCTCCTTTTTCAGCGATGAAGCAACATGTCGCGATATCACGACACTTTTTCTTTCTCGGTTGCGATGAAGCAACATGTCGTAATATCGTGACACTTTTTCTTTCTCAACCATGACGAAGCAACATGTCATGATATCGTGACACTTTTTCTTTCTTTGTCGCAACAAAGCAGCATGTTGCGATATCGTGACACTTTTTCTCTTTCAGCCATGATAGAGCAACATGTCGCGATATCGCGACACTTTTTCTTTCTCAGCCACGATGAAGCAACATGTGATATCACGACACTTTTTCTTTCTCGGCCGCGATGAAGCAACATGTCACAAAATCATGATACTTTTCTTTCTCTACCACGACAAAGCAACATGTGATATCGTGACACTTTTTCTCTTTCGGCCATGACGAAGCAACATGTCACGATATCACGACACTTTTTCTTTCTCGATCGTGACAAAGCAACATGTCGTGATATCACAACATTTTCTCTCTTTCGGCAACAACCAAGCAACATGTCACGATATCGTGACATCTTTCCTCCATTGACCACGACCAAGAAACATGTCACGAAATCGTGACCTCTTTCCTCCCTTGGTCATGAATAAGCAACATGTCATGATATCACGACGCCATTCCTTCCTTGGCCGTGACCAAGCAACATGTCATGAAATCGTGATGCCCTTCCTCCCTTGGCTGCGACCAAGCACCATGTTGCGATATCGCAACACCTTTCCTCCCATGGCCACGACCAAGCAACATGTCATGATATCGCGACAGCTATCCTCACTTGGCCATGAAAAAACAAAATGTCATGATGTCGTGACACCTTTCCTCCAGTGACTACGACCAAACAACATGTCGCGATATCATGACAAATATCCTCCCTTGGCCGCGATGAAACAAAATGTCATGATATCATGAAAACTTTCCTCCCTTGGCCGCGATGCGGTAGCATGTCACAAAATCACGACACCATTACACCCTTTGCTTTTTCCTTGATCATTAGCTCAGGGACCTTTCAAGACCCTGCCTAATCGCCTTTTCCTCAGTAGCCATGTCACTATGCAATTGAACCCCAACCTCCTTCTCAGCACCAATATTAGCTAGGAAGTCGACCGCTTTGTTTAAATATTTGCTCACATAGACTGGAACCACATCATCTAATTGCCTCCATAGTTCCTTAATTTGATTGACAAGAATCCTCAACCTCCAAGCTTTCAAGGCAAAGTTCCTCATGCAATCTAGAGCTTCGACCATTATTTGAGAATCTAATTCGAGTATTATCCTCCTATGGCCCTGTTTAACTTCCCAAATAGAAGCATATTTGATAGCTATGGGCTTCAACTTAATTGTTTGTAGCTCTTCCCAAGCCTTGTAGTTCCCAATAGAGCACTGCTCCAACATGATTACGGAAAACCACTCCAATTCTAGCTCTACCCGGGTTGCCTTTTGCAGCTCCATCAGTATTAATTTTAATCCAACCTGTTGGGGGTGGTTTCCAACTAGCTCTGATCTATTCCTCTTGCATTTCAAGTCCTTCCATTGTCCTGACAACCACCTGAATTTCCTCTTTAACATGGACCGCCACAGTTTCAGTGACTTTGCTCCAAATGACCTGCCAAACTCCATCTAACGAAGAAAAAGTTTCTCTAAAGATTCTAGCATTTCTATCCAACCACATTTGCCACCAAATTAAGTTTAATCCAAGCTCCCAACCAAGATGAAGAGATTTAGATTTAAATCTACCCCTCTTCCATATTTCCCAGATATTATTTCATTTCAATTCACTATTAACTTGAATTTTAAAACATGAAAACCATCTCTTCTAGATCTAGCGCATGAAAGAGCACTCAAACATCAAGTGGTCAGTTGTTTCCTCACTCTTGTAGCATAAAACACATTGGGAAGGGCCGATGATTCCTTTACATATGAGATTATCAAAAGTGAGAATTCCATTGTGCATGAACTGCTAGGCAAAAAAGTTAACTTTTAATGACCCTTTGGAATGCCAAATATTTCTCCAATCCTCAACCTAAAAAGTAAGCGGGGGAGGCTCTGGAAGGATCTTGTCATACCCGTCCTTCACCGTGTAGACACCAAGGCTCCCATAGCACCAAGCTAGTTCATCCTCCTTGTCTCTACCTATGAGGAATCTTTCTGTCAAGATTTTAGTCATGATGGGTGCCAAATTTGGAGGGATTGAAATTGGCCACTCATCCAACTTCTTAAATTGCTTAAAATTGTAATCCCCCAGATGACTAGTGGTGAAATAACTTTCAATTTGAACCCATCCCTTGGTTTCAATGGATGCTTTTAAAGGTTGCAATTCAGGAAATTTGACAATGATAGGTGGGTATTGATCTCAAGAATCTGACCAAAAGTGAGCCTTCTCCCCTCTCCCCACTTTCCAAAATAATCGATCTTTTACAACCTGAGATCCTAACTTGAGAGCCTGCCACACTAAGGATCCAATACCTTCCAAAGGGAAACAACCCACCTCATTTGGGTTATCATGTCCCAAATATTTACTGGTTAGGATTCTACTGAATAAGGAAGTTGGCTGGGAAATCCACCTCCAGTAAAGCTTTCCAGCCAAAACTTTATTATTTATCTTAGATCTTCTTAGACCCAAGCCTCTTTTTACCTTGGGTTGGGTCACTTTGTCCCAATCAACCAAGTCCCATTTCCTCTCGCCTTTTGCTCCTTCCCATAAAAATTTTCTGGCCAACTTGTCTAGCTCTTTCCATATAGTATGTGGGGTAGCCAGGATAGAGAATTTATAAATTGGCATGGCCTGAATGACTGACTATAGAAAAGTTAATCTACCCCCATAACTTAACCATTTGTGAGACCAATGATTTATTCTATCCTTGATACAACCCAAAATATTCCTCCAGGTCTCTATTTTTAGTTTTTTGAAGTGCAAAGGGACCCCCAAGTAAAGCATTGGGAGAGAAGTCCTTGTGAATCCCAAGATATCTAAAATTCTGCCCTGAAGCCTCTGATCAATATTGAAGAAGACCAATTTGGATTTTTTATCATTGATGACTTGGTTTGTAGCCCTAAGGTAGACACTAAGAGTATCTCTGATCATTATTGCTTCCCTGAAGCTGGCAACTCCCACCAATCTAGTATCATCCACAAACTGTAGGTGAGTCAAAAATTCCTCACCCACCTTGATACATGTTAGCAAACCTTGCTATCTTCTTCTCAAGAAAATTCTACCTAGTCCTTCAGCCAATATGAGAAAAAAATAAGGAGAGCAGGGATCGCCTTGACAAAGGCCACGGGTGGCTCCAAATGGTTGCGAGGGGAGACCATTGATTAACATTGAGTATGTCGGAGTAGAGACACAACTCATGACCCATTCTATCCAATCCTGAGAGAAACCAAAGGCTGCCATCATCTTTGCCAAGAAGCTCCACTCCACCCTATCATAGGCCTTTGACATATCTAATTTTATGAACATTCCTTTATTACCAGAAGTTTACATTGAATGGATTGCCTCCTGAGCTAGAACCACCCCATCCAGGATCTGTCTACCCTCAACAAAACCCCCTTGTTCTGAGGAGATAATGTTATGTAAAAGATGTTTTAGTCGCTCAGCCATTACCTTTGTGATTATTTTATATATCACATTGCATAAGGCAATAGGTCTATAATTTGAAATATGAACCCCCTTCTTGCATTTTGGAATTAAGGTGATGAAAGTATGATTTAAAGCTTTAAGCATTATTTTATTACCTCTGGACTCCTCTATAACAACCATTACATACTCCTCCAAGTTATCCCAAAAGGCCTAAAAAAATTCAATTGGAAAGCCATCTAGACCTAGAATTTTTTTGGTGCTCATTCCAAAGACCACATCCTTCAGTTCCTCTCTTTCAATGGGCTTGAGAAGGGACTGATTTTCTTCTTCAGAGATAATAGAAGGTATGCCATCAAGAACATCGTTTTGAGCCTCTTCATCTTGCACCATACTTTCCTTAAAAAATTTAGAAAAATAATCCATTACATGGTACTGCATACCTAGAAGAGTATCAAAGGAGTGTCCATTCTCATCTTGAAGGGCTTCCATGTTATTCATCTGTCTCCTAGCACATGTAGTTCGATGGAAAAATTTGGTATTTCTATGAACTTCTAATAACCAAGTGGTTCTTGCTCTTTGTTTCTAGAAGTTCTCCTCTTAGTTGTCAATGTACTCAACCGATTTACTCAATGCATCATCCTCAGCCTTGAGCTGCTCAATAATTGTTCCTTCCCTAAATTGTCTTTGGACCTCATCCCATCTGGCCATCAAAGGAGCTTTTTGGACCTGGAAGTCTATTTTGTTAGCTTGCCTCCAAAGTTTCAGTTGAGCTTTGACATGATGAAGTTGTTTGTGGAATCTAACATTGATGTCCCATAGGCTAGGTGGTCCTCTTCCCACCACTAAGGAATATTCTTTCGAAGTTCCTCTTTCTGTAACCAAAAATTCTCAAATTTAAATGGTTTGTGATGCTGCACTATCTTAGTCCCTCCTAAGAAAATGGGAAAGTGATTTGAAATAGGACCCTCCAAAATCTAAAATTTTGTATTCCATTTTACAAATGCCTCCTCTAAAACCAAAAAATGGTCTAACTTAACCTTCCTGCTATGTGGCTACCTCATTTTATTAGTCCAAGTATAGTTGGTACCAGGGCCTCTGATATCCACTAAGTGTAAAGCCTGGACTTGAGCAATCATAATTCGATCCCCTGGGTCCAAAATTGGGGTTCCCCCTTCCTGATATCTAAAGGATAATTTAGCATTAAAGCCCCCAACAATAATCCAATATAAATATTCCCTTGATATTCTCATGTTATGCATAGCTTTCCATTGGAGCCGCTGACCATCAAGGTTTTGAGCCCCATAAAAATTTGTGATTAAAACATGTTCAACTATGACATTATTCCTAAAATGTGATGTGAGAACACCCCTCCAAGCTATATGTTCTATTGCAGTCCAATCAAGAGAGTTCCAAAGAGTAACAATCCCCCTTGAGGCCCCTTGGGTAGCCACCTCCATATGACCCGCACCCCTTCATATTCTTGAAGAACACAAGCTTATACTGAGAGGGGGGTGAACAGTATAAGACCACTTTTAACTTTATCTATCAATACAACTTTCAAACCATTAACATGCAGAATAAAGATAGCAGTAATAACAGCGGTAAAACAATGCACAAAATGCAATCCACAAAGAGACACAACAATTTACGTGGTTCACCCAAGGTGGGCTACTCCACGGATAAAACTTTTCTTCTAAAAGTTGTATCAAAGTCCTCTGGGAATCCTTCCCGATTACAATGTTTATGAGCCTCGGCTCAAAGGAGACACCTTCCCCTAATTCTGCTTTGGCTGGTGATCCTCTAGAAGACCTCTACCTCCTCTGCCCTTAGCAAGTGGAATTCTGTCCATAGAAGACACCTGTCTTCCCTGCTCTGGCTGGAGATCTCTGTCCTCAATTCTGTCACAGCAAAGCTGGTCCTCTTCTCTACACCAAACACAGTCCTTCGGTCTGGCACAATACTGTTCCTCTTCCTCTGTTCTTTTTCTGCACTTGGTTGAAACCAATATTTTACTGTCTATGCAAATACTGCAGTTCTCGATCAGAAACATAGTAGCACAGATTTCATGTATTCTACGTATACACAGCAATACAGTCTTCGCAAAATATAGCAGCACTATCTTCGCAAATACAGCAACACTTCCTTTTCACTTTTTGTCTAAGTCACGATAGCACTGTCTTCGCAACCTCTGTCTAAACACAACAGATGCTCAGGCTTCTACTTATGCACTTCTGCGATCGATCTTCTCCCCGCACTCTCTCTGCACAATTCGCACTTCGAACGCACACTTAATCGATGCCCAAACTATCCAAACATCCCTCCTTTTATAGAGTAAGATCCATGGTCATTACATCCAAACTTAGTCGGCTGTTATACTTCCACTACGTCGGCTGCAAAACCCTGTGCTGCATCGGCCCAGATTTTAACTTTGTCGGCTCAAAGTTAACTCTGTCCTCAACCGCCTCCCTGTAGCTTCTAGCATGAAACTTCAACATGTCACGATATCGTGACACCTTTGCCTGCCATACACCTTCTATAGCTTGCTGTAGCGATATCGCGACGCTTTTGCTTTTGTCTGCTTCCCTTGGCACTTCTGTCACGAAATCGTGACACTTTTGCCTTTCGTTGATGTCATCTCACTTCTGTCATGAAATCATGATGCTTTAGACTTCAAAGCCTTCTTCTCCGCTTCTGTCATGAAATCGTGACACCTTTGCCTCTTGCTGACGTCATCAGCAACTCTGTCATGAAATCATGATGCTTTAGACTTCAAAGCCTTCTTCTCAGCTTCTGTCATGAAATCATGACACCTTTGCCTCTTGTTGACGTCATCTACAACTTTGTCATGAAATCGTGACACTTCTTGCTTCTTCAACCTTTTCTCGGTTTGCACTAGCGAAAATGGAACATGTCATGAAATCGTGACGCTTTCGTTGCCTTAAGCTCTTTTCTGCCAATTTCTCGTGAAACTGGAACATGTCATGAAATCGTGACACTTTCATTGCCTTAAGCTCTTTTACCAACTGCTCGTGAAACTGGAACATGTCACGAAATCATGACGCTTTCTGCCTTAAGCTCTTTACCATCTGCTCGAAACTAGGAACATGTCACGAAATCATGATGCTTTTGCCAACTACAGGCTGCCAACTCAACCTGTCATGAAATCGTGACACTTTCTGCATCCGTACAACTTCTTTGAAACCTGTCATGAAATCGTGACGCTTTTGCCAACTGCAAGCTGCCAACTCAACCTGTCACGAAATCGTGACACTTTCTACAACTCAACCCTGCCAACTCAAACTTGTCACGAAATCGTGACACTTCCTGCAACTCAATGCTGCCAACTCAACTTGTCACAAAATCGTGACACTTCCTGCAACTCAACGCTGCCAACTCAACTTGTCATGAAATCGCGACAGTTTTGCCTGAACTTTCTCTCTCCTAAAACATGTCGCGAAATCGTGACAGTTTTTCCAGCCGCCTGCAAACTTTTTCTAACTTATCTTTTTCTTGATCTTTTGCAACTGGATTTTCTGGGAGACTTACTGACCAGTTGAAACCTTCATCAAAACACATACTTAGACATAAAAACAAATTGCTCCAAGAACTCCTTGACATCAAAAACAACAACTACCAAGAGCTCCTTGACATCAATGACAACAACTAAACTTAGGCAAAGGCAATGTACTCAAGGTACCCAAAATTGCCAACAATCTCCCCCTTTGTCATTGATGGCAACCCTTTACTAAAAACACATCTTAAAGAGCCAAAACTGAAATCAATCTCTTTGAAGTTTTGCTCCCCCTGACTTGAAGCTTTCCTCTTCACTTGAAACTCTCCCCCTTACTCATATCTCTCCCCCTTACTCAAAACTCTCCCCCTTTGTCATCAATGGCAAAGGGTCACCTTTGGGGCTTGGGACTAAAAATGAGTCTCTTAGCTTAGTCCCTCCCCCACTTCCTAAAGAGGTGATTTAAAATAGAGTTGGGAGTGAAACTCCCATTAGACACTCATCATCATCAGTGTCTACAATTTCTTTGCCGGGCCTTTTCTTGAGCTCTTTGTTAATGTTTCTATTCTTGGCACTTTTCTTGTTCTTGTTCTCATCTCTTTTCTTGTCCACACCTTGATCCTTGGACCTGTTTATACCACTATTTTTGTTCCTGTACCTTGGAAGATCAGCTCTGCATTTTCTGGCTGAGTGACCTGTATTGTTGCACTTGTAACAAACAACATTATTTCTTTCAGGCATAGTTGTTCTTTGAATTCGCCTGTTCTGACTAACCCGGTTCCTGTTATTTGAATTGCAAAAAATTGCCTTGTGCCCGAACTGATTACAAGAGTAGCAATACCCTTGAAATAAATTACGACTTCTGAAATTATTGTTAACCTTCTTCATTTGAGACATGCAATGTGCAGCCATGTGTCCAAACCTGTAACACGCAAAACATCTACCAAAAAATATTCTTTTAAACGATTTCTTGGGTCCCGAGAACTTCTGTTTCATATCCAAAAATCTATTTTCTATTTCTGCGGATTCATCACTCACAGACTCATGATCTGAAGTACTTTCTTCATCAGAACTTTCTTCTTTTTGAAATCTCTTGCTAGGTTCCCCAATCTGTTTCTTGTGCGGCTCAACAAAATCGAGACCTATTTTATCTGTTGGATTTCTTTGATTTTTGATGAGAGACTTAACCTTCTTGGAGCTATCCTAAAATCTGTAGAGTTTATCCTTGTAATCTTTATTTTCTTCTTTCAAAGAAACCATTTTCTGCTCTAACTCATTATACTCAAGAATCTTAGACTCTAACTCATCCTTGAGTTCCTGTGTTTTGGCTATAGAGAAGTCGAGACTTTCGATAAGATCGTCTCTCTCCATACAGCATTCATCTAACTTAACCTTGAGTCTATCATTCTTCTTTCTTTCCTTTTCCAAAACATTGAGAGCATTATTGAGTTCACATTCAAGATTCTCTATTTGATTGCACTTTGAATTATCAAGACCTTTTTCTGATTTCTTATTACTAGATGTGCTACCCTTTTCAAAAACCATACATGCATCTTCCTTATCATTTTTTGAAGCATCCTCATACATACTAGCAACCAATTCATTATTTGTGCAATCATCCTCAAGGTGCCCAAAATTTCCACATCTAAAGCATTTCATGACCGTGAATTTATGTTTCGGTTCTTCCTCTTTTTTTGAAATGAACAACATCTCATTTTCATTATCACTGGAAGAGCTTTCACTATCACTGCTAGAACACTTACTTACTTTGTCCAAATAGAAGCTCTTCTTGTTCTTGAGTGAATACCTCTTTTCTTGATTGTTGTGATCATCTTTGTTCTTTCTGTAATACCTGTGCTTTTCAGAATCCTTGCTTTTGACATCCTGTAAATTTTCATCACTTTCATCTTTGGAAACATTACAGTCAGTAGCATAATGACCATACTTTCCACAGTTGAAACATCTTATATTTTTCTTGCTTTTGTGCTTTCTAGAGAATTTGCCTTTCTTGTTGTAATATGCTTCTTCCTCACTAGAAGACTCATCACTTTCTTGAATCTGTTTGCCTTTTGATTTCTTGGTAGCTTTGAAAGCTGCCTCTTTCTTTATATCGACATTCACTTGAGTTCTCAGCTCAAAAGCTGCAAGAATACTATGGAGCTCATCCTTTTTCAACTTATCTAAATCTTTGGCTTCCTCAATAGCAGAAATCTTTTCACTAAATCTATTAGGAAGAGATCTTAAAATCTTATCACACACATCATTTTCAGCAAGTTCAAGACCTAAGTCTTTCATGGAGTTCACAATCTCATCCATCCGAAGCATGTAGTCACTAATATTTTCATCGTCATTCATCTTGAGTTGTTCAAACATACCTTTAAAATGTCTCAATTTGGCCTTTCGCACATTTGCATCACCTGTATGAACAACCTGCAATTGTTTCCACATTTCACTGGCTGTCTTGCGGTGAATAACTTTGGTAAGATCAGCCTTCTATAAACCCTTCAGAATTGCATTCATGGCTTTTGAGTTGTTGTGATGTAGGAGCCTGTCTTCTTTTGTATAAGGACCATTTACAGGAATGGTGTACCCATCTTCAATAACTTCCCATACCTCATTACCAAGAGCCATAAGATAGACTTTCATTCTTGCACTCCACAGACCAAAATCTGATCCATCCAGAATAGGTGCTGCATTGCCACCTGAAAAATCCATTGTGTTCTTAACCAGTTCTTCCTTTCGGCTGTAAAACCTTTTCGAAGGAACCTGCTCTGATACCAATTGAAGAACACAAGCTTATACTGAGAGGGGGGGTGAACAGTATAAGACCACTTTTAACTTTATCTATCAATACAGCTTTCAAACCATTAACATGCAGAATAAAGATAGCAATAATAACAGTAGTAAAACAATGCACAAAATGCAATCCACAAAGAGACACAACAATTTACGTGGTTCACCCAAGGTGGGCTACTCCACGGATAAAACTTTTCTTCTAAAAGTTGTATCAAAGTCCTCTGGGAATCCTTCCCGATTACAATGTTTATGAGCCTCAGCTCAAAGGAGACACCTTCCCCTAATTCTGCTTTGGTTGGTGATCCTCTAGAAGACCTCTACCTCCTCTGCCCTTAGCAAGTGGAATTCTATCCACAGAAGACACTTGTCTTCCCTGCTCTGGTTGGAGATCTCTGTCCTCAATTCTGTCACAGCAAAGCTGGTCCTCTTCTCTGCACCAAACACAGTCCTTCGATCTGGCACAATACTGTTCCTCTTCCTCTATTCTTTTTTTGCACTTGGTTGAAACCAATATTTTATTGTCTATGCAAATACTGCAGTTCTCGATCAGAAACACAGTAGCACAGATTTCACGTATTCTACGTATACACAACAATACAGTCTTCGCAAAATACAGCAACACTATCTTCGCAAATACAGCAGCACTTCCTTTTCACTTTTTGTCTAAGTCACGATAGCACTGTCTTCGCAACCTCTGTCTAAACACAGCAGACGCTCAGGCTTCTACTTATGCACTTCTACGATCGATCTTCTCCCCGCACTCTCTCTGCACAATTCACACTTCGAACGCACACTTAATCGATGCCCAAACTATCCAAACATCCCTCCTTTTATAGAGTAAGATCCATGGTCATTACATCCAAACTTAGTCGGCTGTAATACTTCCACTGCGTCGACTGCAAAACCCTGTGCTATGACGGCCCAGATTTTAACTTTGTCGGCTCAAAGTTAACTCTGTCCTCAACCGCCTCCCTATAGCTTCTAGCGCGAAACTTCAACATGTCACGATATCGCGACACCTTTGCCTATCGTACACCTTCTATAGCTTGTTGTAGCGATATCGCGATGCTTTTGCTTTTGTCTGCTTCCCTTGGCACTTCTATCATGAAATCATGACACTTTTGCCTTTCGCTGATGTCATCTCACTTCTGTCATGAAATCGTGACGCTTTAGACTTCAAAGCCTTCTTCTCCGCTTCTGTCATGAAATCGTGACACCTTTGCCTCTTGTTGACGTCATCAGCAACTCTGTCATGAAATCATGACGCTTTAGACTTCAAAGCCTTCTTCTCAGCTTCTATCATGAAATCGTGACACCTTTGCCTCTTGTTGACGTCATCTGCAACTTTGTCGCGAAATCGTGACACTTCTTGCTTCTTCAACCTTTTCTCGGTTTGCACTAGCGAAAATGGAACATGTCACGAAATCGCGACGCTTTCGCTGCCTTAAGCTCTTTTCTGCCAACTGCTCATGAAACTGGAGCATGTCACGAAATCGTGACACTTTCGCTGCCTTAAGCTCTTTTCTGCCAACTGCTCATGAAACTGGAACATGTCACGAAATCGCGACGCTTTCTGCCTTAAGCTCTTTTCTACCAACTGCTCATGAAACTGGAACATGTCACGAAATCGTGACGCTTTTGCCAACTACAGGCTGCCAACTCAACCTGTCATGAAATCGTGACACTTTCTGCATCCGTACAACTTCTTTGAAACCTGTCAAAATCGTGACGCTTTTGCCAACTACAAGCTGCCAACTCAACCTGTCATGAAATCGTGACACTTTCTGCAACTCAACCCTGCCAACTCAAACTTGTCGCGAAATCGCGACACTTCCTGCAACTCAACGCTGCCAACTCAACTTGTCGCGAAATCGTGACACTTCTTGCAACTCAACACTGCCAACTCAACTTGTCACGAAATCACGACAGTTTTGCCTAAACTTTCTCTCTCCTAAAACATGTCACGAAATCGCGACAGTTTTTCCAGCCGCCTGCGAACTTTTTCTAACTTATCTTTTTCTTGATCTTTTGCAACTGGGCTACTCTGATTTTCTGGGAGACTTACTGACCAGTTGAAACCTTCATCAAAACACATACTTAGACATAAAAACAAATTGCTCCAAGAACTCCTTGACATCAAAAACAACAACTACCAAGAGCTCCTTGACATCAATGACAACAACTAAACTTAGGCAAAGGCAATGTACTCAAGGTACCCAAAATTGCCAACAATTCCGTTAATTGTCTTACCCATAAGATCTAATGACATTTTTGTCTCCTGAATAAGCAAAAAGTCTGTTTTATAGTTTTCTAAGAGTCTTCGAACAACATATTTATGTGTTCTACTGTTTAAACCCCTAACATTTCATGATTGTATAATCATTAGTTACCTTGAGAGCAATAAGAATCTATTGGTCTCACCGATCCTCCAGTGATCAGTTTGTCTCCTTGATTTTCTAGCAATTACTTATTTGACTTTCTACCCACTCCTTGAGAGTTGCCATTCTTTGATCTCTTTTCCACCTGAGTTATCCCTAAAGTTGGCCTTTCTCTGTTCTTTTCTACTATTCCCATGCTGACATCCTTGATCATTGGCTGCTCTTGGTTATGAACTATCAATGCCCCAACACTCTCAGACTGCGGTAAACCACTATGATCAATTACCTGCTCTATGATGGGGGGAGAATAAAGAGAAGCTTGAATGTGAATGTTATTGTTTTCACTATTACCATCCATGCCTTCCATGAATTGTTCCTCTTGGTCCACCAGTGTCTTGAAAATTTCATACCTATTGGCAGGTTTGAGGTGGGTTTGCTCCTTCCCATATTTTTTCTTTTGCATTTTCCTTCTTTTAGGTTGTTCAAAACCATCTCTTTGAGATTAATTTCCTTGGGAGGTATTGGATTGTTCTTTTTTTATTGCTGCCTTACCCTCCTTAGGAAGATTTGACATTCCTAGAGGAGCCTCCATTTTTGTGGTCATATTATTTGGGAAAAATCAGGCCAAATGACCGTGTTTGTGGCAAAATCTGCATCTAAAGGGCAGAGCCTCATAATACAATAGTTGAATCCATGATAGACCTGAAAGTTCAAGTTCCACCTTTGTCGGGAGAGGCTGGCTAAGATCCATTTCCACACATATTCTTGTGTAAACAACTGTGTTCCCTTCTATTGTGTCTTTGGAGACACCCAAATGTCTTCCAAGGGAATTACCGATCATCTCCAAAACCTGCTCACTCCAAAACTCCATTGGAAGTGCATATAGACGGATCTAGACCGGGACAACAGTGGGTTCAATTCAGGGATCAAATCCCACTCTCCAGGGTTGAACAAATAAACTTGCCGGACCATAATTCCTCTTCACTGATTCGAAAGCCCTGTTTCTATCAGCTAGAGAAGAAAAACTAGCAATAAAATACCCATTGCTAATAAACCACAAAGAGTACTCACCATGAGGCTCCCAGTTTTGCTGGACCCAGGAGTGCAAAAATTCAAGGTAGGGCAAATACCCATGAATTTGCAGATCAAGTCGTGATTGGCTCTGTATAAGACTATTTCTTTGACCATCTTTGGCTCAATGACAATATTGGGCCATGAATCAGACTATGGCAGGCATCCATTGATTCGATGCACTGTTGATCTGTTTCTCGCAGTCGTAAATATCATTTTAAAGGCAGATCTTTGAGATTCGTCTGTCTTGTATGGAGATTTATCTTTTAGCATATCTGCATAAGAGCTATTCCTCCCTAAGAGAGGATCCGAAGAAGTCCCCATTGGACCCTCCTGGAGCAGCAATCTTGCCTTCAGATCCACAATACCCAAAAATCTCTACAAAAACCCAACCGATGCCCTAGATTTTCCTTAGCTTCAGAAACCCTAGTTCATCACTTCCCGCCTCAGACCTCCAATCGATCCTTAGAAAGATTGCTTATTGGATCGTGAGTTGTATATTGTTGGGGGAGAACATAATTACAATTTCATATCCTTTGAGAAATAGGTATGGTAATCCTAAATCTACTTCTATTGTTAAAAAGGAACTTTAATGCTTTAAAATCAATTCTATTATTTTAAATGAAACCCTTTTATCCTTTAAAATAAATCATCAATTATTTTCAAACGAAGTTATTTTATCATTTGATATAATTAAACCACTATTTATCAATGAAGCTCTATATTCATTAAAATAATTAAACTATTATTTATAATAAAGCTCTATTATCATTAAAATAATTAGACTATTGGAAATAATGTGATGATGGTGACTTCACGGTCAAATCTGTCTACCTCCTGATTGATCAACCCATTGATTGTGACATCCCCATTAAGTCCATTTGGCTTAAAAACCTTATCCCCAAAATTGATTTCTTTTCCTAGTTATCTTCCCAAAATAAAATATTAACTTTGGATAACCTCATAAACTATGGGCTCCAACTTCCTAATCAATGTTATCTCTGTATGTCTGAGTGGGAATCAGTAAGTCATATCTTTCTTGAGTGTTCTTTCACTGACTCGGTTATGAGCTCAATATTTACCATCTTCAACATCGCTTGGACCCACACCTACACTTTGATTGACCTTTTTAAACAATGACCCAACCCCTTAAATAACCCCAAAGTTAAATCTCAATGGTAAATGTACCTCCATCATTTTTGCGATAAATTTGTCTTGAGCATAACAATCATGATTTCTCAGATTCCTCTAGGGATCCCTCCTTGATTTTCGATAGGATCCTCAACTTCACCACTAAAAATACTTCATTGTGCCTATGCTTTAGACCCCCAAGCCTTGAGATTGAAGCCTTCATTGCCTCCTTTCTCCACCTCTCTATGGACCCCATTATCTTGCCCGTGCACCCTAACTCCAGAGCTAACTCAAAATGGACCCCACCCCTAGAAGGTTAGCTTAAGATAAACTTTGATGGCTCTTCTAGAGGTAATCCTGGGGCAACTAGTGGAGGAGGAATTATCAAAAACCACAAAGGAGACATAATTCTTACCTATGCTGAGAATCTTGGCACCCTTACCGACCATGCTCTGAAATCCAAAGCTCTCTATCAAGGATTATTAATCACAAGTGATCTTCAATGCAAGTTAGTGGTTGAAGGAGACTCACTAAACATTATCATATATTCCATAACTAACAAGAACTCTAGATAGATGGTTAGAAACATTTTTTCTAAAGTCGAGGGCTCCTTATTATTCATCTTGAGACTATTGTGCAGTATGTATTTAGAGAAGCCAATGAAGTTACAAATTTGTTTGCCAATCTGGGTCACTCTCAAAGGTCCCTCAATGTATGGTATAATTATTTCCCTATATATATAATTGAAATTATATCTCAGGATCATCTTGGTCATCCTTGATCCCCAAACCTCATCTTGGGTGTCAGGCCCTTTTTCTGGTGTCACTATCCACATGTCACCACCTTCATTACCCATGTATCACCATTTCTAGTTTATCCTTATTTTACTCTCTATACCCTTCCCCTTGTTGGTCCACATGTACCCTATACACCCCTACCCCTACCTCCCTCTATCCTCATTCATCATCCATCATAAACCATTTTTACTACTTGTGTCAACTCCCAATATTTGTCTCGTCCTAGGTTCCAGATCTATGATGCCTTATCACACCTCAATCATGTGAATTAATGCTCATGAACTTAGTCCTTGGGCCCTATCCAACCAACACTCTGTAAAATTTAGAATCATGTCTTTTCACATGTACTTTTCTAATATTAAGTATGATTCCAATAGCATCCATATTTGTGCCACCTTTAGAAATCACTGTGAAGATATCAACCTAGACATTACAACTTCCCATACCATGATTATCCACCATATTTATGAAAACCACCACTTCATCATTGTTTATTCCCATTCAGTACTAGATCATTATTTATGGGCATGCATCCCATGAAACACTACCCTCCATTCCACATATTACTTCAGTGCACTTTGAATCTCAGCCTCTTTGACATGTGTGCTGGTTGGATTTTTAATTAAGCCTTGTTCAAAAAATTTCTATTTCAATCAACATCACTCACATATTGTGCATCCTAAGTAAAAATCCCTCAATGGAATTCCCCCAATGGAAATTCTCAAACCCTAAACCTTGAACCTTGATCCCGTGGTCGAGGATATGCTCCACAATTGCTTTCTTTTCTTGAGAAAATTCACCAGTAATGAGGATATTACCAATGCTATCGTTAGTACCTGGGAGGATGGTCATGTCTCCATTCATGGCCTTGAGTTTACCATTGATGTGCAACTGCTAGCAGAGGTGATGGACCTTCTCACATATAGGAGAAGTATTTATAGAGATAAATATTTTATGGCAGCAAAGCTCAAGTTCTTCATAAAAAAAGGTAAGTATCTCCTTAACACTGATGAGGTAGTTGAAATAACCAAGCTCCTTGGTCCTTGGGACCGAGTAATGATTCCCATACTTCAATTTTTTACTATTGAAAAAATTGACTCAAATCTATGAAGCTTGAATAATTTAGAGGTAATAAAAAATCAACATCCCTGATTACCTTTTTAGATCCATTAAACTATTCATCATAAATGTTCACACTGGGAAAGCCCACTATACTATCCACCAAGGCCTGCACTACATCCTTTACAAGCACACCCTCGATGCTTTTTCTAGAATATATTTCATTACTGTTACCCCCTCCTCCCTTGCCTCCTCCATCTCCCTTGCCCCCTTCGCTCCCCTTACCCTTCTCAATCCCTCCCACCATGCCTACCCTAGCCCTTTTCAATATAACCCTAACCCCTCTCAGTATACCCCTATTCCTTATCAACCCATACCCTAACCCCCCACTGTTTACCCCTTTGATCTCCTTCTCTTTTCCTCCCATATAACCCATCCATACCAAGTTTTTCAGTAGCTCCAATAGAAAAATCCACATCTAGGAGGTCCCAACGATGACTTGAACCATAATTTCCCCTCCCTTACTGCTCCTTTGATTAAAATCAAGGTCTTGGAATATTATGAGCATAATATGAGAGCAGTGAAGCATTCTACATCCAAAATTTCTCCAAAATCCTAACACTTCCCACATGTGTGTCTCTCAAAAACTAAAAAAACTCAAATCTAACTTAGCTTCCCCTACTAAAATGAGCAAGCTGGATAAAAAAATTGACTCTTCTCTAGCTAAAACTAACAAAGTGACAAAACCTTTTGCTCGGGTGGAGATGAAGATAGATGACATTGGAACTTCAAGATTGATAAATATTACCAGTGATAAGGGTGATCTTTGCAATCCACTTCTCAGTCACATATCCATCTCTACAACCACCCTCTCTACGACTGCTAAAATTGTTAAGTCATAGTCGACCATCCTCCAATAGGTGGTGAATGACCTTGGTGCCACCCATGCACAACTAAATATCATATTCAAGGATGTAGAGGAGATCCACACCACCCCTGATGGAAATTGAATTCTTGGCCCCAAATGTGGGGTCCCCCCTCAGGATGGGCTTGACCTCTGGGATGGGATCATCCCTTCTTACTACAGGTTCTCTATTTTTTTTTTTTGGATTTCTCATAATTTTTGGTAGATTTTATTGTGTTGGATTTTAAGCCTGATGTAATTCAATTTAACTTTGGATGTATTAAGGTTTTGAGTTCCCTTCCAAAACCCTTACATTAATGCAAATTTTCTTTACCGACCACAAAAAAAAATTAATTAGACTATTATTTATAATGAAGCTCTACTATCATTAAAATAATTAAACTATTATTTATAATGAAGATCTATTATCATTAAAAATAATTAAATTATGTTCCAAGGAGGACAATGCAATGGTTCAAGCCTTGGCTCTTCTTATAGAGGTCCAAAGGTTCAAATCACGATGTGGTCCAGTGTGTGAGGAGGTTGGTGTGTAGTGGTTGTGTGTTAAATTTCATATTGATAAGCATAGGTCTCAACTTTACGAGGGGTCATGGTTGGGAGGAGACTTCTTAGTCCTATGCATTGGTCGTAGAGGTTTCTCACACTAACCAAATCTTAAAAAAAAACTATTATTTATAATGAAGCTCTATTATCATTAAAATAATTATTTTTATTTTCTCTTTAATTTAATAATTAACTTTCTCCTTTATTTAATAAAATATTTATTAAACAAGAAATTTTCAATTCTTCTAAAGCAACTAAGTTCCTTTGGACTATGCTAGAATTCATTTAAATCTACCAAATTAATCTCTGGAAAGACTTTTGAAACCAACAATGAAAGTGCAATCAAAATATGTTTACATAGAGACCTAGCCAATATTGCAGTCAATGATTAAGCTTAGCTGAACAATCAACATAGTCTAAAAGTAACTACTCGGTCTAACACTTAACATAATACAAAAATAACTAACCATAAGGTAACCCAAAATAACACACAATACAAGGAAGAAACTACCACACACCAAGAAGGAACACACGATCCAAGGTGGATTGAGTGTTTTCCATGAGGTATGGCCAAGTGCCTAGGTGCTTGGATACCTATCTCTAGGAGTGAATCACCATAAACCATGTTTTCATCCCCACACACACATGGTGTGGGATAAATACAGAAGAAGAAAATTAAGCCCGAGCATGTGATATGCATCATTGGCACCATGTCATGCCAAACCTCATCGAAGTATAATGTATAAACCCTACCAAGACCCAAAAAGAGGTTTCTATGCCAAGGGTCTTCAATAAAAACTCACACACAAGGGTTTCCATATGCTAAAACTACTATCTACTGAGTTTAGATAAAGAATTTAGAGGGGGGTTAACCCACTTATAACTGCACTCTCTTGTAGGTATAAACAAACAACACAAATCCTCTAATGCCTAACAAATATCCACACACACAAAAATATCAAGAAAAGGTAAAAGAAGGTGTTTGCAATAATAAAAATACATCCAAAATCATAGATTATATTTCAATACGTGGATAGCTAGAATTTGTGAATATTCACCACTATGCATAACCCTTCCTAGTAATTTGTTTGAATGTCATCCTTGAGATTCAGGTTAGCTATGATGATATTCCCCTTACTACTTAGATTTGAATATAAAATGAATAATAGAAGAGCTCGACATAGAGGTAAGAGAACCAACATCCTCTAGATGTAACCACACTAGCAAGTTTAAGATAAATATTTTTTATTTAACAAGATACAATAAAACAAAGCAATAGCTCATAGACCAACCTCAGACTTCATAGTCATTGGTTATCTGAGTGTCTAGTTCATTGTTTTCAATATCTCCAGCTCTAGTTTCTCCTTTTCCTTCTCCAATAATATTCATCATCCTCTTGCTCCTCCTTAGCACATATGTATCTCCCTTATCTCTGAACAGGCTTCTCAACACCTCCTTCTGACAAGGTCATCCCATCTAAACTTCTTGCTATAAATTCTCACCTATCTCTTTAAGCTTTAGCAAATATTTATTTTTTTAATCATTTTTCCCTTGGAATGAAATTTCTACTTTAATGCAAAGTCTATGGATAGCTCTAATGGGAGTCTTGCTCAGAAAGTCTCTCAAATTATTTATTTAAAGATATCTTACCTTTTATTAAAATATCTCATATGAGATTTTATTATTCCCTTAATAAAATATCTATTTAATAATGAAATACTTATATTATTAAAAAGGAATTTTAATGCTTTAAAAGCAATTCTATTATTTTAAATGAAATCCTTTTATCCTTTAAAATAAATCATCAATTATTTTCAAATGAAGTTCTTTTATCATTTGATATAATTAAACCACTATTTATAAATGAAGCTCTATATTTATTAAAATAATTAAACTATTATTTATAATGAAGCTCTATTATCATTAAAATAATTAAACTATTATTTATAATGAAGCTCTATTATCATTAAAATAATTAAACTATTATTTATAATGAAGCTCTATTATCATTAAAATAATTAAACTATTATTGTTATTTATGATGAAACTCTATTATCATTAAAAATAATTAAACAATTATTTATAATGAAGCTCTATTATCATTAAAAATAATTAAACTATTATTTATAATGAAGCTCTATTATCATTAAAATAATTATTTTCCTTTTTTTTATAGAATAAAAAGTTTTCTCATCGAATACTAACATCATGTTGTTCTTTTGAAAGTTTTAAGCAAAACAAGGAGTTTTCAAAGGCAATCAACTTATGCATGCTTTCCAAACCATTGATGCAGATAATGATGAAGTAAAAGACAATCAAACATATGCAACAAACAAAGAGAGAATATTTCCATCGACCTAGTCACCTTTCTCAACCCTAGAATTTATGATAGCTACTAGGTTATCAACTTGAGGCTCAAGGTGGCTAGTTATTGATGATTATATCTGACCAATAATGCATGCATATATCAAGGTATCTATCCATGTTACCCTCAAGTTACCTTGGTCATCATTTTCCCAACCTCAATTACCCACAATTGTGGTGGATGATTCTACCTCTTCCATCCATGAGTGTACCTGATCCTGCATATTTGGCAATATGTCAGTAGTATCATGCTATTCCAAATTAACTAAACATTGCATAGTTGGTTCAATTGATCGAACTAGGTATTAAAACATCATAAATTAATACATTGTTTCTTTGTGCCAAAAAGCCCACCAAGGAGGGTCCTAACATTTATTTTGGGAATTAATAATTTTTTAATTTTATTTGAGGACTATATCCCTGAATTCAAATGAATGAGGTCAAATTATTTTGCTACGGATTCATTCGAGTCTTTCATGATAGACTCAATGGAATTCTTAATCATGAATCCACTTTTCATCAAGCATTTATAGCTAACTTAGATGAACATGGTAATATTCATTACCTATTGTTGTTTATAGGGTGTTGTATCGGTCAAAGTTTAAACATTGGTCTGATAGGCCCACTACATGTGACATACTTGAAAGTGCTAATTCTATCATAATTTTCTACAATTTTCTTAATGTTTCAAAGAAGAGTTTTTCCAAAGCTTCATATTGGCCATTACCTTAAGGGTAGTAGGGCATGGACCACTTATGCTAAATTTTATGCTTAGCACATTGTTTAATGATATTTTTATTTTTGAAAAAAATGTCACTGCCTAAAATTATTACCAAAGGAATGTCATAATAGGATATGATTTGATTCAGGGTAAATTTAGAAACTCATACACTAGCACAAGACGATAGAGGCATGGCCTCGATCCATTTGGTAAAATATTTGGTTGTTGTGATGATGAACTTGTGACCATCATATGAGGTAGGATTTATTATTCGTTTAATATCTACATACCATGTAGAAAATGACCAAGTACAAGTTAAGGACTATAGCTCTCAAGATGGAGCATGGATAATATTGTCATGTTTTAAATAATTATCACACATACAAATGTAATCACAAGAATAATTTTCCATAAAAGGCCAATAATATCCTACTCTAAGGAGACTTTTGGCCATGGTTTTTCTATTGAAATGACCACCACATATACCATCATAGACTTCTTGAATCGAGTGCTTAGTCTGTTATATATTAAGGAAATATAGGAGGATACCATCAAAATATTGCTTGTATAATACACCACCCAAGATAAAAAAGCAACAAGTATGTTACCTAATATTTTTTTTTCATTGTGATTAAGACCTTTAGGCAATATGTTATTCTTAAGAAATATGTATATGTATTTGTTCAAAGGGTCTATAAGGATTGTTGATTTAATAACAAATAGTGGTTTGTGGCCTAATTTTTTGAATGATGATAGTGGTTTTATCATCCTCTAATTCTAGGAGAATGAGAGAATCTATAATTACCATTGCATTAACATGATGATTATCAAACCTAGGAATGGTAGAAATGGTAACCTTATCAAAGGTAGCTACCAAATGGTTGATAATATATTTATAATGTTTTAACTTATCATCCTTGGTCTGATAAGTTGCTTTCATAGGACTAATGATGAGTTGGAATTTTCTAAAAGTAGATAGGATTGTGAATTTGAGATATTGGGCAGTGTGGAGTCCAAGGATTAGAGCTTCATATTCTCTGATATTGTTTGTGCATGAAAATTATAGTTTAAATGATAATGGAATAATAGTTTAGTTTGAAAAAACAAGGAATACTTCTACCCTAGAATCCTTGACATATATAGTTTCATCAAAGTAAAGGGACTAGGAATTGGATTGCTTGATATCTAGATTATATATAGTTTCATCAAGACAATTGATTTCTATGGGTTGCTATGCTTCTAATGATGTTGCCATTAAAATGTTAGCTATGAATTGTTCTTTTATAGATTTTTTATTTATGAATTTGAGGTTAAAATCATTGAGGGCAATCACCCACTTAATAGTGTGGCTCAAAAGGTAGGATTTCGATATGAGGTATATTAGATGATCTATGAAAGATATCATAATGGTATTTTGATTAAGAATGTAATGCCTTAATTTTGAGAGATGAAGCATATTGCTAGACAATTTTTTTCCAAAGGTGCATAGTGGGTTTCATAACTTACTAGTGTTTTGTTGATGTAGTAGATTGTCCTTTATTTATGTTGGTCATCATATTGGGCCAAAATGGATCCTAGGAAATACATAATTGCAATGATGTATAACAACAAATAATTAAGAGGGTTTAGAGAGAAAATTTCTGGTGAAGATAAAATATATGTTTTTAGGGTGTCAAAATCCTTTTGATAATATCTTAGTAAAAGGTTTGCATTTATCAATGAGTTGAGAGATGAATCATCTAATAGATTGTAATTCTCCTTGAGTACTATGGAGTTCTATTAGTATCTTAGGTCGAGGTATGTTTGTAATGTTAGAAATATTTGTTGGATCAAATTTTATTCCTCGATGGAAAACAATGAATCCTATCAATTTTTTGGATGTGACTTTAAAGACCTATTTAAAGGGTTTAATGTAAGCTCTATATTGCCTCAAATAATTCAAAATTATCTTAAATATTTAATATGATATTATCATTTTATGCAATGGCCAAGGATATCATCAACATAATATTTTATAGTGTCATGCGTCATGTCATGAAAATAATATATATCATAACTCATTGGTAAGTTGCACTAGTTTTCTTTAGACTAGAAGGAATGACCTACCAATAAAGTATCCCCAATGGGATGGTGAAATATGTCATGGATTGATCATCTGATACTGTCCTAATATAATTATATTAAAATAACCCATCCGTAAGGGAAAACATTCTATATTTGGTAGAAAAAACAACAATCATATCATTATTGGAGAGAGGTAAATTATCTTTAGGACACACTTTATTAATATCCCTAAAATCAATACAAATGTGAATGTTTCCTTGCATTTTAGTGGCATATAATATATTAGATATCAATTTAGTTTAGTCGATGGGTTTTGACAAATTTTACTATTGGAAGCTTTTAAAGTTCCTCTTTGATAAGTAAGGCCACCTTAGGGAGCATTTTTATTAGTCTTTACTTTACTAGCTTTACATTTAGTCAAACATTAAAGTGATATATACCAAGAAAAGTATCTATCGTATCATGTCTACATAAGATCATACAAATACATAAAAAAACTTAGTCAAGATATTTGTATATGTTAAAATTTTTTTAGGAGTCATGAATGTTAGTAATACACTATTATTCTCATCGAATAATTATATAGGATTTCAAAATATATCAAATACAAATCTCACACAATAACAATAACAATATCACTAAAATATTATTGAAAATATATCTACTATAAGAAATGCATAAATGCAATGCTTGTTTGATTACATATTATAAATATTTATCTTCAATATATATATATATATATATATATATATATATATATATATATATATATATATATATATGAGACTCTTCATATTCATATGATTATTGAAATTTACACTTACATAAAATCTTCATCTCATCATACTCACGAGAGATCTAACTCTTCATATTTATCAAATACATAATAATAAATCTCACATATTTACATAAAGATAAATTCTATCATGATTTCTCATAACTCCTCACTTCTAAACATGATAATTCACTCACATAACTCAAACTTACTAACTTGACACCTCAAACACATAAGTCCACACATATTTACATGATACATAACTCAAACTTAATAACATAAAACATTCTATAGACTTAAATATTAAATACACCCTAGACTAAACTATTTAAAAGGCCCTTGTATTAATATTATAAGGTACCAAATAATTTAATACCTCCAAAAACCACCATATTATGTTATTTGGTATGAAGGCATTTTTCCTACATTTTGACTTATTTTTATTTGTTTTTCTTTCGGATGAGTTGTTGAAGAAGTTCATATACTTTTTTTTGGCTATATCTAGAATTAGAAAAACATTTCCAAATGAATACATGTAATGCTATCCTTATTATATTTTTTTTCCCATTTGTACATGCTTATCCATCCATAATCTATATTCATATTATTATTTCCTTTTTACCAATAATATTTTTGAAAATGATTTTTACATCCACAAATTTCACAACAATGAAGATCCCAACATCTTTCTATATTGTGCCCATACCTACCATAGTGTCCACATTTATTACCTGATTGTTTGAGATATTATTTTTTACCTTTACAATATTATTTTACCAAAAAATATAGAATTTTTTCCACTATATCTTGTCAATAGTTCTATACCAATATCTTTGTCACTATTATTAATATCATTACGATGTATATTATCATATATACTTTTTGTAAATTGTCTTTAAAAACAATGTTAAAATACCTTGTGTCATATGCAATTTCTATTTTTATAACAAGTTATCTTATATTCGTCATCATGGGTCCCAAATCATAAGTATCACAACTTTCATAGGTCTTTCTAGACTTCAAATCACAATTCTAATTTTTCTTTTGATTGATATCACACGTGTCACAACATGAATTTCTCATCATGTGTATTACATCTATGCTATGTCAAATTACATATGTATTTTGAAGTAGGTCACTAGTTTCATAATACATACTTGCTATCATATACCTCATATCATTTGTGTTCATTTGTGTTATAGAATACATATTTAATAGTAGAGTAGTTTTTCAGATATTTAATCATTTATTCTTGTCTTCTATACCTGTCCCTAAGGACTAAATTGGAGAGTAATGTCACATACATTATATTTACTATATCAATATGAAATATAACATATTTAGAGTTCTTATTTGCTTCAGTAAGTTTCAACTTATATAATTACCCAATGTTAAAAAAATCATGTTTAGCTTTTCTAAAAATTGATTGTAAGTTTCTCTTTAATTTTATTGATATACCTTTTTCTTCTTCAACATTTCCTATTATACATCTTGTGTAAAGTTTTAGTTATTTGAACATATCCTTAATTTCTTCTAGTGAATCATATTGTGTGTCTACTTTTTTTTTTTTCTCTCTTTGATTGTCATGTTCTCCTACTCTTTCAATAATAAATATCTAGCTCTTTTGTTCACACTTGTTTCTTCAAAATTATTTTCCTTTGATGTAGAATTCCTTATTACTCACAAATTAAGTTTTTCTTAATTGTTATTCACTTTCATTTCTTCTCTTATTTTCTTCAATTGTCAATTTCAAATTTAATATTATGCATCAATTTTTCTTTAATCATTCTTCATTGATTTTTTTTCTTCTTCTTCTTCAATCATTTTCTTCAATAATTAATTTATTTCTTCAATTAAATTTTCAATATTCAATTTATTTTTCACCTCAATCCTTCATTTATTTAATATTTTTTCTTTTCTTCAAAATATTATTTTTCTTCAATCTTCAATTGTACTATTATTCATTTTTCTTCTTTTAATTAATCCATTTTTTTAATTTAATTTTTTTTCTTCAAATGCTTCTCTAATTTTCTTTATTCAAATAATATTCTTTTTCCTTAATTAATTATCTTCTTATAATTCCCTCCAATCATTCTTCTTCATTTTTTAATATTTCATTAATTAATTATCCTTCTTTAATCTCTTCTCAAGTTTTTATTAATTTCTTTTCATAACTCTTAATAAATTTCTTTCAATTCTTTTCTTCAATTAATAATCATTTTCAATTCAAATTGTTAAACTTTGGTTATATGGGGAGTTAGTTTTTTCATGTATTTGAATCCTAACTTTTTAAAAGTTAGTGAGAAGACTTGTGGCGGTTCCGGGTTTTTTGAAATGGGGTGTGCTCAATCCCACCCAACCCTTTTTTTGTATGAAAGATATTTTAAGCTAATACAAGATCTTTTCCATTCAAAAAATATCAATCTTCTTTTTTAATTTTCCTAATTTAATTCTTTACCTTTTATGAAATTCATTTTCTCAATTACTTTTCCTTTTAAAAATGATAACCTTTCTAGATTTTAATAATTGTGTGCATAGTCATACAAAATAATAAAATTGAAGATGAATACGTTCAACCGTTCTCAGGTTTCCTATCAGCCATTAGAGTCGTAGATATCTCCACAAAAAAAAATATAATCAGGAATATTAACACTGACTACCACTATCACAACAACGTGACACCATAGTACGTGCAGGATCAGATGTAGAAGGAGATTGAGTTTTTGGAAGGACAATACAATTTGATGTAGAAGGAGATTGAGTTTTTAGAAGGATAATACAATTCAAATTTAGAAAGCCTCAAGTACGAAGGATTAGGTTTTTTTCCTAAGAAAACATTTCATCTTTTATGAGTCATATCTTCACAAAGATTTATTTAATTGAACTAATTTTTGGACCAATTTGTGCATAATTTGAATACCTTAAAAATTAGTGGCCATACACAAAAATATGAGAAATATTAAAGGAGGTACAACCTTTTGAAATCACCCGTTTGGAACAAGAGTTCCAAGGGAGTGATGATCTTTTATGTCATGAAGAAATTTCAAATATTTGTCAGCTAGGGTTTGAACGATGGGAAGAGCAATGAAGGGCTAGGACTTCAGTGAGGCAAGATAATTTATCTAGACAAATAATTTTTTAGGTAAGTTTTTTTTTTCCTTTCTTTATCTTAGAATTTGTGCATGAAAATTTTATAAAGTTTTTATCAAATATTATATTTTCTATAGTACATTCACATAAATTTCAATAGATTTTGAGTTTTAGTTTCCTTTCTATTGACCATTTTATAGTTAAATTCTTAGAATAATTTCTAGTGGTAGAGGTTAGTGAGCACACCTTAGAGAGATCCTCATTGCTCCAAGATAGGGTAGGTTTTGCTAAATTTAATGGGTATTGGCCAGGGGCTTTAACCTTGAGAAAATTGATTGATAGAAGTTGGAATTCTCCAAGGGTGATTCTATCATTTCTTTCCAAATGTTTCTTCCTAGAATTATTTTGGTTCTAGGGAATACAAATAAAGAATTCTAAAAGGGGTCATTGGTTTATGGGAAGAACATGACTCTTCCTTATCTAATGGTATGAATAATTTTCACCTACAAATATAAATCTATCCCTAGTTCCAGTTTGGATTAGGATGTTTGGATTTGCCCATTTAATTTTGGAAAATAGATACCTTCAAGGAAATAGGAAACACTCTAGGAGAACCCCAGGATATTTTAAATAAAATAAAAAATATATTTTTGGCTATTTATGCTTGAATATTGATCATGATTGATATAATTAAAGTTTTACCAGAATTAATCATTCTTAAGTATGGGGATAAGATGTGGATCCAAAAAATAGTGTGTGAAAAATATCTTTTATATGTAGAAGATGTCATGAGGTTGGGCATATTGAGATATCATGCCCTAAGAAGAGCCCAAAAGAATAATTTATAAAAAAATACAAGAAAAATATACAAATGGTTATGGATGAAGATGGTTTTCAACTTCCAAAAAATAGATATAGAAAAAGAAAATAAAATAAATAATGGATACCAATAAGGAAGGATATTTGAATAAATGCCAAATATTTTGATGCTTTAACCTATGAAAAAAAAGTAGATCAAAACTTAGAGGACACAATACAACAATTTCAACATATTAACAAGGAACCATCTATTCAATATAATCCTAATTTAAGGAAGAACATTATCGATGAACCTAAGAAATATATCTCATCAGATTTTTAAGACTCTCTTGAAGTACATGCACCATTAAAAATAAAATAATTGATAAATAAAATATAGTTTTAGAAGTTAATACCTTTTATATTAATATGGAAATACCAGAAAATAAGAAGGAGAAGTCAAAATCTTCTATAATAGAGCTAGGAGAGGATAAATATGATGAAAAAAAAAATTGTGTAAGAATATTGAGGAATAAAATAATAATACCTACTCCTAATATACATAAGACAAAAAGAGGAAAACCCTCAAATTATCAAGCAATATCTAGGGAAGCAAGAGTAAACATAGAGAAAGGAACACAAACTAAGTTGTTTGAAATTATCTTCACCAAACAACAAAATGGTATTGGTAATATGCAGGAGGGTCCAAAATACCCTAATGAGACATGATTATCATCTCATGGAATATAATGGGTGCTAATGCCTTCTCAAAGTAGAGGTGTACTAGGGACCTATATTTAAGTAAAACAGTTGATATTCTTTGTATCCAAGAAACTGAAATGATAAAAGAAGTTTCAAAAACTATGAAATCAATATGGGCAAGATGTGAATGGGATGCTATGGATTCTGAAGGAGTGGTATATGGAATTCTAATTTGTTATAATCCTTCTATAATATCTTGTGTAACCATTCATAAAACTAGGTGTCAGATACCCTCTTTAGTCACTTGCTAATTTGTAGATATTCATTTCATCCTTATCAATGGCTATGGACCTACAACTTAGTCAGGTAGATTAGAAGTCTAAAGTGGGATTGAAGCCTTTATGAGAAGTAAATACCAAGAAACCCAATTCATGATTATTGGAGATTTTAATGCCATAACCAATATGGATGAAAAATTTGAGAGAATTAGGAAATTGACCAAAAGTATGAAATATTTCTCAACTTTTGTTTAAAATAATAATCTATGGGAAGTTGAGTTTGAAGAAGACAACTATACTTGGACTAACAATAGGAGAAGTTAGAACCTAATAGCAAAAAAATTAGATAAATGCATTCTCTCAGATATTTGGTGAGATGAAGGAACTTGTGCAAAAATTAATACCTTAACAAGGGCTAGTTTAGATCACTGGCCAATAAGAGTTAAAATGATTGTAAGTAAATTAAAAAAATATCATATTTTATATATGAGCATATGTGGGAAGACCATAATAGATTTTTTGATATGATAGCTCAAACATGGAATTCTATAGGTAGTGGTGGATTGTATACTCTTCCAAACCAAATTAAAGCTATGACATCTAGATTAAAATATTTGAACAAGAACACATTTGGAAATATTTTTGAGAAGAAAGAATAACTAAAAGATAAACTTTCAAAATTGTAAAAAGGTGAAGATAATATTCCAATATTAGGGGAAAGGGAGTTTCTTATTGAATATCATAATATTTTGAGTAAGGAAGATAAATTCTGGAGATTAAAATCAAGACAGACTTGGCTAAAAGGAGATAAAAATATAAATTTTTAATAGGATGTCTATAGTATAGAGATCAACTTCCATAATTAGTAGAATTAAATCAATAGAAGGGATTTGAATTGAATATAAGAGTGAAATTAGAAAAGAGGTAGTCATTTTATTAGAATATTTTAGGTTCAGAGGAGACTAAAGTTCATAATGATAAATTTATTCAAGACGTTCTTCAATTATAACGAATAAAGATAATAAGAAACTGATGGAGCCTATTACTCTAGAAGAATTTAATTTAACTCTTTTCTTTTTTAATAAGGATAAATCCCTAGGTCCAGATGGGCTCTTTTTAGCTTTTTACCAACATAATTGGAAAATAGTGAAGGATTATTTATTGGTGGTAGTGGAACAGTATAGGTTAAAATAATACATACCTTATAAAATAAATGCAACATATTTTACCTTAATTCTAAAAAATAAGGATGTTGAATTGTTTGATGCTTTTAGATAAATAAGACTATGTAATATGGCATATAATATTATTTCCAAAGTGATGGTAAATAGATTAAGGCCATTGCTAGACAAAATCATTTTAAAAGAGCAAGGATGAATTGTGAGATAATTCCAGATAGGATCATAGTAGCTCATGAAGTTATACATTCAACATCTTCAAGAAAAGAGAAATCAATGATATTAAAATTTGATATGAGTAAAGTCTATGATAGGGTTAAATGGAATTTTATTTTTGTAGTTTTAGATAAGTTTGGTTTTGGGAAGAAATAAATTAGATGGATTAAAGCTTGTGTCTCTATAATATATTATATAATGTTGGTCAATGAGTTAGTGATAGAATCTTTTAAAGCCAAGAGAGGCCTTATACAAGGAGATCCTCTATCTCCTTATTTTTTCATTATTATGGTAGAAGTTTTGAGTGGGAACTTAAATAAGGCTTACAAATATGGGCTTATAAGTGGAATTAAGGTTAGTAAAAACATCGATAACATCACCCATAAATAGTTTGTAGATGATACAACCCATTTTAGAAGGACAATGATAAATGAAGTCAAAGCTTTGAATAACTTTTTAAAAGAGTACAAAAGAGCTTCAAGACAAAATTTTAATAGGAATAAATTCAAAATTTACCTCCTTTACACTCCTACTAATATCAAAGCAAGAATTTATAGGTTGCTTCAAATGGAGGAGGTAAATTTACTAGTAACTTATCTAGGGATGCCTTTATTTTAGGGGAGAATGAGGATAGATCTATGGAATAGAGTTATCAGTAAATTTAAAAAAAAATTACAACTTAGAAATGTAGATGGTTATTGTTATATGGAAGAGTGCAGTTAATTAATTTAGTTTTACAAGCCATTCCAACATATTATATGTCATTGTATTCTATGCCAAAATTAGTTGAATTTTTTTTAACCTAAATTATGCAATTTTTTTTAATGGTGAGGTTTACATGATAAAAGGAAATTTTATTTGGTGAAAGAAAGTTGTGTGATGATAAAAATAGGAGTGGTCTTGGTTTAAGAGTTATTACAGATGAAAACTTAACTCTAAGGGGAAATTTACTTGGATATTGTACAAAGAGAGTAAAAGAAAATGGGTAAAAATTATTCTAAGTATTTTTATCCCAATAACCCAAGTTTAATATTTACTAAATTATTTCTACCAAATGGTTTTGCTCTTTGGAATAGTTTAAAAAAATTTGCTAATCTCATGATTAAAGGTTTAATATTGGTGGTGGGTATTGAAGAAAAAATTTCTATTTGGATGAATACTTGGTGTGATAAAAAACCACTCAATTTAGATTCAACTTTGAAACCTTGGATGATATTTCTTCAATATAAATATGGTGATAGGGTTTCAAACATTTTGTACAAGGATCGAGAATAAATATACCAATGGAAAGAATATTTTTTACAAGTATACTATATATTGATGCTTGGAGGCAATTGAGTAGAAAGATAACTGTGAATATTCCACGGGAAGACAAGGATAAATTGATTTGGGACTTGAAAATCTCAAGAGAATACACAACAAGAAGTGGATATAATGTTAAACATCAAAAAAATAATAATGTCACTAGAATATGAAGAGATATTTGAGATAGTCAAAGCATTCCTAGAGTCAACATGTATTTTTGGCTAGTAGGTCATAGAAGAATTTTATCCTGGGATAACTGTATGAAAAGGGGTTTTCATGGCCCCTCTCAATGTTTTTCTATAATAAGGAGGAGAGTATATACCATCTCTTGGGATATTGCTTAATACTATAGAATCTACGACAATGGATTCTTAATATGTTTGGTAAATGCATGGTGATGAATAGTAGAGTTAAAAATTGGTTAAAGCAATGACATAGAACTTATAAAAGTGAGTCTTTACATACAATATGGGATATATCAAAGGATATAATACTTTGGACTATATGTTTATAAAGGAATAGAAGAATATTTAAAGAAAACGATAGCATTTTAGAGGTAATTAAAAATAAGATCTGTTTAGCCATAGAGGAGTTTAATACAACCCTATCAACACACCTAGTCCCTAATTTGGAGCAAAGAGATTTGATAGATGGAGTCAAGTCATTAAATAGAATTATTATATTGGGTACAAGATAAGCAAAATGAAGACAAATAATATAAGGTGGAAACCACTAGATTTGGAGTGGGTTAAATTGAATTTTGATGGAACATATAATAAAAATCCAATACCAATAGGAGGAGGAATAATTAGAAATAATAGAGGAGAGATTTTTTTCATTATGATTTCAATAGTAGATTTAAGACAAATAATGAAGTTGAAGATTGGGCGACTTTATAAGGGTTAAAAAATATGTAAAAAATGATATAGAATAGAGAACAGATGGAAGGTCATTCTCTCAGAGTAATAAATGCAATTTTTAGGAGAGCAAAGGCTCCATGGAACATACAAGAGATAATTGTGGAAATTTAAGATCTTGCTAAAGAGTTTGAAGAAATCAGGTTTACACATATATTAAGGGAAGGAAATAAAAGTGCAAATAATATAGCCCACAGAGGGGTTTCTATTAAGGATCATGAAGTTAAATTCTCCTTTATATGGTTATAGGAAGTAGAAAGTTTTTTGAAGTTGAAAAAAATGTTGATTGCTTGAATCAATTAATGATTAAGATTTACTTTAATGTTTTCCATTGGTAATATATAATTTATTTTGTAACAATAATGTGTTTTATTTTAGACTATTTATTATAATTTTATGTGGTTGCACTTGTGTTTCAGGAAGGAAACTAGCAATCTAGATTTGGTAAAGCAAACTATGATAGTGCAATATTTTGGAAATATTACTTTACTAAGATGCAAGGCATAGATAGCAGAGGTGAATTTTTGGCATTGTGAAGGCTACTATAGTAAAATTTCAAGAAAGACGCTAAATTTTGGATTAATTGTATTCATAGATAAATTTGAAAAGATTCAGAAAATGAAAATCAAGAATTCACGACATCACGACACTTTTTCTTTTCAGTCGCGTTTTTGCAACATGTCACGATATCGCGACACTTTTTCTCTCCGATCGTGATTTTGCAACACGTCGCGATTTTGTGACACTTTTTCTCTTTGGCCACGATTTTGCAACATGTCACGATATCGCGACACTTTTTCTCTCCGGTCGCGATTTTCCAACATGTCGCGATATCGTGACATGTTTTCTCTTCAGTCACGATTCTACATGTCGCGATATCGCGACACTTTTCCTCTTCAGTCGCGATGATGCAGCTTGTCACAATTTCATGACACCTTTTCTCTTCGGCCGCATTTTTGCAACATGTCGCGATATCGTGACACTTTTTCTCTTCGGTCGCAATTTTGCAACATGTCACAATATCGCGACACCTTTTCTCTTCGGCCGCGATGTTGCAACATGTCGCGATATCGCGACACTTTTTCTCTTCGGTCGTGATTCTGCATCATGTCGCGATATCGCGACACTTTTTCTCTTCGGGCGCATTTTTGCAACTTGTCACGATATCACGACACCTTTTCTCTCTGATCGCGATTTTGCAACATGTCACGATATTGCGACACTTTTTTCCTTCGGCCAAGATTTTGCAACATGTCATGATATTGCGACACTTTTCCTCTTCGGCCTCAATGATGCAGTTTGTCGTGATATCGTGACACTTTTTCTCTTTGGCCGCAATGTTGCATCTTGTCGCGATATCGCGACATTTTTTCTCCTTGACCATGATGTTGCAACTTGTCGTGATATCGTGACACCTTTTCTCTTCGGCCACGATTCTGCAACATGTCACGATATCGCGACACTTTTTTCCTTTGGCTGAGATTTTGCAACATGTCATGATATCGCAACACTTTTCCTCTTCGGCCTCGATGATGTAGCATGTCGCGATATCGCGACACTTTTTCTCTTTGGCCACAATGTTGCATCTTGTTGTGATATCGTGACACTTTTTCTCCTCGGCCGCGATGTTGCAACATGACACGATATCGCGACACCTTTTCTCTTTAGCCACGATTTTGCATCATGTCGCGATATCGCGACACTTTTTCTCTTCGACCGTGATTTTGTAACATGTCGCGATATCGTGACACTTTTTCTCTTCGATCGCGATTCTGCATCTTGTCGCGATACCGCGACACTTTTTATCTTCGACCACGATTTTGCAACATGTCACGATATCGCAACACTTTTTCTCTCCGACTGTGATTTTGCAACATGTCGCAATATTACGACACTTTTTCCCTTCGGCTGAGATTTTGCAACATGTCGTGATATCGCGAAACTTTTCCTCTTTGGCCTCGGTGATGCATCATGTCGCAATTTCACGACACTTCTTCTCTTTTGGCACCAACCTTGCAACTTGTCGTGATATCGCGACACTTCTTCTCTTTTGGCAACAACCTTGCAACATGTCGCGATATCACGACACTTTCTCTCCTTCGACTATGATGCTGCTTATTGTCGTGATTTCATGACATCCTTTCTTCCTTTGGCTGCATCGATGCAAAATGTCATGATATCACGACATCTTTTCCTCCTTGCTTTTTCCCTATGCTATGGGCCACAAAAATGTAACTGGTCACGATATCGCGACACCTTCCCTCGTGTGGTGTTTTGCTTTCTATTTGATATTTAGCTCTTGGGACTCCTCGGTCAGCTTGGAAAACATGCAAAGACCTCTTGTACAAGGTTCAGGGACCTTTCAACACCCTTTCAACCAATAAAAAAAAATCTAGAATTCAAATATTTTATGTAAAATGATGTAGGTTTCTAGCTATAGCATCTCAATTGAGATAATAAGTATATCTATTGATGTAATTTGTCAAGGGTGGGGGACCCGAGTACAACCCCTTATTATCCAACAAAAAAATAGAGGTGAATATTGGCATTGTGAAGGCTATGATATTCTCACAATGACACTGAGAGGGGGGGTGAATCAGTGTAGCTATTTAAATTCAAATCTACAACTCTTAAAATTGAATCAAAGAGAACTTAAAAGTAGATAAAGCAATTATCACAAGAGAGCACACCACAACACACAAAGTAACGAGGTTCACCAATTTGGATACTCCTCAAGAATGACTGCTTGGACTACTGTCCAAATCCAGCCTTTGTAAAACACCAATTTTACAATCCGTTTACCAGCACCCACTGGAAGGAGCACCAACCCCCGATTTATCTGCACCAACAGAAAGGAGCACCAACCCCTATCCAAGCACCAACTTGGATCACAGTTTTGAAAGCTATTTCAATGACATAAAAATGCCTTCAATTTTACAAGACCCTGATTGGTCTACAATTTATCAAAACATAGTAAAACACTTACTACTCTGCTAGTCGCTCTCTTACAACACTCTTCTAACCCTATTTTGGTAGCACTTTCACACATTCAACGACATATTAATTCTCTGCATGATTGCCATTTTATGACAAACCTTTCGCTTTGTAACTCCAGTTATAACGCCTTCTTTTATTCCTCATACGCCACTTGTCAATTGTAACTATTTCTTTAATATTCTCTTCTGCCACTTGTCAACTGTAACTCCTTCTTTATGTAACTCCTTTTGTATATATAGAATGGGTATTTCGTTAAACATGTTACATGCAACATATACCTCTACCATGACTGTTCGTCTTCTTGGTCATGACTGTTCGTCTTCTTTTCTGTGCATGCATGAATTTTTTGATTCTATTTATGCGATTGTTCGATTCCTCCTTCTTTGACTATTCTTAAAATAGCTGCATGATTTTCTTTTGAACGTCCTTGTAACTGTCGCACTAACTTCAGTTGACCCTTCATATATTGGTTGCATGATATTCTTCTACAACTGCCTCTGTAACTATCGTTCTACTTCAGTTAACTGTCCGTAATCGTGCTGTTGCGACCTATCATGAAATTGTGACATTTTTGTCTCTTTGTACTCTTCTCGCTTTTTACCCGTGAAAACATGACATGTCACGAAATCATGACACTTTTTGCCTCCTTGTCCTTTTCTCAGCTTGTACCCACAAAAACACATGTCACGATATTGTGACACTTTTCACCTTCGTACACTCTTCTTGGCTTGCACCAGCGAAAATAGAACATGTCGCAAAATTGCAACACTTTCGCTTCCTTGCAATCTTCTCTGCTTGCACTAGCGAAAACATGACATGTCACGAAATCATGACACCTTTCGTTTTCATACACTTTTCTCTGTAAGCACTAGCAAAAACATGACATGTCGCAAAATCGTGACACTTTTGCTGCCTTGAGATCTTCTTTGTCTCTTGCCCGTGAAAACAGAACATGTCGCGAAATCGCGACACTTTCACTGCCTTGTGCCTTTCTTTGCCTTTCGCCCGTGAAAATGGAACATGTCGCGAAATCGTGACACTTTCGCTGCCTTATGCCTTTTCTGTATTTGGCCCGTGAAAACAAAACATGTCACGAAATCATGACACTTTTCCGTCCATACACTCGCTTTTGCAAATTGTCGCAAAATCGTGACACTTTTCCTTGCAAGCTCTTTCTCTCGAACATGTCACAAAATCACAACACATTTTCGTTCGTACTGCCTCTCTTGCAGATTGTCATGAAATCTTGACACTTTTATTTGCAAGCTCCTTCTCCCTGAACATGTTGCAAAATCATGACATTTTTCCTTGCGTTTTCTCTCTCTTTGAACATGTCGTGAAATTGTGATAGTTTTTCTTGCACTTTCTCTTTCGTCCAACATGTCACAAAATCGCGATAGTTTTGCCAGCATTTTCTCTCTCCTCTAATATGTCTCGAAATCGTGACAATTTTGTTTCTGCCTTCTTTCTTCTCAACATGCCGAGATATCGCGACAGAAAACATGTCGTGATATCACGATAGTTTTCTTGTATTTTTATTTGATCCTTTGAATCTGGGCCACTTCTGTCTTCTTGGATATTCACTGTACATGCTTTGACTGACCTTTGAACTCCTTTCCACTGCATCAACTGATCTATCTTTCTGTGTTGACAACAATGACAATACTATTTTTGCATCTTGCTCAACAATCTCCCCCTTTGGAATTGTTGGCAACACGTGCAATTTCATGTAATTCTTCTCTCCCTTTGACAATAATACCAAAGGGCTATTGCAGACTCCCCCTGAGTCTATGCACAAAATTCTCAGACAAACATTGTTATAGTTAGCAAAAATCATGAATATGAGCAAAACTATAAACATAGGCATAAATGCTCCCCCCGAGAATGTGGTCCCAATTGATAGTCAGTTCTTGGGAAATGTGACCACTCCCAACTTACTCTGAAGGTACTCAAAAACTTCCTTGGGCAATGGTTTTGTGAATATATCTGCTACTTGCTATGTAGTTGGAACAAAATCTAATTTAACCTCACCTTCTGCAACTTTATCCTTCAAAAAGTGATATCGGATTGCAATATGTTTGGTTCTTGAATGCATAACTTGATTCTTTGAGATGTTAGTAGCACTGGTGTTATCACATTTAACAGAAATTGGCTCTTTGAAGTGAATACCAAGATCTTTCAGTGTTTGTCTCATCCATAAAATTTGCGTACAACACGTTGTTGCTACAATGTATTCTACCTCTGCTATGGATAGAGAGACTGATTCTTGTTTCTTACTATGCCATGCTACCAACCTGTCTCCAAGATAAAATGCTCCTCCACTGGTACTCTTTTTGTCATCTATACATCCTACCCAATTTGCATCTGAATATGCAATAAGAGTGAAGTCCTTACCTTTTGGATACCATAATACATACTCCATAGTACGCTTGAGGTACCGAAGAATCCTCTTCATAGCGTCACATGAGTCTCTTTGGGACTAGCTTGAAATCTTGCTACCATGCAAACTGCCTGCAAGATATCTGGTCTGGTGGCTGTTAAATACAATAGGCTCCCAATCATAGATCTGTACATGGTTTGATCAACATCTAGAGATTTTTCATCCTTGCTCAACTTGCAACCTATTGTCATGGGAGTGCTAATAGGTTTACTATCCTCCATTGTGAACTTTTTTAGCATTTCTTTCACATATTTAACTTGAGAGATAAAAATGCCCTTTTCACTCTGATTGACTTGCAGTCTGAGGAAATAAGAAAGTTCACCAATCATAGACATCTCAAATTCTTTCTTCATTTTATTTGCTATGTCTCTACAAGACTTATCATTGCTACTACCAAAAATGATATCATCTACATAAACAACAAGGACAATAAGATGGCCATTCTCTATTTTGACATACAGATTGTTGTCCACCATACCTTTCTTGAACCCTTGTTGAATAAGATAGTTATCCAGCCTTGCATACCATGCTCTGGGTGCCTGTTTCAAGCCATACAAATCTTTCTTCAACTTGCAAACAAAGTTGGGATTATCACCGAGTTGGAAACCATCTGGTTGCTCAATGTAAACCTCTTCTTCCAGTTTTCCATTCAAAAATGCCGATTTCACGTCCATTTGATATACTTTGAAATTTTTATGAACTGCTAAAGCCATAAACATTCTGATTGCCTCTAGTCTAGCTACTCGTGCAAAGTTTTCCTCAAAATAAATACCTTCAACCTGTGCATAGCCTTTACAGACCAGTCTTGCTTTATTCTTTACAACCTGTCCATCTTCGTTCAATTTGTTTTGAAAAATCCATTTAGTACCGATTATATTTTTATTTGTTGGTCTTGGTACTAACTCCCAGGTTTTGTTTTTCTCAATTTGATCTAGTTCTTCATTAATTGCCTTCATCCAACTATCATCTGTGCTTGCTTCAAAAACATTTTTGGGCTCAATGCTGGATAATAGAGAGTAGTTCCGTACTACTGCTCTTCTTGTATGAATACCAACTATGGGGTCCCCAATAATTTGCTCTCTAGGATGATTTTTCTGCCAGCTGCCTTTTTGAATTTCTTATTTTCTTCTACTTTTGGATCAATACTTAAATCATCTGGGTCAATTTCCTTATTCTCTTCTATTTCCTTTTCTTCATCTCCTTCAATAACTTCTTCATAAATAGGGTAGTTTTCTTGATAAGTAATTTATTGTTCTCTACTTTCATCAACTTTAACATTGGCACTCTCCACAATTTTCTTTAGCCTTTTGTTATAGCATGTGTAGGCTTTGCTTTTTGTCAAATATCCAAGAAAAATTCCTTCATCAGCTCTATCTTCAAACTTACCAAGATTGTCTTCAATTCTTTTGATGTAGCACTTGCTGCCAAAGACTTTGAAGTATCTTGCTGTTGCCTTTTTGCCGAACCATAGCTCATAAGGAGTTTTGCTTTCATGTGTCCTCAACATGCACCTATCTTGGGTGTAAACTGCAGTATGAACTGCCTCTTTCCAAAATTTGTCTGCTATTTTGTTCTCTATCAACATTGTCTGTGGCATTTCTTGCACTTTACTATTTTTTCTTTCAACAAAACCATTATGCTAAGGTGTCCTTGCTGCTGAAAAGTGTCTTCTGATCCCATATTTTTGATAGTATTTTGCAAACCCCTCTGAGATAAATTCTTCTCCTCTATCTGATCTTAAGCATTTAATTATTTTTTCTGTTTGATTCTCAATATGGTGTTTGAAAGTCTTGAACATTTCAAAGGCATCTGATTTAAGCTTTAAAAATAGTACCCATGTCATCTTGGAATAGTCATCTATGCACAACATAAAGTATTTGTCACCATTTATGCTTTGTGTTCTCATGGGTCCACATAAGTCAGTATGAATTAGCTCTAACGGTTTGCTGGTGAAGTATTCCTTTGATTTAAATGTGGATCTAGTTTGCTTCCCCTTTTGGCATGAAGCACAAATGCCATTTAATGGTTTTCCAATGGTGGGTATATCTTTTACTACCATTTTTGAACTTATTTTTACCAGATTGTCAAAGCTAATATGACCAAGCCTCTTGTGCCACAACCAATTTTCATCTTCCTGTCCAATCAAACATGCTCCTTCTGAAGTCTCTGAGAGAGTATACAGGTTTCTAGAAGTCCTCGATCCAGTAGCTATCAGCTTCCCACTATGTGCTTTTCTAACTTCACAGCCCTGCTTCTTAAAAATGACTTCATGACCTCTGTCACAAATTTGACTTACGCTCAGTAAGTTGTGCTTCAAAAAAATCACAAACATAACTTCTTTGGAATTGATCTTTCCATCACTTATCTTGACTGATCCTTTGCCAACTATCTTGGCTCCATCATTATTTCCAAACTTTACAGAGCCGCCTTCATATTTCTGTAACTTTTCAAATTTTTGTTTATCTCCTATCATGTGACTGGAGCATCCACTATCCAATATCCATGGTGTAGATTTGTTCTATGCTTTGAATGTTGTCTGTACAATCAAGGATTCCTTTTCTTCCTTGGGTCACTCATTTTATTTCCATTCTAGTTTGACTACAGTTTTGGTCACTTGTTTAGACTTTTCTTTGTCAGTGGTTTGTGCATGTTTTTCTAGGAATTTTTTGTTTTGCCTTAAACTATTTGGTTGAGATCTTCTTCCTTGATATTTATTTGCTGCATATGTGCTTCTATAGTTTCTTACAATGTGTCCAAAGTTATGACAGTTATAGCATTCTACTGCATAATCCATCAAGGGTGAAAAGACATTTCTACTGGTGAAATTTCTTTGTCCTATATTATGAATACAGTCTAAAATCTTATGACCGTAAGCATTGCATTAAAACAATAACCAGAGAAGGAATGATTGAACCTGGGAGTTGGTCTTTGCCATTTTGTATTAGGAGCCACAAATTTTCTTCTCCTTTGACGTGTGACTTTTGTGAATACCTCATTGTCAGCACTCTTCTCGTGCCTAGCACTATTGCTTTCTTTTGCATGATTCATTTTTCCTTGATCAACCTTGATCTTCTCTTCTTTCTTTACTGGTTCTACAGTTATGGCCTTTGATCCACTTGATGATTCTCCTTTGATAAAGCCCAAGCCAAATTTGATGCCTGTAGTCCTTTGACTATTTATAATCTTTTCAAGCTTCATAGAACTTCCTTCAAGTTTGTGATAACAACTCAAATTTTGATTCTTTTCTTCTAACCGCATTCTTAAGACAACAATCTCTTCTTCCAGTTTACTGCACTCATATATTTTCATGGTTAATTGTACTTCGAGTTCTTTAGACATTTTCTTAAATTATTCTGTCTATACTTTCAAAATGTTTATTATGTCATTCGCATCCTCAAGCTTTCTTGAGACCTTTTTATTCTTTTTCCTTTCTGTACTAAACTCTTTAAGTGCAGCAACCAACTCTCCTTCCAGATATACTTCAGCCTCATCCTTAATGTTTTTATCACCTTCCTAATTTTCTTCTGTTTTTTCTTCTTCAAATGCCATGAACAGAGCTTCACCTATTTCTTCTTCAGAATCCTCATCTAAGATATCTTCAGAAGATCTGAAATTCTTAGATATAAAACTTTTCTTTTGAAGTTGCTTTTTCTAAAATTTGGTTTCTTCTTCCAGTCACTTCTTTCTTGGTGTGACCCTTCATCACTTTTGGTTTTCTCATTCATTGGACACTTAGCTGCAAAGTGACCGACTCCTCCACAATTGAAGCACTTAAATGGTAACTTTCTTCTATATTTTTCTTTTCCCTTTATAAGTTTTCGAACAAAGTTAGCTTCCGTTTCATCCGATGTCTCTTCATCCTCAGATTCTTGTTCAACTTTTATATTTTTGTGTGCTTTAAAAGCAGCTTCTCTGTCTATGGGCTTAGTTTGTCCTATTCTCATTTTGTATGCAGTCAAAGAACCATGCATCTCGTCCATGCTAAAATTATTTAGATCTTTAACTTCTTCTATTGAAGAAACTTTAGAATTAAATATTTTGTGAAGAGTTCTAAGTACCTTTTTCATAATGATCGCATCTTCGATTTCTTCACCGAGTCCTCTGATTGCATTAATGATTCCATTAACTCTCAGCATATAGGCCTCTATATTCTCATTGTCATTCATTTTTAATGCTTCGAACTGAGCTCGATGCATTTGTAGCTTGGCTTCCTTGATCTTGTTGTCTCCTTCATGAATGCTCTTTAGTTTGTCCCACTTGTCTTTTGCCATTTTACAGCTCATGATCCTTATCAGTTCACTGTCTACTAGCCCACACATTATGGCATTCTTTTATTTGGAGTTATTCTCAAACTTTTTCTTCTCGACAGTATCTGTTGGAGGAGTAGCGGGTATTGTGTATCCACTTTCTACTGACATCCAAATGTTGTATCCCAACGCACATAGATATGTCTACATCCTGAGTCTCTAGAATGAGTAATTAGTTTCATAAAACAAAAGAGCTTTGTTTGATGAGAATCCTTCACCACATGCCATTGTGTTTCTTCCAAGATCACCTTAGCTGATTAAGCTTGTTCAGGAACCTTACTTTGATACCAATTGATATTCTTACAATGACACTAAGAGGGGGGGTGAATCAGTGTAGCTATTTAAATTCAAATATACAACTCTTAAAACTGAAGCAAAGAGAACTTAAAAGAAGATAAAGCAATTATCACAAGAGTGCACACCACAACACACAAAGTAACGAGGTTCACCAATTTGGCTACTCCTCAAGAAATACTGCTTGGACTACGGTCCAAATCCAGCCTTTGCAAAACACCAATTTTATAATCCGTTTACCAGCACCCACTAGAAGGAGTACCAACCCCTGATTTATCTGCACCAAAAAAAAGGAGAACCAACCCCTATCCAAGCACCAAATTGGATCATAGTTTGGAAAGCTATTTCAATGATATAAAAATGCCTTCGCTTTTACAAGACCCTGACTAGTCTACAATTTATCAAAACATAGTAAAACACTTACTGCTCTGCTAGTCGCTCTCTTACAACACTCTTCTAACCCTATTTTGGCAGTACTTTCACACATTCAGGGGCATCTTAATTCTCTATGCGACTACCCTTTTATGACAAACCTTTCACTTTGTAACTCCAGTTATAATGCCTTCTTTCATTCCTCATACGCCACTTGTCAATTGTAACTGTTTCTTTAATATTCTCTTCTGCCACTTGTCAACTGTAACTCCTTTTGTATATATAGAGTGGGTATTTCGTTAAACACATTACATGCAACATATACCTCTACCATGACTGTTCATCTTCTTGGTCATGACTGTTCGTATTCTTTTCTATGCATGCATGCATTTTTTGATTCTATTTATGCGACTGTTTGATTCCTCCTTCTTCAATTATTCTTAAAATAGTTGCATGATTTTCTTTTGAACATCCCTGTAACTGTCGCACTAACTTCAGTTGACCCTTCGTATATTGGTTGCATGATATTCCTCTGCAACTGCCCCTGTAACTATCATTCTACTTTAGTTAACTGTCTGTAATCGTGCTATTGCGACCTGTCGTGAAATTGTGACATTTCTGTCTCTTTGTACTCTTCTCGCCTTTTACTCGTGAAAACATGACATGTCATGAAATCATGATACTTTTTACCTCTTTGTCCTTTTCTCAGCTTGCACCTATGAAAACATAACATGTCATAATATCACGACACTTTTTTCCTTCGTACACTCTTCTTGGCTTGCTCCAACGAAAACAGAACATGTCACGAAATCGTGACACTTTCACTTCCTTACACTCTTCTCTACATGCACTAGCGAAAACATGACATGTTGTGAAATCATGACACCTTTCGCTTTCGTACACTTTTCTCTGTAAGCACTAGCAAAAACATGACATGTCACGAAATCGTGACACTTTTGCTGCCTCGAGCTCTTCTCTATCTCTTGCCCGCAAAAATGAAACATGTCACGAAATCATGACACTTTCACTGCTTTGTGCCTTTCTCTGCCTTTCGCTCACGAAAATGGAACATGTCACGAAATCGTGACACTTTCACTGCCTTGTGTATTTTATGTATTTGGCCCACGAAAACAGAACATGTCGTGAAATCGCGACACTTTTTCATCCGTACACTCGCTCTTGCAAATTGTCATGAAATCGTGACACTTTTCCTTGCAAGCTCTTTCTCTCGAACATGTCACAAAATTGTGACACCTTTTCATCTGTATTGCTTCTCTTGTAGATTGTCGTGAAATTGCGACACTTTTCTTTGCAAGCTCCTTCTCCCTGAACATGTCGCAAAATCATGACAGTTTTCCTTGTGCTTTCTCTCTCTTCGAACATGTCACAAAATCATGATAGTTTTTCTTGCGCTTTCTCTTTCATCCAACATGTCGTGAAATCACAACAATTTTGCCAGCATTTTCTCTCTCCTCCGATATGTCGCGAAATCATGGCAGTTTTTTTTCTGCCTTCTTTCTTCTCAACATGTGATATCACGACAAAAAACATGTCGCGATATCATGACAATTTTCTTACTTGTCTTTTTATTTGATCCTTTGAATCTGGGCCACTTCTGTCTTCTTGGATATTCACTGTACATGCTCTGACTGACCTCTAAAGTCCTTTCCACTACATCAACTGATCTATCTGTATGTGTTGACAACAATGACAATACTATTTCTGCACCTTGCTCAACAGGCAACTATAGTAAAATGTGAATAAAGATGCTAAATTTTGGATTAATTGTAGTCCTAGATAAATTTGAAAAGATTCAAAAAATGAAAATCAAGAATTCAAAAATTGTATGTAAAAGGATATAGGTTTCTAGCTATAGCATCTCAATTGATATGAGAAGTGTATCTATTTGTAAAATATCAAGCTCTAAAGAAGAGAGATATAATTTGTCAAGGGTGTTGCACCAAAAATTAGTATAATGCATAATTTCTACTTTAGAAATGATCTATGCTAAAACAAAGATGAAATTTGATGTAGAATCCATGGCCATCCCTAATTTTTACAATTGGGACTGTTAACCACCCTGGGGTGGGATGACCACTAAAATTGATGGTTTTTACCTCCAATTCTTTTGGTATCTATTTCAAACTATTCCTAGGGGTGTTGTCATCGAATTTGGTGATCTAATTCACTAAAATGTGTTTGTTTTGGAACATATTTGCATATTTGGCATCACTTGGAAACATCTTTTCATTGATGGATATTTCAAGGAAAAACATGTAATGAAAGAGGGATTGAATCTCGGTAGCATTTCATGGAAAAATATTGTAAAATACTTCTCTTTTGAATTGTGTGGATTGGCTCTCCATTTTATAGCTCAAGATAGCACAAGGTTAAATGAGCAATATTTTCCATGCGAGGCAAGCACCGCCATTTGTCAAAACCTTGCCATGCATTGGGTGGGAGAAACCTGCAATTTAGACCTTCAATTTGTAGGTTTCTAACTAAATTTATGCGCCCTCAATTTATCATAAATCAATGGGTGGGATAAATAGAAGAATTTGATTTTCATTTGTCCTACCCTTGACTTTTTAAGAGTCTAGGGGCTTGTCCATCCCCCCAGGTATGAATTTTGATGGCGATCCTACCTAGGGGTGGCTTTTGGTGGCTATCCCTAGGTGGGATGACCATGAACTGGTTGTCATCCTGAGGAGGGACGACCATGGATACATGGCCCAAAACTTCACAAAAGTGGGGTAGAACTTACCAAAATTGGTAAGGACCACTATTTAACCATTGGGTATTTCCCAAGGGGGCCATATGGTTTTGATAAGAGAACGTATTGACAGTATAATCACATTGACATGATTTTAGTGTCTACACAAGGCATAGATAGTAGAGGTGCATTTTTGGCATTGTGAAGGCTACTATAGTAAAATATCAATAAAGATGCTAAATTTTGGATTAATTTTATTCATAGATAAATTTGAAGAGAATAAAAAAATGAAAATCAAGAATTTAGACATTTTATGTAAAATGATGTAGATTTCTACATTTAGCATCTCAATTGAGATGATAAGTGTATCTATTTGTAAAATATCAAGGCCTAAAGAAGAGATGTTATTTTTCAAGGGTAGGGGACTTGAGTAAAACCCCTTATTATGTAGAAAAAAATAATTGCATGCATAGTCAAATAATTATGTAGGAAAGAATTATAAATACTATAGAAACTTTGCATTTGAAAATGTTTTGTTGGTGTTTTCAACACAATATATTATTGTGCATGTTTCATTTTTTCCAACTTGATTTCACTATTGTCTCTCAAATGTTTCCTCAAGTACTATCTCATACATTTATACAATTCTCCTTAGGCATAGAATAATAGATGTAGACTACGTTATCTATTCTAGATGCCCTCCTCAAGCGTAGAATAGCATTTGTTTATTTTAGATGTTCTCGTCAAGTGTAGCTGAACATTTATTCTTGAGATCAACTTGGATATTCAACATTTTTTCATTCATTTTCCTTCTTGGATCTAACTTTAGTACATGGCTTCTAACCATAATTTTTATAGACATGTCCTCTCTTGGGTACTCTACAAACTTGGACAATCTATCTTGGGCACTCTACGATATTGGACAACCTTCTTTAGGTGCTTCACTAGCTTGGATAACATTTTTTGGGTGCTTAAAATATGGATATTATTTTCTCATTCTAATACAAGGTTGTTGTCTCAACTAATTAAAAATACTAGCTCTTTATTTTGTACCTCTTCTTCCAAGCACTCTGAATGTAGCTCTTCCTCCCTACACTGTATCTTTGATACCACTATTAGCAATTCAATCTTATTCTCATAGGATAATTATATAAGATCTCACAATATATCAAATATAAATTTCACATAATATTTAGAACAACCTCACTAGAAATATTGTCAAAAATATATCTACTACAAGCAATGCATAAATGCAATACTTGTTCAAATACATATTACATAGCTTTATCTTCAATATATACATACATGATACTCTTCATATTAACATGAATCTTGAACTTTACACTTACATAAAGTCTTCATATTTCTCAAATAGATAATAATCAATCTCACATATTTATATAAAAACAAAGTCTCCCATGATTTCTCATAACTTCTCACTTCTAACATGACACTTCACTCACATAATTCACACTTACTAACATGACACCTCATACACATAACTCTACACTTATTTACATGACAGATAATTCATACTTAATAACATAATATATTCTATAGACTCAAATATTAAAAAAATTCTAAACTAAAATATTTATAAGGTCCTTGTATTAATAGTGCAAGGTACCAAATAATGTAATACATTCAATAAAGAATTTACCTAATTCAAGGATCCTCAGGTTTTTTTGAGTCCTATTGATATCAATTGTTTCTTCAATGAGGATGTGAGACTCATCATAAAAATATAGGGGCATAAAGAGTACCCCTAAGATTTCAAAATTTGCTAGTTATAAGGATGATTGATTAGGATTAAATGATTATGAGGCGTTGGTAATGTCAGTTTTAACATGTTTAGTATAGGAGTCATCTAATATATGATGATGTATTAAGGGTTTTGGAATAAGGATTCTACCTCATAGTTTTTGATGGTTATTATTAGCAAGAATTTATTTTTTGTGTCATAATATTCGTTGGTTCAAAAGAGTTACTAGGTTCATGATGAACAATATCTAAGGTATTTATGATAAGCAAATGGATGGGAAATAGAGATAACTCATGGTAACTTTCATGGTTCATTTTAACTTACATGTTGTTGTGATGTCTTAATAGGGATCCAAAAAAACATATTCATCTTCAATATTAGAGGATTATGAGTGGGCTTGACACTTATTACAATGGATTTATACCCTAGCTACCATATATGTATCCATAATTTGGGTTTTAAATATTCTTTGATACATTGTTTGAACTTTCTTAAACCCATTCCATGATAAGCAAGGTTGCATAGGATTTTTTTAGGTATCTGGTAGAGGTTGGATATATAGCAATGAGCACATCATTATTTAATTGGATGGGGGTTACTACCATAAATTATTTTCTTGCTAGCTATTATGGAATAGACAAAGGTACAACTTCCTATTTTTATTACCTTTCTATTTTAATATGGTAGTTGTAAGGTTTGAGGTGATGGGCATAACCTGCCTAGGTCTATTATCAATAATTTGCTTTACGTAATAATATGGTCAATATTTTGGATTTCTTGGGTCTATTGCTCTTGCCTCTTAAGTTGACTACTAGTGCTTTATTTATTTCCATTGTTACATGATACTAAGTATAAAGGTTATGATATTTTATTATTTATGAGGCAAGAAATTCTCAAAAATTGGCCAATACTTATATTTAGGTTTTCTTTTTTAATAGGTTCACAATAGGCAAAGGGATCAGAATTTTCATGAATTGTGTGGAGTTATCATTGGTAATTGAATGTTAAACATTGATAGGTGTATAGGACTGCTTTTATAATATATATCCAAGGTTAGTCCAAAATAATATTATAGTTCATATCATAGGACAAAATATGGACTAAGGTGTTGAGTATGTGAGGTCCTACTTTTATTAGAAGGGATAAGGTTCTAGAAACCTATCATTATTTATTATCATAAGATTTGATAATGATATTAGGATTTTCTAAATCTTATTTTATTAATCTGGTACTATTGATAAATTTGAGGTTACACACATTAATGGTCGATACATTATCAATAAGCACTTTTTTGATAAAATTATCACCAATTTCATAGGTGATATGAAGAGGGACTTCCCCAAGCATAGATGAGGATGGGAAATTTTCATCATAAAAGGCTATGGTTTCATGATAAATGAAAATATTCCTTATCACATGAGACAAGTTAGTTGGACTATTCTTTTTAAAGACAACATACTCATTCAAAAATTTGAAGAAATTTTCACTGTGAACTGGAGAAGTTATAATAACTCAAGTAAGGAGATCTTGGAAAGGATGTATTCAAGTTGTTTTTGGAGACCAAATATCCATTTTATTGTATCTTGAACCTTTAGAATTACTGATGTTCTTAGGAGGAGGATTTTTTTTAGATTGTATAAATAGAGGAGGATGAGTATTTTATTATTATCTTGTTACTACATGAATTATCCTAACCATATTCTGGTTGGATAGTGGAAAATTTTAGTATTAAAATTTGATAGTTATATTTTGATCATGATTGGTAGAATATTTTGGAAAATGCCCAAGTCTTTATTAGAAGATAAGAATGATTGAGATTCACTAAATATGGCTCATCCTTCATCCATGAGGTGTTAGATGAGTGGCCTAAGGGTTTTGCATTTGTTAGTGGAATGTTCATTGGTGCTGTAAAAATGTGCATTGTTTTACAACATCAAGTCTTGGTTGTTTGTTTTATTATTTTGAGGCCTTATGGGTGGGATTTCAACCCTTTTTACCTCTATAAGTTGTTCTAGAATGAATACGAGAGGCTAATACAATATAGTATATAATATCCTAGACCATTCTTGTTTATTTAATACAAGCTTCTAAAGAGCTGCCACAATAATTCCACTATTTTTGCTCTGTTGAGAGTCAGTGAATTCATATGCTATAATATGTTTATTATTATACTCCCCATTTTTATTAGAAGAAGAATTATGTTTCTACTTCTGGGGATTTATTGTCCCTTTATAATGAGGGAAGATTCCACTTGTTTTACCAATTGAATTGTGTGTTCAAAAGAATGTATTATGGATATTTCCAAAGGATAAATTATATTTTCATAAAATGTCATTTTAAATGCACTAAAAAAACTTTTTGAAGGGGGTTTATATTCTAATTTAATCACTAATGACCTCCACATTTTTGATAAACTTGATACGATTTTATTTGTCCCTTGATTTAACTAATATAAATAAGTGAGGATAGTTGTTTCTTCTATATCACTAGAAAATTATTGGTTGAATTTTTCACCTAATTATTTAAAATTTTTGAGATAATGGTGAGAAAACTAGTAACACCATTCTAATGATGACTTAGCAAGGCATTGTGGGAGTGCTTTTAGTAATAACAATTTGTTGTATGCTATATTGACATAGTTAATCATGACAGGTTTTATGGGACTTATAGGGTCACATATACCATCATACATAGGTAGTTTAGGGACTTTAAAAATTTGGAAAAGGATGGTTATAAAAAAGTATGTCTAATGGTTGGTTGCACATATCGTCAAAAGTGCATATTTATTTAAAAAACCTTGGATTAAATATGATTATTGAGTCATTTTTTATACCTAGAATATAAGGGCTTGGATTTTAAGAGAGCATTGATATGTTGGCATTAGAGTAGCTTGTGATGAGGGAAAATAATTTTATATTTCAATCAAAGTAAGTGTTTGAAGATTTGTTTTAAGAGAGGTATTTGACTTAGAAGAAAATAGATTAAATAAATTGTTAAATGAAATAGTTGGGGGATTTGCAAATATTATACCAAAAATACTAAGGTTAAATATGTTAAAGGAAGTGATGTTTAAAGGTAGGGGATAATAATCTCCTCCTCTTAGGATTAAAAGTGTTGGATGTTTATGAAGGAGGTTCAGACCCTAATGCATTAAGTTCCATGTATAGGGACTCATGGGAAATGTCTATCAGATTGGAAGTGAAAAGAGTTGACCTACATTACTGAGTATGATTCAAAATGGATATCCCACCAACAGGGAGGTATAAATTATTTCAATTCCCTAAATTATTTGCATTAATGATCATTAACAATGTATTTATTTTTCCAAGCAAAAGTAGCAAAGTGATCTATATATCCAAGGATTACTTCTCCCATTTCATTCTATAGAGTGGAGATATTTATAGAGGAAGAATATTTCTCTTCCTCTTCTTCATATATATTTATTTAACACTATTAATTTTTTAGGAAGGGGGGAAAAATATTTTATGCTATGGGAAGTTTGACAAGCGACACTCCTAGTTATATAGAGAGGTTGTTGTTAAGTCATGACTTAGATAAGAGGAATTAATTTTGTTAAGGTTTTTTTTATAGAGTTGCTTAAGAGAGAATAAGAAGTTTGAAAACCCTTTTATTACAAAGAAATAAAACTATCGCAACTTATGATTCTTATTAGCCCACCATTTTATACTCACCAACAAAGATAATCCTCAATGTCTATAAGGTAAATTACTCAAGGGGTCATTAATATTTCCATAGTAGGACTAACCTTTTGGTTATGCTCTTTATATATTTAATTTAATATGATTTCATATAAGAAAAAAATTTATGTAGTCTTGATTAAAAGTGTGATAAACTACTATGTTTGATTTAAGGTTTAAAAGGTTTATTTTGGCTATAACTTTGTTAATATCTAGGATCACTAAAGATGTAAACCTAGATTTTGGGATCCTTGTTGCTAAAACTAAAGCTCCACACTTAGACAAGGATTTTTTCTTAGACCTTATTGTTTTATTTGAGGTTTTTGGTAGGTATCAAGGTTCACCAAAAGTATTTTATGGATTCACTCTAAATCCTATGTTTGATGTATTCCATTGAGTAAACACCTAAGTTTTGATAACTAAAATTTAGTAAACTATTTACTTTGAAAACAAGGCTTGAAATAAAATGCAAAGAAGACAATAATGCAACAAAAAAGAGTCTAATATTACATGATTTTTTCAATTCCTTGCAAGATCTAAAGTAGGCTAAATTAAAGTCACAAGAAACTAAAATAATTTTTCTTCTTAATTTCTAAGCAAGGGTGTAATATGGATGCATAAAAATAAGTTATAACCTAAATATACAAGACTATATACATTTTTTATTTAGTTCCTCACATAAAATGAATGAATCCTAATACAATATTATTTAATTTCATCTATTAATGAATTATTGTAACTAAACAAAGACCAAATAAAAATATAAATATTATCAAATATGAAGTAAAATAGAGAAAAAAAGTACCCAAGAGTTTGTAAAGGATATAATCATATCCTGGATACCAATTCACAACTTGAGATAAGTTTATTACCTATTAACTAGTTCATTGCATGAGATAAGTTCACTTCTGCTAACCTATAAATCTACAAAAAAACTTGAGAAGAAAAAAATAGAGGTGTTAAATTTTAGGGGGGTTACTTGATGCTTGGAAAGGCATAAAATTACTTGTTTAAAATCAATCCAATCATTCCTTTTCACAAAATAAAAAATTTGACCTTTTGGAAGGAGATTGACCATATGTGCAGAAATGAACTGATCCAAAGCCAAATTAGATTGGTTGACGACATGCTAGGATTCACCTAGGATTAACTATCCTTTTTTAGGATTCTAAAAGTAACTAGAGGACTAAATAAAACTAGTTTATAGTCTATAGGGTGAATTCATAGCTTGAGAAGTTTGTGGCCTATAAATACTATAATCTATTAACGCATTTTAGAGACTAAAATAAAGAAATTATGAGATCCAGAAGTAATGAATTTTTTGAAGGGATATCCGAGACTTGAAATTCAATCAACACTTAGATATAATATGGTCCTAGACAAATTCTCAACCTTCCAGTCCTATGGATTATGATTTCACAATATCTTATTGTAGATATGATATGAGGACCAAGTCGGTTGGATTTTATCACCAAAGAGGTGATGAGATGTTATTGAGTGACACTTTTTAATCCTATAAGGAGACTATATTCAATTTTTAAAATCTAAATCAAATTATATTAGCGTAATAAAATCAAGGAGATATCTAAATAAACCATGCAAAGAGGTAGATTTAAAAAATAAAGAAGAAATTCTCAATAGATCAAAGGAAGAATCAATCAAGACCTGAAGACTATTGAAAGGGAAGGATAAATAAAGAGAACACCCTTTCATCCATAGAATAAACCTATGCAAGATGTGCATGCAACATACTAGGATACTTGGAGGTAAAAAACAATTAAAGAAGAATACAAGAGACTATAAAACATACGTAAGAATGTTACTTGATTGCTAGAAAATTTTGTTAGAACTTTATTGCAGCATCCTAGGATACTTGGAGGTGAAAAGGTGATTAAAGAAAAATGCAAGAGAGTACAAAACATACAAAGGAATGTTACTTGATCGTTAGAAAATTTTATTAGAATTTTTTTGTAGCATCCTAGGATACTTGGAGGTGAAAAATATTAGAGTATATTACATCAATTGGGTTATGTAAATGTATCACCTTTGGTACATAACTAGAGTAGGAGTTTACTTTAGAGTAAAGTTAGTTAGTTATTTCAAGTATTGTAATAAATGCAAAAGTATCAATGTTCAAGTTGTAAATGTGCATGCAGTCCACATGTACATGAGTCTTATATAGTAGTAAATATAGAGTGTGTGGTATAGTTTAATAGTATGGTACAATGTAGTCCTTTCATATCCTTTCGTGGAGTGTTCATGTCCTACATTATATAACATTGTACTATTTTGGCACTCTAATTAATGGAATATTTTTGAGTTATTTGTATATGTACATCTCATTATATTCCTATATATTATTATACCATTAGTTTATAGTTATATTAGGTTAGTTATCTTACATCTTGTGGTTGTAATATATATCATAAAAAGCTAATAGTAGTATTAGAGCACATGGTAGATCATATAGGAAATAGGGAAAGCTACAAGTGAGACTAAGAGAAATCCATAAATATATTTTACAAAGTTTTTGAGATTACATTTGGTTAAAGTATTTCCACAGGGTTATAGGAAACTCGTGAATACTAGGACTTAGCCTAGATTCTACTAGATTGACAAATCAAATAGTGGAGATTCATCATCTCTAGATTTAAGAGTTTCTTCCATAACAGTCCTAATACATTTTTGTAGGGAAAGGATATTTAAAGTAATTTAGGAAGCTTCCCACATAGATTTATGAAAAATATCTTTCTTGAAATCAATATAGCACCAAAAGCAACAAATAAAATAACAAAGAGTTGTAGAATTGAAGAAAAACTCCCATTACTAGATATTGCAGACTTGTAGAGTGTAGAAGAAGAAAAGGCTATAGTAGCCTTACTATTGATTCAAGATATTCCATAGAAGATTCTCTAAGAATATTGGAGGTTGGTGATATCCATTAAATATTGTAGATAACATATTAAAGAAATTAGTCTAAATAAGTTAAAGAGACCCTTAGAATATCCAGTTACAAAACTCCCAATTATGGAACATTGGAGGTTAGTGATCTCCATTAAAGCATATAGATTACTGAAAAGTAAATAAGAACCAACAAAGATACTATTCCAAATTATATAAATAACAATTTTTAGAGATCCTAGAATAAGATCTTATTACCAACACTTCCTTAATAGAATATTGAAGGAAATGTCTCATTTGGAAGACCATAAGAGCTGCAATATTGAATACCTTGGTGAGGTCTCAAGGAGAAATAAGAAGAAGGCTTGGAGAGCCTTATTTTTGAATTTGAAGAAGACCATTAAAGGATTTCCTAGGAAAACTCATTGGATAAATTTACCACCAAAGGAAGAACTTGGAACAAGTATCATCATCCAACAACAAGCCCAAGAAAGAAGGATTTGGTAAGGACTTTGCCAAAATTTTGAGGAGATTGGTGAAGACCTTAAGACTTTTAGATTTTTGAGAGGAAGACCTAAATTGAAGTCATAATTTGACAAGGAATTTGAAGAAATAAGGAGCCAAAAATTAGTACCAAACCCAAAATATTTGAAAAGTGCCTTTGAAGGCTAGAAGGCTCATTCAGAGATAGGGTTTTGCTAATTATACAATAAAATACTGAAGTTTTCTTGAAGGAAAACTCATCTATAATTTGGGAAAATTCCCTACCAATTTTTTGAGTTTCAATAACAAAGTTTTAGTGCATAAATTGATTACAATAGGACAATAATTAGGAAAACATTACTAGCTACAAAAACTTAGAAGTTATAGAGTCCATACTGAAGGTTAATCGAAGTCACATACTATAGATAAAGGGCATCAAGTTAGAGTGTTTTTGGAGATGCAAAAATGTGAGTTAAAGAGATATTTAGGAAATACAAGAATAGCTATAAGTTCATATAGTTAAGGGTAGAAATTTTGTGAATCAAATCAATAATAAATCTACCATATTCAAATATCTTAAAGATAAGCAACTTGGGTGCAAAAGGTTCATTAGTTAAATTTTAGTTTTTTCAGTTTATTAAGATTTCTTAAGGATCATATTAGTTTAAAAGTTTCAAGAAGTGGATTAATTTAAAAGTCTTCAAGAGAGTTCAAAAGGGATCTTCTTTTAAGGTTATTACCTGCACATTAAAATATGAGTTAGATATATTTTGATAGAAAGAAATAATATCATCTTCCTATTATCTAAATACAACAAAAGAAGTCTAAATTAAGTTATAGAGATTATAGTTATCTAAAAGGAGAAATTACTAAGTGCATATTTTAAGTTCATTTGAATGTGTAATAAAGTGAGATTAATATTGCACTATAATAGTTGTTCTTTAGATGCACTAAGTACTTTTTAGTGCATATTTCAAGTTATCATTTATAGGAATAATAAGGTGAGATTACTATTATACTAATCTAGTTATTCTTAAGAGCATCGAGCTTGGAAATATTATTGGTGAATTAATACTAGTTACCCTTAAGTTTTAAAGTGCATTAAGAGGTTATCATAGAAGGAAGTTATAGTGCACAAAGTTGGGTAAGAGTGAAGTATCTATAAACACTATCGAGCATGCAAAACCTATTGCATATCTTGGTGAAAGGAATTCACCAAAATAAAGACAACATAATAGTAGTATTTATCTCAAGAAGCCACCTCATAAATAAGGTTAAATGGCATGAAAAAGTAGTATATTCATCCTATTATCCTAGTGCAAGTTAAGGTATTACAATGACCAACAAGGACGATTACAAGATAGTCGTTTTAGCAAGGTCAAGGGGTATATTTTAAGTGAGAAAAGAGAGCCATCAAAGAGCTAACATTGTTCAAGAATAAAGGCATATAAAGACACCATATACACCATAAAATCAAGTGCCTATAGCAAGCATAAAGTATACAAGCATCAAGACAATACAAGGAGGCTATTACCAATTGCTATCTACATAAACAAGGGATCATATTAAGGTTGTTTATCTATTACACTTCTACATAAGATATAGCCTCAAATATTGCATAAAGTGTCTATCATATATCATCTATCTATGTATAAGGAACAATGCTAAATATGAGCATGAATAAGTAAGGTACAAGGAACTTTAATCAAGGTAGAAGCTAGAGGAACCATTAGCTGAAACAAATCTCTCATATCCACCATTGGAGTGCCATAGAACCTCCATCAAAGTATTCATCATTTCATTAGTTGAAGTTACCCACACAACATCTACGTTGGCTTGGAAAGAATACATTGGAGATAAGTTATCAAGAGTATTTGTAATAAGTTGTTCTTTAAAGTGCATTAAGAGTATTTGGGTAAGAGTGAAGTAAAAGTATATCCAAGGTATAATATGTTGAAGGAAAGTTATACATGTAGTAAACCTAAGTGCCACTTGTAGTCTAAAGCCAAGGTATGTTGTGCCATTTGGCACAATAATTCTAGGTGCCCTCACATCCCTCAACATACATCCAGGAGAATAGAACTCAAGGGATAATATAATGTATATATTTGAGTAGTTATAAGCATCATTGGGAGGTTACTTATCACAGTAACCATTGCAAGAAGGAATGAGTGTTGAAAAATATATGTCTCAATTCCCATATTTAACTTAACTCTCAAGTGCCAATTGACCAAATTCAAAAGGAATTCATACTATTTAAAGCACCTAAACTTTAAGGAGTGTAAACCAATTCATAGTAAGCATTAAGTGAGAGAAAAATTTGTTAGTCTTACAATGGCACTGAGAGGGGGGGGTGAATCAGTGTAGCTATTTAAAACTTAAATCTGGAACTCTTAATGCTTAAATAATGAAAGCTTAAAACCAGATACAACAAGTGTAACAAGAGAGCATCACACAACACAAGATTTAACGAGGTTCACCAGTTTTGGCTACTCCTCAAAAATAGACTGCTTGGACACCCATCCAAATCCAGCCTTTGCAAAGCACCAACTTTACAATCACTTTACCAGCACCCACTGGAAGGAGCACCAACCCCTAATTCCAAGCACCAACTTGGATTTCTATTTTGAATCTATTTTGACATAAAAATGCCTTCACTTTTACAAGACCCTCACTGGTCTATTGCTCATCCAATATCTATTTCAATTCATGAAACACATATTCCTTCTGCTCACTAATAGCCTCTCTCTCTCTCTGCTACACTCTCTCTACTGCACTCTATCTGCTCCACTCTCTCTGCTACACTCTATCTGCTGCACTCTCTCTGCTGCATTTTATCTGTTGCACACTCTCTGTTGCATCTTATCTGCTATAGACTCTCTGTTGCATTTCAACCGTGCTTTGTATTTACTTTTTCATAGCTCTTTTTTTCTCTATTCTGCAACATGCTACTTTTTGTACCCGCACAGAGCTCAACGCTCTCTTACAACACACTTTTACAACCTACTTTTCTCAGCACATTTTCTCTCTATTTTTGTGGCACTTTTCACTATCAGCAGCACGCTACTCTTTCTCCTCACGCACGGAGCTCAACCTAAATTCTTCATACAAACCTGCTTTTATAACCGTGTTCTCTTTCTATTTTTAACTTCTATATTTTTGCATGCAGCTTATTAATAGTAACGGCTTCTTTATTCTCCCATGCAATCTTATTAATAGAACGGTTCTTTGAAACATTTCTCTGTCCGACTCTTGGTCTTCTTCTGACGACTTTCAGTAACCACCGCTGCATGAAATTTCTTTATAACGGCTCCTGTAACTATAGTAAAGACTTCTGTTTACTTTCACTGTAACTACCCCTGTAACTGCTATAATTACTTCAGATCACTGTTCTTCTTTTAGCTACATGATTTCTATCAGTAACTGCACCTTTAACTATTGCACTGACTTCAGTTAACTCTTCTAATATTGGCTGCATGATTTTCCTTTGTAATGACTACTGCAAGACTTCAGTTAACTTTACTTCGGTTGGGTTCTTCTTCTTCCTTCACGCCAATGCGACCTGTCATGAAATCATGACATTTCTGCCCCTTTGACTTTTCTTGGCGTTTGACCATGAAAACAAGACATGTCACGATATCGTGACTCTTTCTGCCTCCTTGTCCTCTTCTCGACTTGCACTGCAAAAACATGACATGTCGCAAAATCATGACATCTTTCACTTTCGTACACTCCTATCTGCTTGCACTAGCGAAAACCTAACATGTCATGAAATCATGACATCTTTCACTTTCGTACACTCCTCTCTACTTGCACTAGCGAAAACCTGACATGTCATGAAATCGTGACACCTTTCACTGCCGTACACTCTTCTTTGCATGCACTAGTGAAAACCTGACATGTCGCAAAATCATGACACCTTTCGCTGTTGTACACTCTTCTTTGCATGCACCAGCAAAAATAGAACATGTCACAAAATCATGACATCTTTCTCTGCCTTGTGCCTTTTCTGCCTTCCACTCACGAAAACGAAACATATCATGAAATCGTGACATCTTTCTCTGCCTTGTGCCTTTTCTGCCTTTCGCCCGCAAAAATGAAACATGTCACAAAATTGCGACACTTTTGCTGCCTTGTGCCTTTTCTATATTTGGCCAGTGAAAACACAACATGTCGCAAAATCGTGATACTTTTCGCTTCCTTGCACTTCTCTTCGACCCTGTTGCGAAATCGTGACACTTTCTCTCCTTGGCACTTTCTCTTCGATCCTGTCGTGAAATCATGACACTTTCTCTCCTTTGTGCTTTCTCTTCGAACCTATCACGAAATCATGAAACTTTCTCTCCTTGGTGCTTTCTCTTCGAACCTGTCATGAAATCGTGACACTTTCTCTCCTTGGCGCTTTCTCTTCGATCCTGTCGCGAAATCGTGTCACTTTCTCTTCGAACCTGTCATGAAATCGTGACACTTTCTCTCCTTATAGTCCTTGCAAATTATCGTGAAATCGCAACACTTTCCTTTGCAAGCTCCTTCTCTCTGAACATGTCATGAAATCATGACAGTTTTCTTTGCCTGTGCCTCTTTTCCAAACATGTCACAAAATTGTGACAGTTTTCTTACTTGCCTTCTTCTCTGACATGTCACGAAATCATGACAATTTTCCTTGCACCTTCTCTCTCCTAGTCCATGTCACGAAATCATGACAATTTTGCTTACGCCTTCTCTCTCCTCGTCCATGTTGCAAAATCATGACAATTTTGCTTGCGCCTTCTCTCTCCTCGTCCATGTCGTGAAATCGTGACAATTTTTCTTGTGCCTTCTCTCTCCTCGTCCATGTCGCGAAATCGTGACAATTTTTCTTGCGCCTTCTCTCTCCTTGTCCATGTCATGAAATCGTGACAATTTTACTTATGCCTTCTCTCTCCTCGGCCATGTCGTGAAATCATGACAATTTTTCTTGCACCTTCTCTCTCCTCGACCATGTCACAAAATTGCGACAATTTTGCTTGTACCTTCTCTCTCCTCGGCCATGTCGCGAAATCACGACAGAAAACATGTCGCGATATCGCGATAGTTTTATTACTTGTCTTTTTCTTTGGTTTTCTAAATCTGGGCCACTTTTGTCTTCTTGGAAATTCACTGTACATGTTCTGACTGACCTCTAAACTCCTGTCCACTGCATCTGAGAGCTTTTGAACTTCTTGTCCACTACATCAACCGATCTAATGAATTTGTCTATTGCATCAACCGATCCTCTGTCTGTGTTGACAACAATGACAATACTTTGGCTACACCTTGCTCATCAATCTCCTGTTCATTGCACTTTGGCTGCACCTTGCTCATCAATGAACTCCTATCCATTGCATCAACTGATCAACCTGACTGTGTTGACAACAATGACAATACTTTGGTTGCACCTTGCACATCAAAATCAAGCCATGTGGTCAAGCATTGAAGGGAGGAGTCTGAGCGCTATTCAAGAGGAAAGAAAGATACCTATTTACATTTAAGAGCCTCTATCATTTGTAGGAACACGTAGGAATTTAGAACAAACTCCATACACCAATCAACATGGATGAAATACCTTACAAGAAAGGTAAAAGTATTACTTGATTTAAATATTGCTTTCCTAAGTTAAAAATAGTTTTAAGGCACCAAATTAAAGGTTTAAAATTCTATTATTGCATTGCACATCAACCTTAGGGAGCAAATAAAACAATTTTATTACAACAACATATCTTTAGTGTTATTATCTAAACCTTACAATATTTGCAAATAATTTAGGAGGTATAATATTTTCTACTTAGAAATATTATTATTATATTATAAATATTAATCAATTCCTAAAATTCCAAATTAGGAAGTTATAAGGTATGCTACATCAAACATAGATTATTGGAATTTAGAAATATTAAACTATTGGATATTAAGGGCTATAAAAAGAAGTTCATTATTTACTTAAAGGAGTTGGAATTATTTACTTACACTTGTATCATACTCATCCTAAAGGGATAAAATAAATCCAACCATAGAGAACTTCAAATTATAAGTGCATAGTTCATTAGGAGAGATAAGGTGAAATAGGAGTTGATTATTGTTATTTATAAAACATTACAAAATCAACCCAAAAGGTGAACTATTACTTACTAAGCACTTTATCAAACTTATAACATATTCTAAACAAATAGAGAGACAAATATTCTATAAAACCTAAGTCTTGGAAATGTTTTATCAAATTGGTTCATATACTTTAAATGATGAAGTCATAAGGTAGTCTACTACAAAATATATTAAAAGTGTTCCTAAAACATAAAGATCTAAAACTAAGAAAGATGTCTACCTCAAAGAACAAATTGGAAAATGGCATAAACAACACTATTAGAAAGGAAAGAGCAAGTGCAATAAAAATTAGAATCAATAATTTACTTATAATTTCTGAAGGAGACTCAAAGCTTACCTAAAAAACAATTCATAGTTAAGCTTTAAAAAATAACTTTGAAACCATGGAATATTATGTACATGCTTGACTCACAGAAGCAATTGATAATGGAAAAAGTGAAATTCAAATTCCTTTGGAATTTGGTAGCATATTATATATGACACTACTTACATTTAAATATTACAAGGATTATAATGTAGAACAAAGAGGATTGATAGAATTACTTAAACTAAAAATAGAAATGGATGAATCATACCTAGAGAATATATTTCAATCCTCATGTAGTATTGGTACTTCAAGTTCTACTAACACAAAATATTATAATGATGCCTTAAGTGTTTGTTCAAAATATTCTATATAGAACTTGGAAAATGACAAGAAGAACAAAGATAAAGAGAATATACTCTTTCAATAATCAGGTGATAGTACATCCACCTATGAAAGTACTGACTCCAAAGACAAGAATAAAGAAGAAGAAGAAGAAGAGGAACCAAATCAAGGAGGCATACAATGCAATGTGAATTAAAGATAATACAAAGGACCAGATCAAGTTGAAGAACATCTAAAGATTGAAGATCCATATTGAATACTAAAGTCTTCAATACCCAAATAATGTAATACATAGGGTATTAGAGTATATTACATCATTTGGGTCATGTAAATGTACGACCTTTTGTACATAACTAGAGTAGGAGTTTTATTTATAGTAAATTTAGTTACTTCAAGTATTGTAATAAATGCACAAGTATAAATGTTTAAGTTGTAAATGTGCATGTAGTCCACATGTACATGAGTCTAATGTAGTAGTAAATATAGAGAATATGTGGCATAGTTTAGTAGTACGGTACATTGTAGTCCTTTCATATCCTTTCATGGAGTGTTCATATCCTCTATTATATAGCATTGTACTAATATTACCACTCTCATTAATGGTATATTTATGATTTATTTGCAAATGTACATCTCATTATTTTACCGTATATTATTATACCATTAGTTTATAGTTATCTTACATCTTGCAGTTGTACTACCTCCCATCAAAAGATAATAAAAAAGTGATTGAATAAGAATGCAAGAGACTATAAATCTTGCAAAGGAATGTTACTTGATCACTAGAAAAAATTGTTAGAACTTTATTGTTACAAAATTTCTTATTTATTATCAAAATTACTTTACTATCAAGATCACTTTGCGTTGCATGATTTTTGAGATCAAGATGCTCAATTTTTCAAATTTTAGGGCTTCTTCGATGTTTATCATGTATGTTAAACTTTTAAAAGTTTATTATTGACAACCAAAATAAGGCATTTGTTATTTTTAAATACATATGTAATGTAGATTTCTAAGATAATATATAGTTTATTAAAATATGAAATCAATCTTATCAAATAAAATTGAATATATTAGGTTTTATCAAAATTTTGAATCATTTATAATAGATATCCGAAGACATGTAATTTTTCAACATAGATTTAAATTTAAATAACTAAATTTTATTTAGAGTATAAGGTAACTCAACCCACATATAATAAATACAAGATTTAATAGTTTTAAAAATGAAAACACACTCTTAGAAATGAGAGTTTGAAGCAAACAATGTGCAATAAAATGAATGTGTATATGTATTGATATGAATGGGAGTTGTGTTATTCCTTTTACAATAAGATGCCCCAATGTTTAAGGACACAATCACAATAGAGTTTGATTTCTTTTGAATACAATGTAAAGGGGTAAAAGGCCTTTTTTTTGTACATCAGGTGAAGATAAGTGTTAATGTATTTGTGTTGTAATTAAAAGAACTAGGTGGGTTTGTGTATCCTTCTGAACTATCCTCAGTATCAGTGGCCTATGAGAGCTTATTCCCTACACATAAATTCTTTCCAAGAAATGGTATTAGTAGCATATGTGGGTCTTCACTGTGTAAGACCCATATCAATGAAAATATATGCAACAAAATCCTTGAAATGTAATTGTAGAGACCTAAAATATGTGTAGGATCTAAAATAATGAAAATCACACCTTTCTATATCAGTTGTGTTGATCTGGGGTTGATGTTGGTTGAATGCTCCTATAAAAATGTAGCATACTATATTTGGATCCATAGGCTATGTTTAGAACTAGTCAAATGCAGCATATTGCATTTGGTAAATATAGGTTGCATTTGGAATTATGTAAATATAGGTCACTATGTTTAGGAATATATGCAAAAAGGGCTTAGATGGTTCTTCTTGTATTTAGTGGCTCAAACCTTGAGATAAATATGATCTTCTCAGTATGATTTTGGTAGTGTGATAGTACCTATTCAGTCCTTCTTTGGTCAATGAAATGGTAGGGTATTTGTAGGATCATGGAAGGTAAGGGATGTGAGCATATGTGGTAGGCCAGGGTAGGCAAGTGGTAGAGATAAGGTAGCCAAGTGGCCTTGGAATTTAGAGCGAGTCAGTTGGAGTGTATCACTTAAGGGTAGAGGTAGAAAATGTGATATTGATTAGGGTGAGAGATGTGGCTAGGGTAAGGGTAGTTGTAGTTAGGACACATGGCAAATGGGAGATAGGATATCCTAGGGGATATTTTCTAGATTTTGCTAAATTTGGAAAATAGGATAATGTGCAAAAAATAGCCTAAGTTAGACTTTAGGCACATTTTTATTATGGGGTATGCAACATGAATGGGTTTTGTGAGTGGTTAGGTTTTGGTGTTTACATATACCTCCTTTTGTACCACATTGCAAGAAACACAACGTGGTGCAAAAATAAAATATACCTGGTTTATTAGTTGGAGGAATTAATATTTTTACCCCTATGAGAGGATTGAATGATCATCATAAATTTTTATTTTTGGCTTATCCTCTCAAGCAACGAATGGGTGGAAGATGAAATATATGAGACCCATGATCCGAATGAACAATGTGTATGATGGAGGGATGATTTTTTGGATGAAAATATTGCTAATAAATATCAAGTCAATTACCCCATGTTTGGGAAGGGTAAGTGTCATTGAAACTTTGATTTTTATAGCATGATGAGCACTTATGGTGTGGTAGAAGGACTAGCCAATGAGGATACACATGTGATACTAGAATTGTACAGAGGTGGAGGTTTGGTTTTACCAACTCAATTGTAGTCACTACATGTAAACCCATATAGGAAGTGGCATGGTGCATACCAAAGTGGTTTAAAAAAGTTTTTCTATGTGCCCCAGTAGAAAAGGTGTTTGATGATAGCCTTTAGCAATTTTTCTTAGACACATGAAAATCTAAAACTGGGTGATTGAATATTGAACTTTATTTGAGACACAATTGAAAATTTTTATGGGATGGGTCATGGTAGGTTGGAGATGAGATGAGCAACAAGTAGAACATGACATGAATGGATGGAGAAATTATGGCATTTTATTTTTTTTGGTTTATTTTATTTTATTTTTTATTTAAACAAGTTTCCTTATGGTGATTTACCCATCCCATTGGATTTCATGGATAACCAAACACTACAACTTCCAGGTGACTATAGTAATTTATTAGGTATAAGGTTCACTTGAGAATCTCGATGAGCTAATCTAAAATAAAATGGTAAATCCAAAGATATTGCAGGAAAGAAAATTCTATTCTATATGTTTGACCAAAGGGGTTTGGTGCCTCTAGAGCCTTTTGAGTGACCAAAGGGGTTTGGTTTCTTTGGAGATTTTTGGATTGAAAGTGACCAAAGGAGTTTGGTTCCTTTGGAGCCTTTTGAATTTGTATTGACCAAAGAGATTTATCCTTTGGATCCTTTTGGATTGAAAGTGACCAAAGGGGTTTGGTTCCTTTGTAGCTTTTTGGATTGAATTGACCAAAGGGGTATATCCTTTGGAGACTTTTTTAAAATTTTGATAAAGTGAGGCAAAGGGTACGACATTAAAATGTCATAATGGATTATGGATGATGATGAGGCAAAGGGCACAACCCTAAAACCTCGGTTTTGAATATGTGATAAAATGAGTAGAATGTAGATGAAATACATATTAGATGATAATGTTATGCTAGACTAGCATACATTGGATGAATGAATGTTAACACTTAATTGATTGTTATTCAAGAAAGTTATAAACCATTATTTTACAGACTTTTTTGTTATTTCTTAATTAGGGTACCAATATAATAATATTGGTTTGACTATGTGATGGATAGTAAAATGAACATAAGATATGTGTGATGCAATGTAATGGTAGTATAAAATTTGTGCTACCTTATCAATTAATTCATCTTAGGAATAAAGGATATAGAGTTGTTTTCCAAAGACTCAAACATCCTAGTGATTTCAAACAAACCCATCTAGTAATCCCACAAATCCATAAGATACTAAGGGTGTCCTAGTGGATTCAAGTATCTCAAGGATCATTTGTGTGTGCAGTGAATGTTCATTTCCAATTGTGAGTAAGGGCAGACTAATCACTTCTAACTTATGCTAGTAAGCTCTCTCATCAGTATGCGTACATAGGTTTTTACAAGAGAAGGTCATTAATATGACATGCATGTCACCATGTAGGGTGTACTCCATTACTATTCAGACATATATAGCCCCTATGGAGGTTAACCTCATGATCTATGGACCTAAGAATTCCAAGGATTCAAGATTTTATTTGTTTTTTTTTTAATATTTTTATATTTTTCTTTTGCACTTGTCCTTTTGCCAATTATTAGGGTTAGACCATGTGCATGATAGGATGAGTAAGGGAAATCAATTAGTTTATAGCAATAGCCATGCATGAATGTGTCAGTCTGATGCATCACAATGTTATTAATATGTGATAATGTGCATGGTCTGATAGAAAATATTATTTAACTAAGAATAATCTATAGCACTTAAGGGTTTTTTGACGTTCAATAGAGGTTGTATAAAACACTAGGAGTGGCTGAGTGACTGAAAGTACCTAGAGATTACTCAAACAATATTTTACCAAATAAATAATATGGCATGCAAAATGAAAATATAAAAATAATAAGGATTGTAGTATTTTATTTATTTTTATCATGGTTATGAATGGTAGAATGAGACCAACACTAACATGAAGGTGCCCTTAATTAAGGTAACAAGATGCGATGAACAAACAATCATCGAAACTAATTGAATAAAAACTAATACAACTAATGAAGTATGTGAATGCAAATGGTTGGAATGTGTAAATGCAATGTGAGGTGAGATGAAAGTGGAATATGTATGAAAGAATGTAAATGGATTAAATGAGTGAATGTATGACTTTTTTACCATGTATATATACATATTTTGATGGTTATGTGGTGATTGTGGTGTGGATGTTGGATTCCCTTGTGCATGCTCTTGAGGAAGCAACTGTTTTAAAATTTTTTAATTGTTATATTGCAGAGGTGGCCAAGGTGGAGATGGTGGATAGATAAGTGTGTCAAGGTGCTCAGGTGGAAGAAGTACACGGAATATAGATTATGGGATGGAGAAAATGTAGAGGTAAAACTCATATTTGTCAATAATGGGTATGATAGGGACTGACCTTTCTTTTTATCTATAAAAGGTGATTGGCATTGCATCAAAAGCCTCATCAAAATCCTCTTTGTGAACATCATCAAAAATAGCATCAATCACTAAGATTTGTGGAAAAAAATTAGAAAATACCTCATGTAGGTGAGACACAAATTCAAGATCTACATACTCATCCTAAGTATCCTCACTATCCTTGCTATATCATTAGGATCTATGGTAAAATATTGAAATAATTATTCAAAGGAGGTTGTGGAGAATTATAGTTTGTATCCCAAACCCACACAATATTGTGCATCTCATAAAAAATGCTAAAAAATATCATGAATATCCTACTTATATCATCCTAAACCATATCATTTCCATTTAATGCATCAAAAGTAATGCATAGAGAAGGATGGATTGGATAGATAATCAGTGTTAGTGCAAAACTATTGTTGGGTTTCAATAGGGGGAGGTGGATTAGACAAGGAATCTATCCCCCATACACAAAATTGATTTGATTTGGCATAGAATCCATATTATATACACACCAATGTCTAAGGGTGGATCATTTGGGTAATAATAATATCTAACTATATCAATTATTGGTGTGGTGACTACAATATTTTGGATAATGTACTCACCAATACTAGGATTGGTGAGATGGACTATAACATGCACGTGTATGATTACGGATGGGTAGAGACAAAGGTGGAGATCTCAAGAGTGACCTATGGCTTAGATGGGGAAAATGATGTATGTTGAAGGATGTATCATAAATATCCATAACTATATATGATACAACTGATGGTGGAGGTGGGTCTGGTTGAATGGAGTGGATAATAGTTTGGGTCTCATGATGATATTGGGTGATAACGGGTGCAAGTGAAATTGGAATGGTGTATGATAGGGGATGATGAATGGTTATGGATGTTGATGAGGTATTATGTGGTTGACTTTGTGAAGTGGAGGCTTGACCCCCCATGTGAAGTTTGGATGAGTGGAAATCTTATTATTTGGATGATATGATAAGACATGATTTGATGAAGATGAGGAATGATTCGCTAGAAGATGGGGTGTAATGGAACATTTATATGATTTTGATGATGAAGCATGCTTTGGATTGGTGGTTTGGGATGTGGATGCATGATGAGATATCAGAAGGGTCTCTTGGATGGGTGCTTTAGATTAGGTATTTTGATGTGAATTTAGGGTGGTAATGAATGGAGTTATGGATAGGAGAATGGATGACAAAGGTAACCCATATGGATTGGACATAAAGTTGTAGTAATTGAATGGTTCCTTATCTACTAGTATGCAATGAATTTAGCCCTCATATACATATTTTAGGCACTGGTGTAATGTTGAGGGAACACCTTTTAGGTGTCTAATACAGGGTTACCCAAGAAGTATATTATATTGCATGGAAACCTCTAGGATATGCAATAATGTATGAATTGTTTTGACACCTACTCGTATAGGGAGGATAATATTTTTTATTGTAGAGCATAAAGCATCATTGAATGCTTACAAGGTGAAGGTGGAGTTGGTGATATGAGAAGGTGGCAAATTAAGATGTTGTAGTGCAGTGGTAGTGATGATGTTGATGGAGGAGCTAGTATCTAATAACACTCATTTAAAGGTTTTTCAATCAATATAAGCTATAATGTGCAATGAAGGATCAAGTAGCTCCATTGGCATAGTTTTAATTTCAAAATCATAGAAATTTATAAGGGTTCCATGCATATTTGAACATTCTCCACAAAGTTTGCAAAGGCATTGAAATCTTGAGTCTAAACTTTGATGGATTTAATGATTTCCATCAATGCCTCACGATGTGGAGGAGATTAATGTATTAAGTCATAAATCAATAGTTTAGCCAAAGCTAATTTCAGGCTATGTATCAACCAACTCCTCAAGGTGATGGTTTATCTTAGTGGAGGATTTTGAAGGTGGATTTGTAGAGTTGGATTTAATTGAGTTGGTTGTAGAGTTATGATAGGTGTTGGTGTCATAGGAGAGAGTGTCATTTGTATTGGATTATTTTATTGTTGTGCTTAGCTCACACCTCTATGACCTTGGGTAACTATATGGATATCACCTACAAAACTTTGGTACTACTGAGCATTGTGAATGTGGTTGACTTGATTGGATGAACTATAGAAGTTGATGCCCTAGTTATAATTTGTGTGGCCTTGTGATGAGGAAGAGGTGTTTGATATATACCAAGGTTTTGTCTTTGTTGTGCTAAAGGATTATCGATCTTCATAGTTCCTTTATCGATAAGATCTTATACGATGTCTTTGAAAGAATATCAATCGTTAATATCATGAACCTTATAGCAATGAAAAATGCAATACTAATACTCCTTATATGACTTACCATATGGTTTGTTGGTATCTTTTGGTTTTTATTTGTGGTAGTGTTATCATCTATGACTCATACAACCATTTAAATATGGTGGAAATTAGTTCAAGGAATGGAGTGTAATTGCAATCTAGTCGATTGTATTGTTGACATTGATGCTTGTCTATCATGTTGGATTGATTTTTGTAATTGAGGTGAGGATTGCACTACTTTGTATGTTTGCTATTGCGGTGGTTGTTGTGTTGGAGGTTGTTGGTACTAGACTCGAACCTATTGATTTTATGGTTGAGGTGTACTCAAGACCACTTGATTCACATGGTCGGGTTTTGTCTATCCTTGATTGTTCCCCCTTGAGTTCTAATTTTTCCATTCTTTTTTCTTGAGATTAATCTTGCCCTCTTGAATTTTAATCTCTTCAATAACTCTAGCTTGGGAAAGGGATTATTCAAATGTTCTAGATTATTTTAGCTATAATAACAAGTATATGGATTTTGAGTAACTCCCCACAAAAATTTGTGTAAGTTCCACCATGGGGAGGATGAATGGCAATTTGGTGATGACTAGCCTCCAATGGTTTCCATAATCATGAACTAACTCATATTTAAATTGGCATAGGTTGAATATGTCGGTCAAGGTGATCTTATTATTGATATTTAAGGAAAAAAACTCTAATAATTGATCCTCTAATTGTTCAAAAGTGTAAATTTTGTGGTACGGTAAATAATTATACCATTCCAAAGCATCTCCTCTAAAGTTTTGGGAAAATATTTGAAGCATCAAAGGATCGTTATCTTGTATTCTAAAGCACATATTTATGAGTGTGCTTACGTGCTCCCAGAGGTCCTCATCCTCTTTGCATTTATCTAATTTTGGCATCTCTAAATTGATAGGATATGGTAATGAGGGTACCAAAGGATGAATGGGGTGATTAACCAACTATAATAAGGTAGGATTTTGGTGACTCTTAGCATCATATGTCAATCTAACTTTGTAAAAATTGGTATTTTGGGTCATCCAATGATTATTGGAAGCCTGAATTCATGTTTTACATTTATGGTGTTTGTTCTTGTTGTGTTATGAATTGTGTGGATAAAATTAGATTTTTGTTGGAAAACAAGTTAATACTAGTTGGGATTTGTTGATGTGTGATGTTCTATTGGTATTAATTGTGGAATTATGGTTATTGGTAAGGTGGGGGTTGTTGATGAGGAGATGGAGGGATGGTGGTATGTTGTGTTGATGTAACAACATACACATTATGAAGTGGTGGTGTAGGTATGGTGATGGTGTGTGGACATGATATCCATGATGAATCCTACATGATGAAGGTATTATAGGTTGATGTTGGTGGGAGGTTGAAATATTCTACTTACAATTGAGGTTGTGATATGTGGTGAACATTTTGTTTAATACCACCAACACACATATTTTGTAAGGCTTACCGTATGATGATTATAAATGTAGATAAAATGGTTGAATGAGGTGAAAAATATCGGATATTATGTATAGTAGAAATATTGATGAATGTGGATGAAGGATATGTAGCAAAGGGTATCACAATCGAGTTAGGTATGATATACTACACGTGCTCAATGGGAGGTAATAAGGTGAGGAGAATCAACGATGGAATTTGTGAAGCAACACTGATATGTACTTCATAAAGTGAGTTGAAGTAAATGGTGTTGTAGGTAGATGGCATGGAGGGATGTTGATTGGACAATGGTGGACGATTTTGGTCTATCATCATAGATGTGGATTCAAAAAGGGGGTTCATGACAGTTTTGTTGGTGTGTTGAGGATGTGAGTATGTAGGTTCTTTATGGAGTGTGGGATTGGAACATGGTGGGATGTTAATGGACATGGTAAATATGGAAATACAAAGTTCAAATAGGCTCTAATGGCATCAGTATCAAAGTGTGTGATGCATGGGTTAGAGGGTGTTGATGGCTTGGTGTGAGGGGTCTCTAAAATAGTGACATGGATGGCCCTCTACATCATGCCCAAATCTAAAGGGAGTACATGATGGGAAGGTCCTAAATATAGGTCCATATAAATAGCTTGTTACGTACCCCCTTATGTAGTTGTGGGAGTGGCAATAACATGGGGAATATGGGTATGATAATCCATGGATGGAGGGGTTGGACTTATGATATTAACTAGAACTTGGGTTTGATTTCGAGCTAATACCATAAACTAGGGGCTTGTGATGAGATGATGAATGTGTGGGTTATGTATGAAGTGAGTGTGGTGAATGTGAAACTTATGCTATAAATAAACACACAATCATATACAAAGGCAAGTGTTGTTCTTTTTATCTATTTTACAATTACTTTTTTGTTTTATTTTTCTTCTTTATCTTTTTTTTGAAGTTTTTTAATTTTATTTTTTTTGAGTCTTGGTTTTGTTTTTTTTATTTTTTATTTTTTAAAGTTTGAAGAGTTTTCTTTTTTTTTTGAGTTTCATTTTTTTTTTTGGTGTGTTTTATGGTCCATATAACTAAGAACTATGAGTGATAGGTGGAAAAGTGGAATTTAAAAAGGTATATCTATGCCCACCCCTCTATCAAAGGAAAAGTTATGAACAATTGATAAAGCTTCCTAGATGGAGGATTGAAAATGGGTGTATACTAAGGGATCAAAATACCTCCCAAGAAAGGATGCATTGCCTAGTACCTTAATACCAACCCATATAGGTTTTCACTTCACCCTCATACAAGTTTGGGAAAAAAGGACAACTATGATTCCAAAAATTATTAAGCCCCAAGAATGAAGGGTGTCTAAGCCTAGATTACATTTTGCTAACCCCAAGGGTAACTAATTTCATGGTGATGAAGTCCAAGAAACTATCATACTAACTATGGCTTAGTAGGGCTTGATTTATGGTTGGTGGTGAAATCCAATTCATTATGATGTTTTCCTCACACTTGTGTATTATAGATGTACAAAATTATAATTATGTAGTGTGTGGCAGTTTTGTTTTGTGTTTTGTGGGTTTTTGGTGCAATTTTGTAAAGCAAACTAATCTAATATTAAAAATGCAAGCTATGATGCACTTATGATTCAATGCCTACTTTTGCAAATCAAAGACACAAAAGGTACAAAACAACACACAAAAATAGTAAAAAAAACATTAACCTAAGCTAGAATGCAAAAAGAAATGCTCCAAAATACCCTAAGATGTATATGAGGCATAGGGCCTGATGAGCACCATAAATTGTCATTTTATATACACTTTTAAGGGCATCATTATTGGTTTAAATTATCATTTGAAATGTATTTTTATATAGATTTTGCATATAATTAAAATAAAATGAAGTATTATGCTTGAATAACATTTTTAGTGGAAAGTGTGTGTAAATGCAGGTTTTTGCTACTAAACTAGTGTTTTGAGTCTACATCCCATTTGGGCATGGCAATGCATGAAGACATATTGAAAAGAACAACGATAAATGATGAAGGTAGATGCTTGACTCCTGACTATTGGTGGTGCTTGCTTCTCGACTATTGGTGGTGCCTAATTCACGACAATTTTTTATGCATGCTTCCCATCTATTTTTGGTGCCTGCTTCTTGACTATTTTTTAGCGTCTGCTTCCCAAGAAGTAGGTGCCTACTTATCAACCTATTTTTTGGTGCCATACTCCTATTGATGATTGGCCAGTTGACAAAGTCAATGTTGACTGGTTGATCAAGTCAACGCTGATCGATTGACCAATTGACCATGCACTTTTGAAGGAGGTTGTTGCAAAAAATATGAAGGAAAAATATTAGTATTTCTATGCATATTAGATTTTGTGATTAAAATAGAATAAAACACTTTTATTCTATTTTGACCATGTAAGCTTCTTAAAGGCATTATTTTAGGATGCATTATTCTAGGATTAGTTGTTACGTACACCTAAGGATTATTATATTTATTCCTTTGGTGAACAAACATGCTTGTAAATAGGAGAATAATATCTATTATTCTAGGATTAGTATTTACATACACCTAAGGATTATTATATTTATTCCTTTGGTGAATGAATATGCTTGTAAATAGGAGAATAATATATGTGTGTAACTGATTATAGAAAATCATGTTACGTGATCAAAAGAGACCAATTTATTATTGTAACAAGATTTGGTTGTAGTATATATAAGAACGCAGGCTAGATGAATACATAATCAATCAAATACACAAAGGATTACTTTATTTATTTTTCTGTATAATTTATTAAGAGTTGCAAATACTCTTATTTTCTTGGAGAAATATTTATGTAATTATCTGGGTGGACTATCTATGGGAGCCAAGGCGCCCACTCCTTGTAGTAGTCATCCCCTTTTTATTTTTTGTTATTTATTTTTAATAGATTAGTTTCCTGCTTTCTTTCCTACTTTATTTTAATTTAGTTGTGTGTTTATTTTTCTGTACTTTTATTTTTGCATTTTAATTTTAGCTTTAGTTTTAGTTTATTTATTTATTTTTTTGCACTTAGTCTTATTTGGTTTGGCTGAAATGAAAATACACGAACAACACCCCCCACCAAACCAATAGGTACAAAGGATTAATTCCCCACACTGCAGGCATATACTGTGCATGACACTCACAAGTTTACAAGATGTCTTGGGCTGACAAATTAAATGGAGGTAAGAAATTGAACTGTAGATTAACCAATATTTTTCCCAATAGGGCAAAATGTAGGTTGTATTTGAAACTCGTAGTATGCATTTGGTAAATGCAGTCTATGTTGGATAAATGTAGGCTATATTTTTTACTATCTAAAAAATAAATTATGGCAAAGAAAAAATCCAAATATACCCTAAATGCACATATAATGCAAGATTAACCCCTAGATGCAAATAACAATCCTTTATCATAACCTAAAGTATATTCAGTACATATTACCCTAGAATGCAATTATGGTTTGATGCCTACAAATTCCTATCCTAGTATGCACTTCTAATTTAATGCGTACCTTTTAAAATCAACATAAAAACAAAAATATTTTCTTTGTTCCTTTTTCTTTTGAAAGTAAATATGTAATTGAAATGGATCCAAACCACTTACTTGGAAGCCTTAAGATTTATATTTTGTTTTCCAAATGTAGTATATTTTATTTACTACCTCCCAAATGTAGGGTGTTGCGTTTACCACCCATAGAATGCGTTTACCACCTATAGACTACGTCTGCGTATGATAAGAAATGACTTGATAAACCTCTAAAATTCTTGAAATATTATGTGATATCAAGATTCAAAACCCTACAACTATAAAATAGATATTAATTAGAATAAATTAATCACAAAAAGGTGATAAAAAAATGCTTTAGGGATTTCACCATGATCGCTAAACATGTAGACACAAAAACACACTCTTAGCAATGAAAGTACAAATAAAGCAATGTGCAATTGTATTTGTATTTATATGAATGATATTTGTGTTATCCCTTTTACAATATGATGCCCCAATGTGTATGGAAACAATCACAATAGGGTTTTCTTACTTTTGAATACAATGTAAAGGGGGAAAAACCCTTTTTTTGTGTGGATCTAGTGAATATGAGTGCCAATGTCTTCATGCTACAATTAAAATAATTGGGTGCTCTTGCATATCCTTTTGGACCACCCTCAATCGCAATGACCTATGAAAGCTTGTTTCATGCACACAAATTCTTACCAAAAAAAGAGATTAGTAGCAGATGTGGGGCCTCAATTGTGTAAGGTCTGTACCAATCAAAAGATAACCAAAAAAAACCTTGAAATGAAATTACAAACACCTAAAAAATGTGTAGGATCCAGAATAATAAGAATTATAACTTGTTGTATTGGCTATACTGATCTAGGGTTGATGCTAGTTGACTCCTCCTACAGAAATGTAGCAAAATACATTTGGGAGTAGTCAAATATAGCAAACTACATTTGGTAAATGTAAGCTACATTTGGGACAATATAAATGTAGGGTACTATATTTAGGGAATCTTGGCAAAGGGGTTCAAATGGTCGCTCCTCAGCTTTGGTGGCTTGAACCTCGAGAAATATGTGATCACCCTGGAATGATTTTGATAGCATGAAAATACCTATTTAGTTCTTTTGGATGGAATCATGGAGGGTATTTTTAATATTTTGGGAGGTGAGGGCTATGAGGATAGGTGGAAGACCAAGGTATCCAAGTTGCACGGACAAGGTAACCAATTGGCCTAGGTAGTTAGAGTGAGATATTTGAGGTGTCTCACTTAGGGGGAGAGGTGGAAAATGGGGTATTTATAAGGGTGAGAGATGTGACAAGGAGATGGGTAGTGGTAGTCAAAACATATGGAAAAGGAGGGTATAAGGAATCCTAGGGGGTATTTTTTAGAAATTGTTAAATCTAGAAAATAAGATAATGTTCACACAAAATAACCTAAGTGAGATCTTAGACATATTTTTATTATGCAAAACTTAGGGTATGTAGTGCAAATGGTTAGGTCTTGGTGTCTACAATATTTATTTAACTAATTGCAAGATTTATTTCATAACTTTATTTATTGGTCTTAGCTTAATATGCAATGTAATCATTTTCCAAGTAATCTCTAGTAAAAATATATAGTCATTTCTTAATTTTAATTTTTACTTCAAATATTTATACTCAATGTTGATTTTTACTATGTTAGTATTTTTTTTTCAATTAGTTATATGGGATTGAAATGAGCCCCACCGGTATTACATCATCACCAAATAAATGGTATCATAACAAACTTGGATATTATCCATGTATCTCTTGCCAAGTTTCAAATGTGGGTTTTCTCCTTAAATGTTGAGGAATCTAATTGGTTGAGCTAATTCCACTTGATTTAAAATAATATCAAAACAATATTTTTCAATTGAGTTTACACATTTTTTTATGAGGGATCCTAGTCTTGGTCCCCTCTATCAGTAATTATTTTTTTAATAGTATTTTATTATTTTTTAAATATAAATAAAAAATAGATAGATTATATGTATCACACTCTATTGTTAATGTTTTCTCTTTTTGTCATGGTCAAGAAATTATATAACATTTTTTAGGTGTATCTATCATTAATATTATAGGTTTAAATTTTAGTTAATATTCTTGTAATTAAGCATTCTAAAATTCTAGCTAATGCATGAAAAACGTTTGTTTTTAGATTTATTTCTTTCATAGTTCTATTAATCCAAGGTAAACTAAGGGTAATTCATCATAATATAACATCAAAATATATATTCTTGATAATATTTCCAATAGAATTTAATATTGTAATTAAACATTCTAAAGTTTTAGCTTATGCATGAAAAACCTTATTTTCAGATTTAATTATTTCATAGCTCTAATCATCCAAGGTAAACTAAGAGGAATTCAAGATAATATAACAAGAAAATATATATGCTCGATAATATTTCCAATAGGATTTAATTATTAAATATTTATTTAAGACTATATAACCTGACTTTTTTTTTAATTTCTATAAATTTGATAAAATTTATAACTAAAGACCTTTAAAAAATGATTAGATCATTATCTCTTGTATTATTCTTTTCAAAGGTTGACATACTATCTAAATTATATTTTGAAAATAAGTTTTGAATGTTTACAAGGACTTTGTAAAATAATGTTCATTTCTAACATTAATAAAATTTTCTCCAAGACATGGCTATTAATGAGATTTAATAGGTTTTTGAAAAGCATATACAATTTATTCAAGTACTATAGATTTAAATTTACACCACCAAATTTATAGCATATATAGAAAATATTTTTAATACATCAAAAACTAAAGACTTATGTGCATAATTATAATAATCACTCATATTTATGTGATGTCTTACTCATTCCTCTAGTTCAAAATTTTAAATGAAGTAAAACTAAAGACTTGCAAATCTAGAATACTCACTCCTTTCTATGTACTATTGCATAGTATTCTCATATGGAAAAAATAGAAGCTTTTTGTAATCACCTTGATAACATTATTACCAATAAATATATCAAATGCATGGACATGCTCTTATATTTGTAGTTATAATTATCTATTTACAATGGAAAAAGATCAAAATGATATAAACGAAGATAAACACTAATTTTTTATGCTTCAAGAGCAAAATATGAATGAAAAGATAGAGGATGTTATTTTTTACCACAAAATTTTCTATACAAAAATTACATTATTTTTTCCTCTAAAGAATTATTGTCTATCACCAAAAATTGGATAAAATATATTTTTTTTGGTAAATAAAAGTCGTCATTAATTACCGGGTATTGCAGGTTAACCCAAAGCCTAATACAAAATCTAGCCTTATGCTAAGATTACGAATCTTGGTCATCCTTAGAATATTCTTTTCAAAAATTGTGCTGGTTATCCTATAACACCTTACACTTACTGCAGAAAGACAGTTCAACATGACAATTAACATTACTTACAATGATAGTTGTTTGAGTTGACTTAGAGAAAAAACTCTATGCTTATCACAAAAAACTTGGGAAAAAAACACCCTTCCACATTTATCCTTAATAAGTAGTGTGATTTTCATGTCTAAGAATATCTTCCACTTCATGTGGTACCCATTGTGTCCACATCATCAAACTTCCTGCATCAATACCCACATTGGCTAATTTGTCAGCCACTTTTTTGACCTCACGAAATACATGGCGAATCCTCTTGTCCTGTCTTGCCGTAAAAATGATACTTGCCTCATGGATGATGACCTCAATCCTCCATGGAGGTTTTCTGCAATTGG